>CM060563.1:23398473-23928473 GCA_030625065.1 Alectoris magna | reverse complement strand
TTTGCCTGTAACTTACCTGATATATAAAAAGGCAGATAAATGCCTCTGAGATCGTAAGTAATATCCCAAGCTGAAAGAGAATTCCACCTGAAGACTGAAGTCAGTTAGGCTATTTAACATCTGACCAACTCCTATCCCATCATCTGAGAGTATAAAGTGTAAACTGTAAATGCATGTATAGCAAAGTGGATGGCTTCCTATTATCTACTCCCTGTGTTGCTCAATTCCCCGAAAGCAAAGCTACCAGAATTTAGCTCTTCAAGGTGCACAGTCTTCTCCATTCATAGTCTACTCAGGGTTGGACTAAGATGTTTCTGACCTCATATGGAGGAGATGAGTCTTTGAGTTCTCACTCTCTAAATCTACCCTCTTAATTGAACCCAGATACTTCATCCCATTTGCTTCACAGGTCAACATTCATTTGACAGCACACATCCAGCTCCCTACATATGACCCACCACTATAAAGCATTCAAGGGACATCTAGCTTCCAACAGTGATATAAAAATGATAACAGTGATTTCTAATGAATTATCATAGATTTACTCTATAAAATGGAAAACAAATTTGGACTAGTATAGAACCATCTCAGAGGTTTTAGCTCAACTCAAAGCAGAAAACATCTAAGGCATCTAATTACATGTCACCACAATTTTCATTATAAGGCATTCAAATCTTGTGTTGTAGAAAAGAAAAAGTTATGCAGGCATTTAAAACAAAAATAGTCAAGTACTAAATAAATGAATATTCTGCATTCAAGTTAGGCTGCTATCAGGAGCAGCTTCTAAAACAAGACTTGACTGCCTTTGCTTCCTTAACTGCACTGCTTTCAGGTTTATTTCAATGACCTTTTACAGGTCTTATATATATATATGTACACATAAAAGTTACAGACATCCAGCTAAGTTTGTTCTGCTTCCATCATTCAACTTTAGTAAAATACAGCTCCCCATTTCTCACTGTCACTTGACGGAGACCTGATCACAACAGATAAATGCGAAGGAAAAAGGCAGTTGCATTAGAAACAGAGGGGCTGGTGCTGGATGTCTGAAGTAAGGAAAAGATTTCTCAAAGGGTCAAGTGTTACAAAGAAACTTCCCACTAGATGGCTCACAGGTTCCTTGCCACATCACTGAAGGTAAAAAAAATACCTGATCCAGCAACCAGGAAAATAAAAATATGTAATGAAAAACATCACCACAAAATAATCCTCAGATTTTTTTCATGACTGTACAGTCTTCTTCAGCCATGAACACTGAAAGAAACATCATGCTAGAGTTCATACCACTCATAGTCTTGACCCCTACCAAGTCAAGAGATATGTCTTGATCCATGTAAAAGAAGAACAATGACCTACAACCCAAGGAATATTTAAGACATTTATGATTTTTGTTTCTACTGCTACAGAGTACTTACTAGCAGTAATTTCTGTTTTAGGAACGTTATTTCCTTCAACTTTATTTTTCAACAAAAATCTGCCTTTTATATGAAAAGCTATACCTACAGGGCGTAAAAATAAAGGGTGTTCAAAGAGACCTTTACCTAATACTTTGTATGTACATACAAGTGAATTCAAAAGGCTAGAATTGCCTGTTTTATAAATGAGTATGCATGTTTAATCTATGCACCTATCCAAACTCAAAAATACTTTGAAAAAGCAGCAGCAAGAGATTATTTAAACTTGGTCAGTGCTATAGATGCACACATTATTCCTAGTGAAATGTTTCTCCTCTCCTTAAATTGCACTTGCAAGAGTACACATTCATTAGCAACAGTAAATTACAACATGAAGAAACAGAATTCTTGTGAATGCAGGGTGCCCTGTGGGCAAGTTGGGCTTTCATGCCTCTTCCTTAAATATTTTTATCTGACATCAATAAAATAAAAGATCAGCAGTGCTTCATTAAAAGACACACACGAACCAAGTAAATTACTTCATTATTTGACTATAAGAATACATAAAAGATTTGCTCTGCTCTTAATTGATGTGGTTTACTGCTACTGCAGCATGACACTCAAGTATATAGTTGTCAAGTTAAAAGCTAATAGTAGCTTCATTATTATAAGAATTAGCATTGTGTCAGCACAAGACACTAATACTCATAAGGCACTTTTTTCTTAACTTACCATTTCTATAAAAATACAAAAGCATCCAAACAACTATAATTTTTTTTTGGATTATCATGTCACCACTGTGCATCATGACTATCAAAATTATTACAGAGTACACATCCCGTTTAGATGTAAAATACTGCCTCCATTAAGAAACTCATTAGGAAATTAAATTATGGAAAGCTTTATCAAATTAATTAACTGTATATTTTGTAGGTCATCAGATAACTTTTCCATTTTGTCATTCAAAGACCTAATATTCTTAAAATCGGGTGCTGTAATTAGTATGTCATTGATAGAAATAGCTCCCCACACTACAGACATACTAATAGATGATGATCTTTGGACTGCAGGCGTAGAACTTTAATTCTCAATTATGGTTTGTGTTAAGATCTTGTTGTTGTTCCATACTGAAGGACACAAATCAAAAGTGTCATCAATAGCTAGAAACTTCAGCTAGAAACAAATCTTGCCAATTTATACACTAAATCATTTGATATATTCCCCCTTCCGTCCCTCCCATTCGCTCTCTCCCACCCCAGCAAAAAAAAGGACAAAACTATTTTTTCAGGCTTTTTAATTAACTCGAGATTAAATTTTAGAATACTTTACCTTGTTTATACTGGGTGGGTACTGAAAGTGAAAATAAAAATACTGAAGATGTTACTAATAATTGGTAAAATTAATGGAATGCTTTTAAGATGCAGTTTTACAAGCTTTCCAGTTTCCAGAATTTAAATTGAAATACATAAAGTATTTTTAACACATTTCGTCTTAATAAGAAATTTAAAGCATCCTATCTCAAGAATGTATTCCTCAAAAGCATACTTAAAACAATTTGTACTAAGAATCCACATATAAAAAGACAGTATATGAATGCAAAAGACAACGACCTCATGTCATCATATTCATGTGATTTAAAGAGAGAGAGTTAAATGTTCAAGGAGGCTTTTCTTATGAAAGTATGTTAGCATTACAGTTTCAAGCACATTTAATCACTGTTGAAACACTTACCTAAAGGATTTCTCCTCCAAGTCTTTTTACTATGGTAAATTCAATTTCTAATGAAACTAAATTCACGGGAATCTATATTCCTCTCAATTCAGTACATTCAAAAAAGTCAAAGCAGGCCATTTAAATCTCATTTAATTAAAAACTCAGATAAATGCAAAACAAACTAATTTCTACAAAAATGGCCCAAAGAAATGTGTTCTTCTTTGAAGTCACAAGAAAAATCTCCTGCCCACTCCTAAAGTTATCTTCACCACAACAAACCTCCTGATGCACAGACAGCTATACTACTGTCATGCCGCAGTATCTACTACTACAGCTTTGTTACACCACTGTACTACAAGTGCAAATTTGTTAGTAGGATCTTGATTTGATCGGAGGAAATCTGATAACGAAGAGGAAACAGTATGTAGTACAAACTGAAGAAACAGCAAACAGTAGCAGATTTTCCAGCCTTGTGAGTGAAGAAAGAAGGAGAAAGGAAAGTGTATCTGCTGTGTGGTAGGATGACGGTAACAGAAAAATCTAGGTATAGAACCATAATCCAAATTCCTATATTATTAGGTTTTACTTTTTCAAATGAGACGGAATTAAAGAAATTGTAAGTAATATGATGGAAAATGTAGAAGTGATCAAAATGAGATAGATGCAGAACAAAAAAAAATATTGTGCCTATATATGGAATGGGTCGGGGAAGAATAAACTAAATCATTTAATAAAACACTTTATCAAGTGAACTTAGTGAACTGTAGATGCTATTACTGTAGTCTAGAATCAAACATACTAAAGGTACTTAAGAAGAATGAAAAGTCATTAAAAACAACTACAGCCCTTTTGGTTTGAATTACAGCATGGCACACACTGCCTCATCTCACATCCCAGAATGAAAACATTTGACGATAGAAATGACCTGTATTCATATGAAAGGAAATTGGATTGATCAAAACATATCAAGCCAAACAACATGAACTATTTTTTATATAAGAGAAGTGGAAAATTCTGAGCACTAGAAGGACATAAATGAAATGGAACTTTTTAGGTTAGAAGCACTGTCCAGCATTTTAGGACCAGTCAGAAAATATGCAAGAAAACGGAAGCTGTCCAAATGGAGAAAAACAACAGAAAAGGAAGATGAATCAATCACTGTGACCAAAATGTGCAGTAACAACTAAGGGTGAACTACTTAAAAAACACTCAGGCTGGAAAATAAATTTCTAACAGTCACAGGAAAGACACTATGGGATGATCAGTAGATCATCCTAGCGGTAGTGCAACTCCTTTAACACCAGTGGAGAATCTTCAAACTATGGTTCTGAAAATCCATTGCACCCAGCACAAAATTACCCAGTTCACAGCATACCTGGGTTAAAACATCTAAAAAAAAACCTGATGAAAACTTCAAGAAGATCAAGAAAAAAACACGTTTCTTTCACCAGACACAATTTGCCCTTACCAATAAGAAATGAAAACTCTATTAAACGTTTTCTTTTCAATAAATATTATGCAAATTGTAATTCAAAATTAAACTGGGAACTATTGAAAACAAAGTTTCTTAAGCACCACAGCATTTTTGTCACTAGGCTTGCTGAGATGTCTGCAAAAAACCATCAGGATTTCAGGTAATGTAGAGAAGGAAATAAATGTTCCCAGAAAATAACAAAGAGAGATGCCTTGAGAAAAAAAAAAAAGAAAGAAAGAAAAAAAAAAGTATCAATTACTGCATTCTTTATTTTGAAGTAAAATTTCAGAATGACATAAATCAGCTCTTAAGTGCGTTGCCCACATGTAAGAACTTTGAAAACCAAGAAAACACAACCGAAAATGAATCAGTTGAACTGTCTAGACCAGAAAAAAAGTATAACCATGTCTTCACTTTTATGCTATTGGATGTGAATGGCAATCTTACCGTTATCTCAGTACCTCTTTCTTCTGTCAAAACTTAAAAAGTCAAACCGACATGTTCTAACTGTATCTCCTTCAGGGATACATAAAATATCAGTCCTATAGCCTCCGCGGCTTAAAGTGCAGAGCGCAGTCCATGATAACAGTTACATGTTTCCATAACTGAGAGTCTTTAGTCTCCATCATCCCTTGAACGCTTCTCTGGAGCTCATCAAAATTTATCTCTGAAACATGTGTTCTGTGCAACTCTTCTGCATCTCAAACAATCAAACAAAAAAAGCTGAAGTACTTCCATTTAACAATTTCATTTATTTATTTTTTTAAATCAGTGTTTCTTCTCCCTGATTTTAGAGATTTCCTGGTATTTTTTAGAAGCTTGAAAAACATCTTGAGTGCAAAGACAGACTGCAACTCACAGATTGTCTGCTGTATGCTTTTTCTCTTTTTGTGTAACATTTTATAATATAATCACCAATTTAAATACTTTTTTAAGTAAAGAAATATTTCAAAGTATTTATAAATCTCAATGCTGTGTTGAAGATCTTCAGAAAAGAGAATACTAATCTTTATCCAAATTTCTTTTTTTCAGGAGAAATGACTCTGGGGGTCTTTCAGCTCTTCCAATGTTTGCTGCTGTCTTCTCACTATGAAGAACAAATTATTATACTTCCAGATTTTTCCATGCCTAATTTTATTTTGAGGAACTCTTGACTCCTACTTACTCTGCTCAGTGAAAGCTAAAGAATACTTTCCTTGTAGAGCAACTCTCCTTGCTTCTCCTTTGGCAGAGGATCTATTCTTAAAGGTCACCAAAACAGAATTAAACAGATTCACCTGTCCTCGTCACACTGTGGATTCAAACATAAGCATGTATGAAAAGTTTTAAAACAAAAACCAACGCAGACAGAGAATATAAATTAGTCTAGTTATTGCTCTGCATGTCACTTTTAATTTTGAGATGTCTTCTGAGCTTACAGAACAAGTTGCATTCATTTTTTAAAGTGAAAAGAAGGTAGAACAATTGATTTCATTTGTCAACCACATTTGTACATATTTTTGATGAACAGTGCTGGGCAAACAGCAAAAAAAAAAAAAAGATTGAAATTTAAAAGGAATTAGATTTGTGTCTGTTTGTATCACTTTCACACCCATTTTCCACAAGTCTCTAAGCAGATGAAAAAAATAGAAATGTGCTGCTGAATATTAGGCTTGCATACTTACACAGATGTACTTTGTTTCTTTCTTCCATCACTGTAGCTCAGGACATTTAGCACAACAAATGCAGGAATTTAACACATATACACAATTCTTTAAAATTAATTTCAGCAGTGCTAGGGGAGCAGTATTCTGTCTTCTTGGGTTAGTGATGACTTCTCCCCCTCAAATGTTGATCACGTATCTTGGCTAATACCATTAATATTAACTGTATTTAGAGTAGCTGCAGAGAGATCACTGGCAATAAAAATGACTGTAGACAGTGTTGACAGTACCTACCAGAGAGATGAAATTCTGTTGTCCCACCATTTAGCTCTCCACCAAGTAGCATCTACTGTCTGACAGCTGTAAACACGACGTGCTTGTACAAAATAACTGAAATGATCCTTGCATCTTTCAATCTACGCTTGCAGTCCTGTTCATATTGACACTGTTATAGACCACCTCTAATTTGAGAAAAACAATGCTTTTCTGGACAAGAACAGCCACACACTATTTCTTCACCCATTACTTCAGGCTGTAAACCCAGGAGAGAAAATGCAACCGCAATGCATCATATATCTTTATTTAGGCTTTCAGTTGCACTATAAACTCTAAAAGCAATATCTGTACCAGAGAGCCACTAGTGAACAACAGAACTGACAAACATCCCAGCTCAGTAAAAGAACTCTGAAAACCTGTATTGTACTTGCAGTCCTGTTAGTAGCAACTTTGAGATATCCTGAGGAAAAATATTCCATGTCAAGAGATGTAACTGATCTGCCATTGAAGAAAATTTGTGTATCTGTAACACTATCGTTATGCAATAATATTTTCCTGCAGCTTTTTACTGCATTTCTTTTTAATACTGTTAAAACCATTTGCACCTATGCAAAATTGTACCATGTTTCTGCTTACTCTCTTAAAGAAGCAGTAGGAACACTGGATTACAATTCCTGGTTCATCCTCAGTTATGTTTCAGTGCCAGCCGACACTACTTGAGTAGATGACTCAATGACTAGTATCCTGAAACAAAACAGTTAACAAGCTAATGTGACATCCCCAGCTTGCCCAGGCTAACACAACATCTCTACAAGTTCATGTTATTTAAGCACTTACAGAAGCTGGACAAAGATTTTAACCCATTGTAAGAGGCCATGTTGTTGGACTTTTGTCTCAAAAATTTGCTGAAGATGGACTATTCCACGCCAGTCCTGTCCAGGGATTGAGCAATCCCTTGCTCTAAAGATATGCTAACTGGAGGCAGCAAAAGAAGGATAAGCACCTTGATGGCCAGGAGAAAACCTTTTGTCTGGACTTATCACCAAGAAAGATGAGCCACACCTTGATAGTCAGGGCTTATCAAGAGGAGGATAAGCACCTTGATGGCCAGGAGGAAACCTTTTGTCTGGACTCATCATCTCGAGGAAGAGAGCCATCTCGAGAGGTGGAGGGGGGGATACTCATGACCCTTACCCAAGCCCCCAGGAATGTCATGTAGGCAGGAAAAAAAACAGGATAAAAGGGCGCAGGAAAAATCATGAAGCAGCGCGAGGGAGAAGCTGCGAGGGAGAAGGCGAGAGAGACACAGAGAGAGGGTTTACTGCCTTCAGATCCCTCGTTGCTGCTTTGCTGCCCTACTGTCTACGGACTATCCCGGCCTTGCTGCACGAGACACTGCTGCTTCCACTGCCACCACCCGTACTGCTTGGCATCAGCCCGCTGCTCTTCGTTGCCTGCTTGGACCCCAGACCAACGGATAACGGGACACTGCTGCATCCAGTTGGTGACTATCCCCGCTTACCACAACTCTTGCTTTTCTTCCCATTTATATATATATATAAATATATATATGTATATATACTCAGCTATTCAGAATATAATTTTTCATTTAAGTTTAAACATTCTGCTGAGAATTTCTGTCTTGAAAATGACAAAAAACAAATATACCCCAATGGTGACTCACTCCATCTTAACCCCACCAGGTAACACACATTAAGTCTTTTATTCTTTAGGCATACTTTCTTCACAGAGAAGAACAGAAAAAATAGCATTGTCTAGAAGAATAACTACCACAAAACCAAAGTTAGATGAGATATGTACTATCCTCTGTAAGTAAAACACGGAAGAATGTGGAAGGACAATCACTGAATATACTCATTGTACTTTAAAGGAGACTGAATATTGTTTGGATTCACCACGCTCTGGTGATTCATTCAGAAAATAAAAATGCTTGCCAATGAAACTCTGAAAGCTAGAACAACAAAAACATTCAGAGATACTGTAAGCATTCTGTGGATATTTCAGGATGAAAAAGGAAAACTGAAGAAAGACAATGAATTTCTTGGAAGTAAGCTGTTGACTAAATAATACTTTCAGATCCAGCAGTGGCACATTCGTTTCTTAGTTGTTGCAATACTGTGAAAAAATTCCTCTTGACCTGAAGTGCTCCAGGTTTAAAACCATGAAATGATTTATAGTTTATATATTTCACTTTTGTGATAGGCAGAAAGATACCATATGACAGAAGGATGCCTGTGTATTTTAAAAGAAGCTGTGGGAAAATGTATGCAAAGGAATAAGCAAAGGAAGTAAGGTTTTTCAAAAGTGAATTTAGAAACTAGATTACAAAAGTTATTACCATTTCAATCTCAGTCTATATGGTATAAGTCTGCTCAAATTAGCCCTTTTATCATCAGGCAGACCTCTGATTCTCATCACAGATTTAAAAAAAACACAAAACAACTCAGATAAAATATTTGAAGTCAGCAATTATTTCTTCTATTGTTTCAGTGGCTGATGAATTTCACCTTACATACCTCAGCAGGTAGCTGGCTACCGTAATCCAGTAACAAATTTTCCTCACTCATTCTTGGCATACTTCATTACTCAGTTATTTAACCCACCTGCTACTAGGCATATATCCACACTGCATCGGCTTTTTACAAGTGAAAAGAGGTGCTACCCTGTTCTCAGACATATGATTTTGGGGTGGTCCTGTTTGAAGCCAGGAGTTGGACTCGATGATACTTTCGGGTCCCTTCCAACCGAGATTATTCTATGATTATCACAAAATATGCTTTACCATTACTTCTGTTTACTGTTCTTATTACCAGTATGCAACAACTCCTACTTTTTGTGCTGAGAAATGAGGGCTCTAACTAGTGAATATTTAGGTACAGTGTACATTCCATCAATAGAACGCATACTGGAAAATAATATTACTTCTTGAACAGAAAGCCGACTAACTGTGGGAAAAACAAGCAAGCAAATATTTCTTTTAATTCATGACAGTAACAGAGAAAAAGACCCTTCATTAGCTTTCTGCTAGAAAAATACTTAACTAGTTTCCAGCTGTTCAAAAAATCTGACTTCTAAAGTCAAGTCATAAAAAAATCACACACCCACTTCAATTCACTTACAAAGATTCCAGGTGAAATTTTAGTCTCCGTAGTGCTAGAGACTGCTTTTCACACAGTTCCATTCCTGAAACACCAGTTTCAGGTTTTAGAAAGAAATTCTGAGAACCACTATTTATTGAAAACTAACTGGGCAAGCTGAAGTGATGTGGAGCATAAAGTAGATAGAAAGAATCATTGGACTTAGCAGCTGTGTCACATGCAATGCATCAACTTGTCCCTGATAGAAATTGCTGAAAAGAAATTTCCAGAGACCATATTAACATTTTACAGATTCAAAGCTATCTTAACAAAACACGAAGAACATGCCCTCACAAAGCCCACACTTGATTTTCATAAAAGTTCTTAATGCTCAGGTAATCACCAGGAACAGTTGTGTAAAAGAGTACTTGGGAAAACGTATATGGATTAAAACCTTCTAATTCTTGGAAGTGACCACCACAGATAGTATCACAACCAACATCAGTGAACCTGACACTAGGAGCACAAATACCTCATTATGTATATATACCATGCAAGTCTGAAAACCTCTGTGGAGAAACCGTTCAAAAGAATCTGAATAGCCACAATTATAAGGTTTACACTCTCAGAAACAGAAATACATTTGTATCCTTCTAAACACTTCTAATACTCTTAGCATGGAACTATCTTTCTTTTACTAGCTTACACATCTGATCTGATTTTAGTTTTGGTTTAGATCAGAAGGATTGCAATCAGCAAACACATTGAGGTAGAAGACTGACAGAAAGCATTACTGTAATGCAAATACAAATAACAGCTGTGTTCAAAACCAGGCACACATTTCCAACAGTATCAAACAGGGCTGTATTCCACTTCCCCTCTGCAAGCTTGAAAAATTGGAAATATTTAATAATTCATGACTGTGCACCTTCTCAGATTTCTATTCACTGCATGACTACCTAAAATATAGCACTACTATTAATCTTATTTAAAATTGTTAGCTACTGTCTTAGGGCCTAGAGAAACAACATCAACTCCATTTTATGATCATGTCTTGTGTTTTTTTTTCTTTACAGTGGACTATTTTTAGGTGATTCCTTGCAGTCACTTTTACCTTGCCCCTAGGTTTATACACAGCTAATAAAATTTTCTGATAATTAATAAACTAAAACACTTAGATCTTCAGGTTAAACTGTACATATCACATTTTTATAGCAATCTTTTAATAATGCCTAGGGAGAAAACATTTACATCAGTGAAGACCTAGTTGCAACAAAACAAAAAACTAAAAAGTAGAAATTCTTACCCTAAAAAACTCTTTAGTGGAGCCAGAATCTAATGTCCCATATGCAATTTCAGTTTGCTTGGAAAGATCCTCTGCGCTTTCAATGGGAGACACCATCCTCTCAACCGTCAGGAAGGCAGCTAAGTTAGCCGTGTAGGATGAGATTATGATGAGGGTAAAGAACCACCACACACCTCCAACAATGCGCCCAGACAGGGATCTAATAACAAGTATGAAATGGATTTGTAAAGTGAAATGAAAGTCCTAAAAACGAACACATGTTATCAGTTTTATGCAAATGATGCATTATACTACTGGGAGGCATTTCAAGTTATCTTGCAGTGCAGTTCTACATACTAGTAGGACGGGTAACCAACGCATACTCCACTACATCTCCTGGACTTTGCTGGAATCAGAACTCCAGAGTTTACTTTAGGGAGAATTTAGAGATCCACTTCTTCAAAGTTCTGAATGCCCTGAAATGAGACCGTTCATCTCAAATTTCTATATTAACACATAAGCTTATCACTGCCCTTGATATGAATTTGTGTGATACAAAAAGAATCAAACAAAACCAGTAAAACAGAGCTTTCAGATAAATCAGTATGCACTTAAAAATTAAGTCTCTTTAGACTGCTTGTTTTTGTGACATTCAGACAAAGACTGATTTTCACAAACTAGTGTATCAGCTTATGCTGCTACAGACTATCTATACTAAGAAACAAATAGCATTATTTGCAATAAAAACTGTCCCAGGGAATATCCATAAACCAAGAAGCGCACACAACTTTTGAAAGATACAAACATTTAACAAGCTGAGGACTAGACATGACACAAGCAAACTGATAATACGGAAAAAAACAGTGAAGAAAGTGTATTTTTTAAACAATGATAAACTGGTGTTTCTAACTGCAGCTGGTTGGCTCTTATGGATCTTTGTTTTGCATCTCCTGCTCAAGAAGAAAGAAGAAAAGAGAACTCAAAATAATATACAGAACAGTATAGAGAACACAACTAGAGGAATTCACTAGCTTTCAGTACTAAACAGTTGACAGAATTATTGATACTGCCATCTTTTAAAGTTTGAAATTACTTACTACTTTGTTTCCAAACAAGACATTAAAGGAAGGAAGGAGTACAGAATCTTTGGAGATGTACTTAGTTATTTGGCAGAAATGTGCATGTAGTTGAAAGCCTAGTAATAGGCACTGAAGTAGGTTAGGTATGTCTTGATGTGTCTCCTCTATCTATTAAGCAAACAAATCACAAATCATTCACCGGGCCTGCAGAATCGTGAATGAGATGTCAAATTAATTCTGACAGAATCTATCTATCTATCTATAGGTCTATTTATCTTTCTACATATACCTTTCAAAAGTATTCTTTAATTTTAAACACAACAGTCATCTAAAGCTGATTTATTACACTGGGAAGAAAAATAAATCGAAACAACGCTAGACAAATAAGTTTTACTATCAGTTACTGGAAAAGTTTTCTATGATAACTGAGACATGAAAAATCATAAAATCATTAAGGCTGGAAAAGACCACAAAGATTATCTTCTCCAAACTTCCACCTACCACAGACTCACTGATACACTCCAAAACATGAAAATCAAGTTAGATATGGTCCAGTATATGTTATTAAAAAGGACCACAGAAAAGAAGTTATTTCATGCTCCTTCTAAATTGAAATATATTTTGTGAATGTGTTTTCTGTCACTTCTGACATAGAGGCAACCTGAAAACATGATGATTCTACAACTGAAAGACTAAGTTACATGATAAATATATATTTGCAAGGGAAAAATCTGTGACTGTGTACTTACTAAGTGTTAATTTTATCCTATCTTGTACTGTGCTGATAACAACTACTGTAAAGGATAATTCATCAAATTCAAAAGCCAGGATCTGTCAGCAAAGAACTGTTACTGACCTTGTAAAAGAAGAATAAGATCAGTCCAGAAATTATGCTCCCACATTACATTTTTGTAAGCAAAATTTTTGGGGTGGTCATTTGTATTAAAAACTTTCCCATCTGTCTGTTCCAGTTAAATAAAGCTTTCATTTTTTAATGTGTACTTCTAAAGAATTCCAAATTTGATAATTATACGGTGGTCTGAGTATATGGCATATATATATATATGGCATGAGTTACACACTCATGCGTGTGTAACCACCTCTTATGCCAGATCAGTAATGTTTAGTCTTAACGTAAGAACAAAAATTATTGAGGTGTTTGCAGCCCTTTTATATTTTTACAATAAACAGATATAATATACAAACTAAATACCTTTCTCAAAACATATTTGTAATGAAATAAGGTGTTCTTGAACACTTCAGTGGCACTAAATCTGCCACGTCAATCACCTAAATCATTTCAGATTCATGTACCTTTATGATGGCCACTTACTATATTCTTACATCATCTTTACAATGTTATCAAACTTTGCACAACAACTGTTATGCTTTAATAGCCAGTAACATTAAAAAAAAATGTCATTCTATTATGGTCATGATTCAGTAACAATAATTTTATAGCTAATAGGGGCCTTGGCAGACAACTAAACTTGTAAAGTATATAATCAATATAAAAACCCAAAGGACTGAAATTAAGACATCTTCTCATGACCCGAAGTTGTTTTCTCTTCATTGTCTCATCTCTTGCACAAAATTCTTGCCATGCTGCATGACAAGTCTATGACATCTTTCATCATAAAGGCTGCCATACTTCTCTAAGCAAGTTAACATTGCTAAGTATCTCACATAGAAAGTGCTCTGCTATTTCTGCAGAACTTGGAAACCTGCTGTTGTTTTTTGGAATACAAAAATGCTCCTTTTGGGTGATTTTAATTGCAAAACAACCACTAGACTCCGTAAAATTTGACCTATTCCATCTTAATTTAGGACATTCAGAAGAAAGTTAACTTGCTTGCTATAGTTAGGAAGATCTGATTTAATTTCCTAAAACCCAGATGCCCTACTTCACTTCTCACTATAGTTCCTTCAAGCAGCAAGTAGTATTTATCTACCTACTCACCACTGCTGAATCAAGGCTAGAACCACTTACACACAAGGGAAACAGAATATTTAATGAGCTGCAAAGGAATTATGTTAAGTGCTTCACTGTTGTTCCTAATAGGGTAGGTGAAAATCCACAAGGAATTAAGCACTTATGAACTAGACCTTCAAATTCGTTTTAGCAATTTCCTTTGTGACTTTCACAAAACTAGGCCACAGAAAAGCAGCAATGTTTTGCAACTATTCATAAAAAACTAGAGCGATCATGTGATTTCGATTTCAGTTCAAAGCTCTCCTATGGAAAAAGAGTTAATAACTGTTGTGATATGTAGTGAGTTTTAGGGGTAAACATTACCTGTGTAGTCCATGGCCAGTATTTTACCCTTCTTTCCCATTACAGTTGTTGTGAACCAAATGCACTGTCAACTGTAAAATGAGAATATGCAGCAAAAACACGGTACCCCTCCAAGAAGGCATGGAATGATTTGAACCTTATGCATTTTACAGTCTCTCCATGGTATATATAACTTCACTTGGCAAACATATGATTGACATTAAGACAGTATTGATCATTACCTAGTGCCAGAAAACTGCTTTTATTTCAAGGACTTCAAGTGATTTTTGGTAAGGACAAAGAAACACAATAATGTATTACTTTCAAGTGAAAATATATGTACCATGAACCTCCACTGGCTGAGACCAAAAATGCACAAAGTTGAAAAAGGTGAGTAACCAACCTTGGCGAAATATCGCATCCTTGCTGCATAAAGGCACCCAGGGAAAACCAGAGACTATTAAATATCCCAAACTCATTAGTTGATTCATTAGTCTGCGTTTCTCTTCCATCTTCAAACTCCTCTGTGTGCCACTCGTACGGACTAAATCTGCTGACCAGGAATAAAACTACACTGACCCCAATGTAGGCAAAAACAATGCACATCCAGATTTCATATGCTAACGGATCAAGAAATGAAAACACTCCTGGCTTGGACTTCTGAGGTTTCTTGATCATTATTGATATCCCCAGGCTCATAAAGGGCTTTGAGAAGTCAATCACCTCTTCTCTCACCAATGTTATAGTTAATGGAGCAATTGCAATATCAGCTTTCTGTAAAGGAAAAAAAAAAAAAAGAAGAAAAGAAAAAAAAAAGAAAGAAAATAATAGCTAATACAATGATCATAGTTTAGTTTCTATTGCATTTCATAAATGCAAAATAGGACAGCAGACACGGCTAACATTCTTTTCACTGAAAATGTTGTACAGAAAATTTCAGAAATTTTTAGTTGAAACTCTTCTTACTGAAATACATACAACCATATGGTTGAGATATTCCAAGCTTCCCAATTTACATATGCCCTTTTAAAAGTATATGGCATTTAAAAGAATTAGTAAAGCCTTTTGCCTGGTAAGAAGGGTGAAATATGTACTCATTTCCCTCCCAACTTCATTTACATTTAAAATCCAATTCTGTGCCTTCCTTTTTCTTTTTTTTTTCTTTTTTTAAATTCTAAGACAAGTTATTAATTCACTATCAGAGGAATTAAATAATTTTCCTCTACTTCAGGGAGAAAACTAAATCAAATCCCACAATTTCCATCAATCATTTTAAATTGTTTTATTGTAATAGATGTTCTTACCCCATAAACAAGTTCTCCAACCATCCCATTCCATATTTTCGTATCTGCATCCCTGGCCCCATACTTGCCATCCCCAACAATTGTGAGCTTATATTTGAATCCACAGTGCTTCGCAATTTCTGTAGCTAGGTCCACGCAATAGCCCTCGTATCGATCATTTCCTTCAAGCATTTCATGATTTTTCTTCATCATAACATATGGGGACTCCTGCACAGAAAGAACTTGCTTTAGCTACAGTGTAGCAGTTGTGCATTTCCTAGATTAGTACATTTTCTTTTTACAAGCAAAAAAAAAGAGAATACAATAATAGCATGCATGATTCAGGTACCATTATGTCAGCTGTAAATAATTAATATGATGCATCCTGTAAAAGATTTAAATGCTACATTCTTCACAGTCATATACAAATAACAATACTTACAGGTATAGAGATCCCAGCAGTATGTTAATAATGATCATGAATGTTAACAGGAGTTACGCATTCAGAGAAGAGAGAATAAATTCCAAAATCTCTTTCTTTCCCTCTTACAGTTTGGACAGAAGAAGGCAAAGGCATTTAGTTCCTTTTGTTGTAGTCTTAATAAAATAAAATTATTTCCTATTTCAGAGCTATGTTCCTTCCTTCAAACACACTTCTGGCTCTTCAGGCTAGAACTTAATTCTGAGTTTTTACATACAAAAATATATATCTATCTACAAATACATCATAGTTCTATCATCAGCAAAACTATGGGTGGTTTATACATTACATAAAAAGGAATACATTTCCTCTTTGCTCAACTGTTATCCAACTATTCTTGCATCCACTGGCATTACTACATTAGCTTGTGACTTAAGCAAATTGATAAAGAAAATTTGCAATTAATACAAAAAATGTTGGTGCAACAGTACAAAACATTATTTTCTAAACAACTACAACATAACTTTTAATATTTTATCTTATACTTTACCAGTCCATACTAGCTAATATTCTGAAGTGCAAAAATGTGTCTCCTTTCTGTCTGGCAAAATCCGTTCCCAAATAAGCAATCAATTAACAATTACTACTGTGGCTACATCATTTAAAGTGCTCTTTCTCAGAAGCAGGTACTTCATTCCTGATTTCTGGCCTAAAAGAAATAACCTTCTAAGATGTTCATTTCCCAGTCAATGACAATCTGTCTTCTACAGAAGAAAACAGCATACCAAACCACATTTCCTTTATTTCCAGATTTTATTCATGTATCATAATGAGTAACATATCACAACCTCAAAAAATAAACAGGAAATAAACTAATGTTAACGGGAGAAATAAATCACTGTAGAATACACTATCTTCTGACAAAATATGAGGTTAATTACCAAAATAGTGGTGACAATAATAGTCTTATTCTCTAGTCCTGAAGATTCATTTCCAAGAGGGCCATCAAGTGGATTCACAACCATTTTGTCCACTTCACTCCAATATCCAATCTAAAGAGAGTTTATAGGATGCACAGACACTAGTGAACATGAACTTTCACAGAAAAGTCAAAGTATATTATTACTATGCCCATAATTTATGCTCGCAGAGAACTATTTTAGCTATGGATTTATCAGTGTAAATATTTCTATTTATAGTTACTATAGCAAATATTAACAAGAATGAACTAATGACATTTGTTCACATTATTCTAGCTAATGTAAGTCATTTTCATTCACATATTAAGAAGTTTAAGTAGCAACATCACCTGCTGTGAGATTGAATTGTTATTAAATATTCCAGATTAGGAAAACATGATAAAATGGCTTCTCCCAAAAGATTTCAAATTACAGCATAAAGATAATCACATTTAAAGAAACATCACTGAAAAGCAGTATTCTGCATTTGTCATTCAGATGTATATATCCCCAATTACTGGCTCACATTCAGTATTTCAGATCAGAAAGTAAGAAATTTAATCCACAAAACTGAAAGGAAAATACTGTCATGTAGTACTTACCAGAAATAAAAACTCTATTTGTTAGAAAGAAGTAATAGGTGCTTTTACTCTGCTCTGCAAGACCAACATAGAGTATATCTCTGAATAAACATTACGACAAGTCATGCTTTAACTCATTGGTAGTGTTTCATTACCTACCTTAACCCCTTGCTTAGTGGGATAAAACCTTTAAAGACACTATAAGACAATCCAAATTACCTTCCGAGGGCCAGTACTTTTGAGTTCCATGACGTTTATCGTAAAATTGATTCTCTTTCCATTCTGATCAAACTTTATATTTCCTGTTAGACCTTCCACCTGAACCTATACAGATGAAGATGAAAGTGGTAACAGAATTAAATTATGTTCCTTTTTAGAAAAATGAATTTTGTTTCCACAAATAATTAATGACTCAAAAACATTCAGTTTAGACGCTTTCCGCATCCAACATAACTTAGTAAAGGAACACATTCCTGATGTGGAGTTAATTTCCTCATTATTCTCAGCAAGATCCAGGCAGATTAGAAGACTGGAAAGTTCTTTTCAAGCATTTATAGAAGACTTCACACATGCACTAATCTCAGCATTCATTCTAGGCAAGCTACCTGTTTCAACGCCCTTTCTATTTCTACACCATGACCCCAGGGTACAGCTGGATTTGCAAGACAATCTCCAGCATTTCCTCTTCTGGAGATCTCAATCCTCTGTTTACGCAAATTACGGAAAGCTTCTGTCATCACTTGCACAGCATCATAGGTCAGAGCAGATGTATACTGAAAAGGAGTGAAAATATTTCATTAAAAAACAGCTTCAACTTCAGTATAACTTCTAGTACTCTCCATCCATTTGACACAGAAATACATTAAAAATAAAGATGGCAGTACAACATCCTCTTGTTCTGAAGTCACTGCCATCTGAGGGGCACCTGCGCTGATTAACAAACAGTGCTTTCCATTTGGAAAGATAATGCCAATAACCCTGGACTGAAAATTTACAGCTGTTTTCATGGTGTGAATTCCATTCATTTCTCATCAGAACTGTGTAACGCTTTGGTGTCCAGATATGGCTGAAGTTCATAGAGATGAGCAGAGAAAAAAATATATCCACTATTTAACCTGACTACCCCTTTAGAAATAATAATTTTTTACTCTTGTTACACTCTTCATGGAGGTGCATTTATATACAGAACTCAGGATACATGTCATCCCACATATAGACTCAAAAAACCAAACGATGCATATTGGTATATACATGTGTTTAAATTATTGTTACAAACAAAGGCTCAGGAGAGAAGCTGTTTGCTAGTAGGCAATATCCAGGCAATGCTTTGAAAAAAATATATTATGGGCTGCGGTGTCTGGAGGAAGACACGACATTTCTCAAAGAATGATAGGCAAGAAAGAGTCCCATGTTCCTAATATGACTGATATAAGGAGCTTTATACCTTACAACTTATGATGTATTACAGAATAATCTCACGATCATATGCATCAGAAGCTGGGGCTAAACAATCAAAAGTAGTTACTGGAAAATTCTGCATCGTAACTAGCTGAACAAAAATCACATGTGCATACACAAAGAGGACTTAGGTAGATGGACTTTATGAGTCCAGAACATTACAGAACATTACAATTATTCCAAATTTAAGACCCATTTTTGGAAATACGGGACAGAACATAACCACTTACAGCCTTATGAATGAATGCAATGATCCCTATGAAGGCTATTAGATGCTGAAAATATATAAACTGTAAAGCAGTGAGAAATGATATATTGCCTCTTTGCTTCAACGGTTCAGACTTTAATGAGAATTTTAATTAGGTAGCTCAAGTCATGCAGAAGGCTGTTGTAATTCCAACCAAAGCAGTCCTCTGAATTGAGGTCATTTTTGTATGCAGCCACTAGACCTTGGAGAGGAAGAAAAGAAAGGTGGAACTCTTTTTCAGATGTATAAACTTACTGGATGATTAATGTGGATATTCTCAAGAAGTTTCTCACAGCAACTCATATGAAAATATTTAAAAGGATCAGAACGACAGAAAAATAAAGTAAAAGACTGACTGGAGTTGACATTACTTTCTACTACTGGAGTTGTAGTGATGAAATGAAAGCACAGATATACAGATGAGAAGGTAACAGAGAGAAGAAAAGATACTGAAACATTTTTGTGGGGACTGGCTAGCAAAGCTGCTCCAAGAGTAGCTATTTGCATTAGAGAAAAAGTTGTACATTGTAGCATTTTGAGAAAAGCTTTGCCTACAGCACTGTCATAAACCACTGCCAAGCTGAGTAGCAGAGGAAATAAAGCCTTGAAATTGAGAAGCTGCAATGCCAATTCAGTTATGTTTCAATTGATCACTGGGATTTTTTAATACTTTATCTCAAGAATATAATCCTAGTATTATATAATTAGTGGCCTGAATATCCTCAACTCAGTCATATATTCAGTTTTTGCAGGACTCTGCCTATTGATTCACATCTATTTCTACGTACTTCCATGTCACCACGTATGAAATTCCCATGTGCTAGTTTAGGTTAAATCACATTCAATCTAGGAATCTTAATATATTTTCCAAACACTTTAAACCTTCATGCTGTAGGGGATGTCATGAAAGCAAATATCCCATGCACAATTTCTTGCTGCTTTAATTTACATATACTTTCAGCTCCTAATAACCTTCATGGAGATTATTACATTTATTCATTAAGGTGTAGATAGGTTTTAACACCGCCAAACTGAAACTAAGAGACCTCATGACCATAAATGAGTGGTAACATACAGATAACCTGCTCATGCAAATAGATGAGTGTGCTTGTATGTCTGTATACGTAAAGACAATTGTCATGAGTTAAAAGATGCATTAGCACTGTCTTGATTCACTTCACTTTATGAGAGACTCATTCAGGTTTAAATCTGTATTATTAAAATCAAACGGAGCACTACTTGGAATATTATTCTCTAAAAGTGGAATTGGCTCTTACAGACTACTACTTTTACAGTGCTATAAAACTAACTTCATTTCAGTTACTTCCAATTTTAGATGATAAAATGGGTAAAATTTAATAGAATATACTATTGATATTATTACACAGTTCCTGCAGAATTGCCTGTATTTATTAAAGCATTGCAAAGAATAAGCAAGAAGATGCCCTGCATTATCATAATTCTGGAGCTATGATGATAAGGTGATAATATAAACTTGAATGCTCTGAAGTGCCCAAGGCTTTGCTGTTATTTTCTATAAAACATGGACTGCATCGCGACTCTTGCTTACAGATTCCATTACTTCCTTTTGCAGAGACTTCTGTGACTCTTAGAGGAGCCCAGGGTAAACAGCTTAGATATAGATGTCTACACTGTAGACACAGTAAAACAAATGAAAACCACCCATGGGAACTTCAAACTAGCAGTTCAGTCCAAAAGTAACAGAACAGTGAGAAAGAAACAAGTAACAGGATATCTGGGGCAGAAACTGAGCCAAAGATGACAGTACACAAGACACCAGGGAGACCTCAGCTAGAATGGCTTATACAGCCAACACAGTGTTCAGGAAGGCTGAATTCAGACTAAAACAGGTATAGAAGAGGGCTCTTCACCATGTCTGGCAGTGCCGGTACTGGAAAAGGAGAAAGGACACTCTACATCACCAACAGAGGTCACGAAAAATAAGATGAGAAAGCAGATATGAGTATTTTCCTTGGTTGGAGGTAAGATTCAAAGAGAGGTAATAAAGGAAGCACTCCTTGTTGCAAGTGTAAGCGGAGATAAGCAGTTGTTCAGTATTTTTCCTTATATTTAAACAATTTTAGCATACTCTATAAACAAAATATAGATCAAAGCAGCACATACAATAAAGACTCAAAAGTGTGTCTCTGTATCTCATGGGTATACAAACGGCTGGCTTACTGTTCTGTACCAGCAATTTTTTTTCCAATGAATCACTAAACCTTTTATCACCTTGTTTGCAATACAGTAAAGCACAGAGGCTGATATGAACACATTAAGTTGTCACAGACATCTTCTTCCTTTAATAACCACATGTATCTTGCAGGAAAGAAAAAAAAAAAAGAAAGAAAATTAACACCAATTACTTGCTTTTGAGTCCATGGTGCTTGACAGAAATAATAAAAACAATTATTTGAATTTGAACCTGCAGAATTTATTTATGAAAAACATTACTACTAATTCATCCCACTGTTTGTGGAAACTATCCATCCAGACAAAGTAATTGTAAAATCTTATGTTTGTGTAATTTTACTTCCTACCTTAAAAAGAAAACAGCTGTGAAAGAACAATGCAACTGATAATAATAATTACCTTTAAACAACAAAGAACATAAGCCTTTTTACTCATAAACATATGATTCCATAAAACTGTTTTTGTTGTTTTTTTTTCCTTCAAATGTAATCACAGAATCACAAACTGGTTTTGGTAGGAAAGGACCTCAGTGGCCACTCAGTTCCAATCCCCTACCATGGGCAAGGCTGCCCAGGGCCGCATCCAGCCTTGCCTTGAACATCTCCATGGATGGGATGTCCACAGCTTCTCTGGGCAAACTATTTCAGTGCCTCACCATCCCCTGAGAAAAAAATAATAATAATTCCTCATAATGTCTAATCTGAATCCCTTTCTCTTTTAGTTCAAAACCATTCCAGTGTCCTATTTATTATCTGCCCATGTGAAAAATCAGATTTGGAATGGACTTGAAAGACCTATTATGAATGTTGAAGTGCAAATACAATAAATGGGAAAAATCAAACTGGCTGTTGCAAACTAAACTAATGTGCACATGTAAGAGGCTTCAAATAAGATCAATAATGAAGCTATGTTGTCTTCCTAAAAATATAATGTGTTCAGAAGCATCTTTAACTAGAGTGCTATTTAGGTCTGTGTGCATTTAAAGATAATTTGTAAGAGGAAGTCTGGATGCAACAGAACACAATCACCTTCTTACTCTACGGAAGAATCCTTTTAAAAGCTAAGAACAAATACTAGTGTAACACCTTTTTGTCCGCTTTCCAGTTACAACAATGACCTCTTTTTGCCACTCTGAATGTGAGAGCAGCTCATCAACCCGTGTTGTCCTTTTTCCTAAATTCTTTGCCCTAGAAACACCCTGAAACCTCTTTCAGTTCGTATGTTCTGGCACAAGCCACTTCCACTTTAAAAATTAATAATAAAGTTAGTGATAAATCGTTAAGTACATGTGACTAAAAGAAGATAAACATTTTAAAATGTAAATTGATATTTACTAAAATATTTACTGAAATATAGTCTGCAACCACTGTTCTTTTATTGATAAAAGCAGCTATTTAAGCATTATTCTCTACGACAAATACCCTTGGTGAAGTGAGCTTTCATCCACAAAACTTACTGAGATTATTATAAAAATGTATCCCAGACTATTTTCCAGAAGAAGAAACTCATGGTTGGTGTAATTAATTAAAATTACTTTTAAAATTATCATTAGAGATTAGATATCTGGTATCAGCCATTTTATAATACCATGTGAACAGTAAGAACCCAAAACTTCTAGCAGGCTCTTCAGCTATGTTATTTTTACTCATAGCCAGTCAAAAGTCCTACACAGATTAAAAGGAATACGTGCTAGTAGTTATCTTAGAAATTTAAAAATACTGCTGTAGAAACAAACCTACATTGAAATTTGAAATTCCTTGGGTTAACTGGATTTAAATCTTAGATTAGCCTACTACATAAACTCACACTAAATCTTTGAGCTTGGTTTTAATGCGCTCTGAATGGAGGGCTATAAAAGACACGGGGACATGATACCACGATTTACCCTGCACAAGTTCACTTACCACAAATAAATAAATCAACACACTGCGCTGTTCTAAAAATGTCCAGAACCTCTCATTTGAATACTAATAAGACTTAAACAAACAAACAAACAAACAAAAAAAAACCTGCTTACCTGTGTGATAAAGTCTACATACCCCAACCAGAAAATACCCCAAGTATTTGCCTATTTTCTCTAGGAAAAATACTTGTTTGCTCCAAAGTAATTAAAAGGAAAAGACTAACAGTTAAAGATGCCAATCTTACCAGGTCATTGATTTAACCAAGAAGTAGTAAATTCCAAAGAATAATAAACAGTTCATGTTTGCTTCTCTGCCAGCCCTAGATTCTAGCTAATAATACTCGCAGCTACCCAAGTACATAACTGAGATGCTGGCTGAAAAAAAAAGTGAGCTGCAGTCCTGAGAAGACCAGCAAGTACTTTTCCTACAGTTCAGCCATTTATGCTTGTATGACTGAATGATCTGGGTCAATAGTTCTTTCTCAGGGTCTGAGACAAATCTGCAGGTGACACCTCAAACAAGCCACAGCTTTCATTCTTTGAGTTCTCTTTAAAAAATACAATCCTAGAATGAGCGATTACAAAGGAGTCTTAAGCTATTAAAAAGAAGCTTACAATTTCACAGTGAAACTTGCTGCACCCTCGATCTTCATATATATTTTTATAAGTAGAGAAGATTGAATATTGGTATTCAAAACTCTGGTAAAATCAGGTAGCTAGAACACTTAGCTGCTAGATGCGTACTTTTATGGTCGGCAATCGGGAAACCAGAACACAAAGACAGAAAAATATAGGCAGAAAAAACTCACAAATGCAAGTCTGCATTAAAAACAAACAAACAAAAACAAACAAACAAACAAAACAAGCAACCAAAGCAGTTCAGAACCTGATTAAGTTATGCAATTTTGTATTACTGAAATGTATTTATTTTTATCATTATAAATTACTGTAATCCACACTGAATTGCTTGAATTCAGGCATTGTCAATTACATTTCTCTATTAAAAAATGCAGCTGATGCAACAGAAGAACTTACAGCTTTTATTAAATGCCTGGTGTTATAAAACCGTTCTAATGCTGCAATCATAATGAACAGTCCCTAAAATGATGGCACTCCTTTTCTTTTCTTTTCCTTTCTTTTCTTTCCTTTCCTTTCATTTTCTTTTCGTACAGGTGCTTTTCTCCATTTTCAAGACTGTACTTGGGGCTATATTCCACTGAGTTGCGTTTCATAATTCAAAATGAACATAGGAAAACAGAACAAAGTTGCAATGTTATTGCCTGCAACAAAACATTTGCAATATCAAGGTTAACACTACTCCTGACACTGGGAATTTGGAACTGGATGATCTTTAAGGTTTCTTCTACTCCAAATCATTCTATGGTTCTGTAGTTACCAGCCAGAGGCATGCAAGCTCCTTTGAGTTATGTATCAATAACACAAAATTCTATAAACCAAGCTGTTTCATACAGATTTTGCTGTCATGGCTTTAGAAATCTAGACTCCAGTGGAACTGGTGGCATAAGCTCATTTATGAACAGTAGCAGTTTGGATTACTACCTTAAAATCAAAAGAGATAAACGTTATTCAGTGAGATCACGGAATGGACCAAAAAGAGTGTTAATCTACCTCAACAACTTGGACATTTATATAGTACACCAAGTAACACAGGATAACTCACATGACCAGAATTCTAATAAAAAAAGAAATGGCTTGTTTGAGAAAGAGAGGCAAGGAATGCAGTTCCACAAGAACAGATGTAAAATCCTGTATTTTATAGGAACGATCAAGTGCACAGACATGGTACGAGACTGTCTAAACTGGCAGCAGTACAGAAAAGCAATGCAGAACAAGCTCTGAATGTTAGTGTGCATCTCGTGACAAATGTAGTTTAACTGTGCCATGATGATGAGAAAGAGTATCACAAAAAGAAACACTGAAAAGAATGGCTCTGAGCTACAAAAGCCATGTACAGCGCAGCACTCAGCTGAGGTGCAGAACCTAGTCTGGCATTTCAAAAAAGGTAAGTCCCAACTAGAAAGATTCTAGAGCAAGATGAGCAACAGGATTTGAGGGTAGAAAATTCAAAGGAAGAGGGATTAATTAGTTCAGCAGGAAGGAAAACAAGGACAAATACAGCAGCCATCTTCAAATATAGAAGGACAGCTAGAAAGGTGAACATATAAGAAGCAGAGAGCAGTAAGGGATCTGGAGACGAAGCCTAGCTTAGGTTAGACAAAAAAAGCAAAAGGTAAGACTGTGTATGCTCTTAAATTGAACATTTGGGAAAGCTGTGAAATCACTATCTATCAGGAATTACACAGATATATTTGATTCTGCCTTCAGGCAAGGAGGATGGACTGGATGACTGCTCAAGGGCCTTTCTTGCCCTATTTTTGTGGTGGCCGTCATTGTCATCTGCCTCTAGGTCCCTTAGGATGGCAATGAAATACGACATCTCAGAGCCTTACACATAATCGAAGGGAACCTGACAAGTAACAAGTGTACAAGGGCAAAAGATAGAAACCTATGCTAAGAAACACAGCAATGGATCTCTCCAATCAATCTCCCCAAGCACTGTAACATACATCTACTCCCTCCTCCTCCTCCCCAATACCCCTAGAACTTATAAATTATGAGATAATTTAATGTAACTTTTATCCAAACAGCAGTGCAATCCCATATATTCCTTGTGCAGATACCATGTAAACAAAGATAAAAATCAGACCGGGCATTTAAATTTAATTTAAAATGTGCTCTGAAACATGAACTTTATGAAAATATTTTTTTCATTTATTTTTCCTATCTGTAAAAAAGCAAACTCCAAAACCAGAAGATATTCCAAATACTCTCCTTTATCACTTTCAATTTCTAATATAATCCAAAGGAATCAAAAAGGAAGATGTAAAGGTAGCAACTGTGATAAAATTACAAATTTATGTTATAACAAGCCATTGCAACTATTTTTTTTCATTTATGCCTTTCACTGTGATTACTTCCCGACTAAGATTCTTCAACATTAGCAAAGGTAGGTAGATTTCATCCCTTGAAAACCACACAACACATACACAAAAATAATTTTACTAATCATCCACAGTCAGTTCATCCCTTATCTTTTGTCTAAATGAGAGCAATACATATTACACAAATATTAAAAGAATATATCTAGAATCACAGGATCATAAAATTACTCACGTTGGAAAAGACCTTCAAGATCACTGAGTCCAACCACAACCTAACCATACTACCCTAAAAACCCTCCGCTAAATCATGTCCCTGAGCACCACAACCAAACAGCTTTTAAACACATCCAGGGATGGTGACTCAACCACCTCCCTGGGGAGCCTATTCCAGTGCTTAACCACCCTTTCTGAAAGAAGTTTTCCCTGATATCCAACCTAAACTTACCCTGGCGTAACTTGAGGCCATTTCTTGAGGCCATTTTCATCTAAAGGCATGACACAGGCTCTAGCTTCTTCTGTCAAACAGTACATGAAAAATTTACTTGTTCTCTCAAAAAAAAATTAAATACAAAAATAGCCACAGAAAAATTATAGTTTCAATTAAGTCTTCCAAAATATGGCATAAAAAAAAAAGAATCCTCAAACTATATACACATACATATATTAAATAAACATTAAGGCCGGGCACTTTAAAGGATTTCTGTTTCAGGAATTTGCAGCATGTTCCATTTCTTGCTGAAGGTTCTTATTCACGTCATTACAAGTCAATACTTCATATTCAGCCTATAAAAATTTATGCCTAGAACATTTGCCTAGAACATTATTTCTTTTGTGGTAATGCACTCGAGAGTTACTTAAATACACTCATTTTTAATAAAATTTCTGATTGTATTACATTTTGAAAGCAATAATTGATCTCTGTAACTGCTACATAAGACAAGAAGATACAATTATCCCAGTTTTATCCAGAGGGACAGCTGAGGTAAGGAAGTTTACCTTTTCATACATCATCACATCTTGCATCACTCAGACCTGCAACTAGACCACAATTCTGTACCTCTGTTTAATTTTGTAAGTTTTTGTAGAGTTTAGTCATCTGTCCCAGGACAACTGGCTTATCATTTCTTCGGTAGGACAGGAAGTGCTAGATCTGTACGCCCTGAGAACATGTGTACGACTACATATATGTCCCTCTAAAACATTTTAAAACCAGAAGAAAGAGACAAATCAAAAAGAAGTCAGTAGCTACTTAATTTATCACATCAAAACATTTTCCTAACAAGCTGTCAGTAGAAGATTTACAGTTATTCAAGAAAAACTGATGCTGCCTTCAACATTTTTTGACAGTGCAGTATCTATGCTGAACCAGAGCTACTACAGAGAATGTAAAAACTACCCCAGAGAAAACATTAAAATTGGCACAGCTGATTTTGTCAGGTTTTCTATCTTGTCTTTCTAGTCTAATCCTGTCACAGTTAAAACAAATGCAAGACGTACCTTTATTGTACTAGTGTGTGCACCAGGATATTCTTTTTCCTCTAGTGTTGACCAACGTTGTATAAATTTTGACACCAAAGGATCATCATAGTCAACTATTTGAAATCCTGAGACATTAGCTCCTCCAAACTGAATTTTGGATAAATCTCCATCAGTAAATCCCTGGGCACAGAAAACATTACGTCTGTTATTCCAGTAGTTCTGGCAGATCTCTCAGTAGCCTTATACATATAAAAGCATTACCATATGACGTCTATTGCAAATGTGTAAGCCAAATGTTTTCTTCAAACAGGATCCAAGTTAAAATCCTGGGCTGCCAGCCAACAATGCCTCTTGTTGTTTAGTAGTCTTATACTTCCATAGAACAAGTGCTACCTTTGACATGATAACTTTCTTAGAACAAAAACAACCGTTAATTTCAATGGGACTACTTAGATTAGAAAGTCAGTGACAGATAGGAAAGCAAATTTTAGCCTGGTTGGTTGTTTTTTCAAATATATATAATGAAAGTGGGTTACACAAAAACAGTTCGTTTATGCAAATTAAATGAGGGATATCTAATTCCGTCAATCAGTATAAAGACAATATAATCAAGTACTACACAAATTTTCTTTCTGATAGAACACTTTTTGAAATCATCATCATACATATATGGTATATATATGGCATTTAACTTCACAAATGCACAGTATGCAAATATGGTACTAAATAGCTTTAAAATATAATGATTCAATATGCTTAAAATCTTATAGGCTTGAAAATCTCACTGTTACAAGCCAAGCAATGGCTAAAATAGCAACCAGTCAATGTAATGAAATACACTAGGCAACTTTCCAAAGTGCTTATTTCCTTTGAGACTAAAAATATTTATACGATGCATGCAGCACAAACACAGGGAATTTTCAAATTCCATGTGACTTTTTGCTTTTCTTGTGAACATGAAGTACCTTAACTACTTTGTTCTAAACAATTAGTTAACAAATATAAATACAAATACACATTGTTATGCTTTTAAAGAGACCTTGAACTCTCAACCTTTCCTTACTGCCACATAGCAACATGGATAACTTTTCAGAATACTCCCGTCTGGAGGGGAGAGGTGTTTTGATCAAAGGCTAGGAGGAGCTATGTATGAAGTGTGATTAGGCACACTACACTCATTCTGCGTTCTCACCTCCCTCTAAAATTACTATGAAATTACTATATCAAGGCATTCTCACCATACAACCCTCAAAGCTCTTTTCTGGAGCAGAATAACCGACATTCAAACCCACAGACTTTGCTTTATCTGTTGTAGAAAAAATGCATTACAATCTCTAAGTAAATAAGTACTGTTGACTTTAATGTCAGTAAAAAGGCCAATCATCTTAAGAGAATTTCAAAAAATAACCTTGACAATTTAGAGTTTCCTGAACCTTCCCTTGCCCCTTAGGAACAGTATTAGATGTACTGCCTGATTGTTCAAGAAAATATTCTATCAAACTGCTTGCCAAGCCAATCTGAAAAATGAGGATGTGTGAAGCTGAGATTCAGTAGTTCAGCAGAATCAAAGCTGAGAGCTGTAATTTTAAAAAATTTCAGCAGTGAGTGAAGAAACATGAATTATCTGGATGAATACATCAGACCTGGAAAGCTGTTTTTTCTGATTTTCCTACCTACACTGACTTTCCTACAGTACGCAGAAAAATGGACAAACCTCTACTGGAGTTGCTGAGCAAACTTCAATCCCATTGACTGGAATTTAACATGAAGCATTTAAGCTCTGAAAAGACTCGGCCAATAAAACAAACACTATCTGAACATGCACATATATTTAGCAAGAATAAATATATTTAGCTTCTCTTTATTTTCTAAACATTCATTTAAAACACAGTACTATTTTTTGTGCCTCCATGAACAGTAAAATGTGTAGTGCAGATATTTTAAATATTAAAACTGCTTACCAGATTTGCAATAATATAATGGTATCCTTTAACATGTTTACCAATTGTGATAACCTGTAAGAAAAAAAAAAACACAACCTCCATAATAGAGAATGTTCAGCTGATAGACAAAGACTTAATCGCTAAACATAATATGATGTAAAAGTTAGTTATGAGCTTTATCATATGCAATTCTGAGTTTGTTCAGTGCCTTACTTTTATTTTACCTCATGAAAACACTCCCTGCTGGTAGAAATTTGTTATATTGAACATCAAGCTCTAAAATCTGTAAGAGGGCTTGAATGATAACTACTGTACTTCATATTAAATGTTCAACCTCGACAGGTAAGAATGGGTATCACAGAGTAGATGGAACAGAAGAAGCACCAGAAGAAGCACTGTGACTCAGGCATTCTTGTTTAGGTTCTGCTCCATTTGTAGCTGTATTGTAACATTCCTTGAACCAAAAATTTAAAAGCATTATGACATGAACAATAGTATCTACATTATGAGGAAATTTTAGAAGTTCAAATTGTTGCTTGTTGTCCTAAAGCTTCCTTATAATCTCTCTCAAAGGAGCTGGTGGTTTCTCAGCTGTCTCCACTGGCGAGCACGTATCATGGATTCTTCTAGCATATTATCCTAATTAAGACTACATCTTCATGGGGAAGTTTGCATTTTGAAGCAAAACAATTCTCCAGAGAAAGGACATGGGAGAAAAGCGGTCTTTAGAGATTTATTCCATCATTCAGACAATGAGAAGAACAGGAGAGAACATCTATTCTGAGGAAGCTGGTGAACTCAAAGTACTTTTCAGCTTCAACTTACATAAATGGTTGGGATCTGGTAAAGAAGCTGTTGCACAGGAGGAAAAAAAAAAAAAAAAAAAAAAAAAAAAAAAGAATGAAGGAACAACTTTGCAAACACATTGTGTGTCTGTACAGTGATCCAAAGACCACAGAGCCTTACAGGGACACAGCTTATAAAGTCAGCGAATTTAATAAAAATTTAATTAAAAAATACTGAAGAAGATTTGTTCAAGAATGGAAAGCAAAATAGAAAGCAAAGAATTTGCAGCTCACTGTATCAAGAAAGCATATAATACTCCAATATTCAGGAAAAGGACTGGTCAACATAAAGCCCACTGTGTGCTTCTCAGTAGAAGTACTAGGGAAAAAGATTCTGATACAAAGGCTGAAGACACGCTCAAGAAAAGACTTCTTCTGAGGCGTGGGTTTTGGTTGCTTTGGGTTGTTGGCTTGCATTTTTTTTGGCTGGAATTAAAAGAGTTTTTTAACAAATAAATCTGCTAGTAAAGTAGTACCCAATGTACCTAATTGGCAGCTAGAAAAGAAAATTAGAATGACACAATCAAAGAAACTCACAGGCCAAAGAAACTTACAGATACTCCCAGAAATCCTTTCTTAGGATGATTATTCATTTTAGGTGGGGGAGAAAATAAACAGAAAAACAGTCATTTTAGCATTTATTTCAGACTACTTGAGAAAATCAAAGTGGATTTACCTTAATATGCAAGGGAAGGAAGTAATGGGAGCAAAAGAGTAGAGACAACAGAAAACAGATCAAACACCAGAAGCTGGTAGGGTCTCTTTCAAAGAAAATCTCAAGGCTAAACCCATGAGACAGCTGACACTTAGCAGTTTAAGAGACTATGTTCTAACAGCATAGCTGAAAACTATTTTGATGTGAATAAATGATTGGAATTACAATGATCTATGTGGCTGAACTAGAACTATTTAACACTCTTCAGTGACTTAGAAAATCAGATGAGCAGAAACAAGAGTTTATCCATCCATATGCTTTTAGAAATGACACGAGTCTGTGGGGATAAACTGAGAAAATCTAAATCTCAACAAAGGTACAACCTGTCAATGTGCAACAAGGGCATGAAAAATATCCTAGAGATGCGTTCAAAATAAGAAGCCAAAAGAAAATAATAGGTATATTACCAAACACAGACAAAGCTAATAAAAATGCATAGTAACTAAAGTGATGGTTCCTGCCAATAAAAAGTGGTACAAGGTGAAACTGAAAAAAATTAGTCTTCATATCAGAAAAGAGATTAAAATTACATATCTGATTTTATAGAATCTAGAGGATATTAAGATGACAAACAGTCAGCATACTCTTGTCAAAATCAAAATATGTCAAAACAATTTCTTTCCTTTCTCTGATATGATATTATCTGTTAGGAAGGCTGAGGAAACAGTGGGTGCAACACGTCGAGTCTAATAAGGCTTTCATTCTGCGTGACATCATTATAAGCTCTTAAGGAAACATGAACAAAAGTCAGTATAAGGTAAGCAAACAACTGTTTGACAAGCAGTAACCAGTGTTTCTCTCAAGGATTGCTCTGTTCAGTATACACATTAATGACATGAAACATATCAGTATTTTTTCAATTAGTAAACTTAATGACGAACCAAAATATATGATTATAAAACATTGCAGATGGTGACAGAGAGAAGTTGCAAACGCTCTGAAGGACAGGATCAAATTAAAATTAATCCTGAAAATTACAGAAATAGTTTCTGGGTACAAATTCAAAATAAAAACACACAAATAGAATGCACTCAGTTCGCCCGCTCAAACACAATGCTCATTGCCTGAGCCTCTCCAAGCTATAATAATCTTCACAGTGAAGACTGAAATAACAAACCCTCCAAAAAAACTTCAGACTAAACCCAACCAAATGCAACTAAACCTAGCTAATATATTCCTACAGATGGTGCACTGTCTCACATGGTCAAGCTTATATCAGTACAGAATTGTTCTTACAGTCTTCCGTTGTGCTCTGTATGCATTAAAACAGTAAACAAGATAAAAAGACAGCATTGAAAAGATCCACCTGGACCCACCTAGACAATAGAACTGAAGAGGTGAATTTGGAGGCAATACAAGAATTTGAATCGAAGCACTGTGGTGCTGTTGTAAAAGAAAAATAATAAAAACAAAAGAAATAATTTTCATAAACAACATACAGGGGGATGGGGAGATGACATCTTTCTGCTCTGCTGAAAGTTCAAGAAGCCCTCACTATGGAAGACAGCATCCAAACTTGGTTAACACATCATAAGATAGTGACAAACTGAAGAGAGAAACTAAAAGAGGGAACTACGAGGACAACTGAATGAAAAAGATAAGCTCTTTATACGGTCCAAGATTTACAAGATTTTTTGAAAAAAAAAAAAACAAAAAAACAGAATTAGAAATCACCTTCTAGGTACACAGCAAACTAACCCCTGGACTTATATAACTATCTGTAACTTATATAACTATATGTAACTATCTGTATAATATAACTATTATAAATGGTTTATAATTTATAATAGTGTAGGAATTTATAATAGTGTAGGAAGTACATATACTGTAGTATAATACCTAGACAGATTGCAAAATAGCCTTAACGAGATTTTTTTTAAATAATCAGGATAGAAAGCCATACCAGATGATCCAGACAGAATTATCCTGCCTTTGAACAGAGGGAGCAATTATAGGATTTGCACATTCTCTTTCTGTCCAATGTGTATGTGGTTCTCAACAGAAATCTGTCACTTCCAAAAGATGCATAATGACCACAAAAACAGGATCAACAGAAATGAACTCATTATGCTTTTTATAGAATATAAATAATTGCCATAGCTGAAAAATAGGGAATAGCAAACCTGATCAACAATGTCGTTGACTTTGTCGCGCTCACAGTCCAAAATCACTCTCCTTTCCTTTTTCACTTCTAGATCTTGAAATAGTGAACGGTAGGTTTCATCTTTTCTGTCATTGTTTATATTTCCTACGTTGATAGCAGTCACTTGCCACTTCTTTTCAGCTGCAGAATCCAGTACAGCTTGCAATGTTGATAACCCTAGTGATGTGCAGGAGAAAGCAGAAGATATAACTGACAAAGCTTCAGGAATAACAAGCTTCTGGAAGATGATTTATGAGATTACTTAAGATTACACCGTTACTTGTTTGAACTGTCATGCACGGTTAGGAACCAGAAATGAAAATATGCATAGGTCCAATGTTCTTCTTGCATGAAACTTCTATTTAAACCACTGGAAGGGATCAGAACAGAGCCTTATAAGGACAATATTTTGGTTTTACTTCAACATTTTTCAGAAGGGGATTTTGACAATTCACTGATTCACTGCTGGGATCCTATACGCTCAGAATGAGGTCTTCCAGGAGAAAAATGATCCAATTACAGAAAGAGGATCAGCTCTTTATGACTACATTCTACTTAACTATTCCTGCTTTCAATACTTGCGCAGTAACCTATTTAAAACCTGATCTCACTGAGGCCTGTGGCAAAATTCTCATGTTCTAGAGTAACGAGAAGATATTTTTTCTGTTGCCTATACTCATAACCCGGATAAATGATCTATTATTTCTGCGGAACACAATCAATCCCTGATAATGAAAGAAAATTTGATTATATATACATTTTTTCCATATAAATTAGTAGGCCCAGCATTAACACCTATGAGCAGTCTGCAGATTTTTGCTGCTATTTTAGCATTTTGGCAGATTTCCGCCAGGAAGCCATAATGTTTGCACAGTTTCAACTGCACTGTAAAATCAGTGAAGATTTCACTTGACTCATTTTTCCTTTTTAAAGATTAAATAACAGAGAACAGAAACATACATTTGTATGCAAAGAAATGAAAAGGCATGTAAAAGGAAGCTTCAAGGATAAATTTCATGAGAAATGATAGTGATTATGAATGTAACTGTAGAAAGAAAGTACTAAGAATCAATTTGCCTCAAAGTTTGCAAACACATCATTACATTAGTCAATTTTAGCAATTCAGCTTCCCAAGTCAAAGTAGTAATAATGTACAGCAATATATATAAGACTGGTCCATCAGCAAAGGAAGAAAATGGCAGGCTTCCAAAAATGTAATTTCAATGATATGTCATATAGTTCTGGATTTCTATACTGACTTTAAAAAAGACTGATAGGAAGTTCTACATGTCACGCAATGAGTATTTTAGAATAATACACAACTACAGTCCAAGGGCACGCACAACCTATTTATAACACATAAAAGTGGCCATTTCCCAGAAAAAGATAATTAACATAAGTAAACTAAAAGATGTAAAGAGTATCTTAAAATATTATAAACTAATAAAAGTAATCCTATACTTCAAAAAAATGTTCTTAATGGAAATTTTTTACTTTCATTCCTTTTTAATTCTTTTGGAAGATCATGCAAGACAAGAAAACAATTTCTGCTACGGCAGATTTTTTGTGTTCTGTTCCCGGGAATATAAAACCCACATACAATTTTGGTTTTAGATTTATGGTTTTACTTCTTAAAATGAGTATTAAGACTGAATTACTGTGGAAAGCTTTTTGTTCCAACTTCAGGAGGAAATGTCAAGGCATTTTCCAGAGGAAATGACAACTTCTTTATGATTATGCAACTCTGTGATATTAGAAGTAGTCATGTGCAGCTCACTCAGTTGCTGAATAACACCTCCTAACATCAAGAGCGAGTATTAGAAAAGGGAAATCTTACTCTGAGAGGTACAAGTATAGTTCACCTTGGAAAAATACACTTTGGATGAAGCTAGCAATGAAAATTTCAATGCATAACAAGTAGGGGAAAAAAGAGAAAGGAAAATTAAACTAACTTTCAGAAACAAATGCTTTTGCAGGTTCCTAAAAAAACAAAAAATAAAAAAAAAATGTTCTAGCATGCGCGAACATACCTGTGCAGTGTGCTAATTCCTATGGGCTTGGTTTAAATAAGAAACATGTTTCAAAATCTCCTTTCACTTCAAATAAGCTAAATTTTATAATTCTCCATTATCACAGAATCACAGAATTATCGAGGTTGGAAAAGACCTAGAAGATCATCCAGTCCAACCATAGATCATCCAGTCCAACCATTATGAAGTGTACTGTTTGCTTAGTTTTACTTGCACATTTGGCAACGTAAAATCATCCTTATAAGTAATACAATAGTGAAGACCCTATCAAGGATCTGATAATTTTGCAGTGCACATTATTGGTTTAGTTTGCATTCTGTTCCTGTGTTTAACAGTTTTGCTTCTTCCATACAACTGAAATAAAAAAAAAAAATTAATTATAATAAAAAGGTTCCAAAAATTAGCAAGATGAATTGGTTTAGGCCAAGACATTGAATATAATCTGAATAATTGTTTCAAATCTGATTTGGTAGATTTCAGGTTTTTGAACATGTCCTTAGAAGTACCCTTTGCACCAAACAGAATATCAGGCATAGACTAATTTAGTGAGGGCTGTTAATGTTACTAATACACATTATAAGGAGTTTCTATATTTTTTTCTTCTGATCTTCCATTTTTCCTAGGTTCTCCTTTTTTTTTTTTTTTTTTGGAGTACCCTCTGCAGTGAACAGATTTCTTGCTTTTCAGAGGTGAGAGATCTGTCACCCTCAAACAATTTAGTTTACTCTGATAGCAACACAATGGAAAATGAAAAAAAAAAAATCATTTACAGCAATGCTTTTGAAGAATTATCTGTACAGGGTAAAGGAAGTGAAAATCTGCAGAGGACAAAATTCTAATAACTCCAGTTGCTGGTTGTGACTGCATGAGTATTTCTGTTTGGGAACTTCATGTACCTGAACCACTTACAGTTAAGATGACACAGACTGTTAATTCTGTGAATTCTGAAAGGGAAGAATGAAAAAAGGCTGACGAACTTAGCAGTTCTGTTATAAAGAGAATCTTACATTTATATCATTACTTTCTCCAAACTGCAATGCTTAGTACTAGCATCACAGAGAAAGCAAGGAGGATAAAGCGTGAGCCACAATATATGACATGAAGTGCCACATTAAGCCAGTAATAGCCTGGACATGCGTACACTGAATGGCTTCACTTCTTACAGACAGGAATGAGACGTGAAATTGTCCTGCACTTCATTCAGTCAGCCTCTAACCACAGAGGAGCTGCAAAAGTAGCAATAAATGATTCGTTTGGAATAAGTCATTAAACTAATTCCTATTAGCTTCCACAAGCAGTAAGTCGTCTTCATCTCATTCCTGAAGGAGGAAGTACCTAAAATTATATGTAATTCCTTAAATATATATCACATTAACACTTTAAAAAAAAAGCAATTGGAGGAAGTGTGAACCCTGTCTATTCTGATGTCTGATGTCATCAGAAGTGCTGCCTATATGCTGCTTGACTCCCCAGGATAGGCTTAGAGCAGGCAGTGGGAGCACTGATTTCACTCAGCATAAAGGCAGGAATTTCATGCCTTGGAGCTCACTATCACTGGGGTGCCTTGCCTCAATTAAAGCAAACAAATACAAAAGAGAGGCACGACCAAGAGGTGACTACAAACAAAAGTTTTGTGCTGTTATTCCCGGCCATTCAGCCAGTGCAGCAACATGGTGTTTTCCACTATTTCCTACATATAAACCACATGCAGGTCATATACCACACGTTGCTAGATGATTGAAAGAGTATTAGCTAAGCAACTAGTTTCACATCTGTCCTTTCTAAAATGGCAGTGACTGTTTCAGATTCTAATGTGATCATTTGAAAAGGATCTGCAACAAAAATGAGTTTAGGGTTCATCACCCCACATGACATTACTGCTGAAGGCTACATGTCAGCTTTAGTTTTTCTTACTTTAGGGATTGGAATAGTGACAGTGAACTACTTTGAGGTAGTCCCTTCAGCTTCTGAACAACTTGTAACATTTAAAAGAACATCAGAAGGCAGAGAATTTAACATTACTCCATTAATCAATAAACTGGTGTGTTTAACATTAAATTCACCACCTTACAATCTTACAAAAGTGGAATCTTACAATTTAATGTGCATTTAACTCTGATCAATGGCCATGCAGATAAGCCACAAGATGGCCTTCTTAAAGGGAAGACAAGAAACTGAGGATAGAAAGAAGTTGGTAAAGGACTACTAGTTGAGGAGAACTCAAAAGCTGAGTGTGGATAATGCGCATCGTTACATGAAAAAAAAAAATTAGCATTTTTATGTTTATTTTTTTTAATCCTTAGATGATTATTTTAAAAGACAAAAACTCATAGGTACTGCTTCACAGCAAGAAAGTGATCTCATAACTTATCAGAACATGCTTGAAATTCTATCTATCATTTCATTCTCATTTCATTCTCATTTAAACTATTTTCATGTCCTAATAAATAATTTCTAAATTTAAATGTTTTTGCTGTATTCCTCTCTTCATTTTCTAAGGCAAATTCAGCTTTTTAGCAAGAGACAACTAGCAAACAGCATACAGATAAAAACTGGATCTCACCTCTGTCGCTGTCATATAAATATGCAAACTTGGTCCACTGATAGTATTCAATCAAACTAAGGAGAGCTCCCTTGAGGTCAGGTCTCATCTGAATGACGAATGGATGTGTTCCATCCGTCGGGAAGCTCGGAGTTATGAAGGAGACGTGAAGAGTCCCACAGAACGATGTTATGGTGTTTACAGACTTCTTATCATAGAATCCAAAAATAGCAAAAACTCCTCTTGAAAACTGGGAGCAGACTAGGAGGGAAAAAGAAAACCAGTTAGGTGGGATTTTTTTTTCCAGAAGTACATTGAGAATTCTATCATGTATATATATCTTAGAAATAATGAAGTTGTCTAATTTCACAATGGAAGAGAACAGTAATGCTGTGTTATGGAGATAATTATGTGTTAGCATTATTCATCAGTAATATAAAGCTTCCAGTAGAAACAACAACAAACATCAAAGGTGTGGCCTGCAGCCCATTTAATTTAGAACTTAAATGCACCAAGTCAGTTCAACTTGCATTGTAAGGAATAGTGGTATATAAACATCTGTGGCAGCTGTAATTTATAAAATGAGTCATCGTGACCACACATACCACCAAACGAAGCAGATAACTTTTTTGTCATGTTAAAAATAAATTGGTTCTGAGATCAAGACTCCTTAAGCTTTTTGTATAATTTTTTATATTTCCCCAAATTAAAAATAAAATAAAATTTAAAAAATTAAAGCCAGAACTAGAAACAAATCTCTTAGCTGTAGAAAATGTTGATTTGCTTTAAACTCCTGAGTTTGAGGTGTTATTTTAATTCTCTGCGTTTTCAGACTCAGCAAAAGCCAGTCTTCCTGGATGACACTTGCAGTCATGCTGCAGAAAGAATAACCTCAGATGTAAATAACATGCTGATTATTCAATTTTTATCACTTGAGATAATGCAAGTCAACTGATGAACACTGCTAATACAGACTGTAGAGAAGAGCTAGTTCTTCTGGGTAATCCTGTTCTTTGATATTGCAACTTATATTAGTGCCTAGGTTTTAAAAACAGGACAGGAGTAAGGAAAAATTCCTCCCTGATTAATTCTGAGATATCACCTACGCATTCTTTGGCTTGCACACTGTCGCCTTGAACAAGAGACAAATCCTTTTAGACAAAGCACCTAGCCAGCCTCGCTGCAAACCCTGCTACGCCTGACCTGTTCATAGGTATAAATCACTACATAGCTGAGTCTAACTTTTCCTGGCTATTTAGAACACTAATCCTTGAATACAATTCACATATGAGGGCAGAAACAAATGGACTTACTTTTGAAATTTCTCATATTTGAATACTTATACATTTTCTCTTTTAAAACTACCACATCCTTATTGGAAAAAAAAGAAAAAAGAAAAAAAAAAAAAAAAAAAAGAGGCACTCTATTCACGTTATTATTCATTTCTACTTACTTTGCATGGCTTTTCCTGTCTATCACAGAATCACAGAATAACCTGAGGGGAAAGGGATCCATAAGGACCACTGAGTTCAACTCCTAGCTCCACACAGGACCACCCAAAAGTCACATCAAATGACTGAGAGCATTGTCCGGACACCTCTCGAACCTGGCAAGCGCAGATCTCAAACCATAACTACTTCTATACTTCATTAAAATTATCTAAACAGCCTGGGTGAAATTCTGGGTCCAACAATTTCAACACTTTTGTTAACTTTAAATAGGTCAGAATTTCACCTCAGGTGAGAGGATACGAATGACTAAAAACAACAGATGACTAATACCCCTGCACAAAAGGATGCTGCACAGTCTTCCAGGACAAGAGTACAAGACCTTGTCTATTATGAACACAATATTTACAAGTGCTGCTCTGAAAGTAACGCCTCCTATTTTATTACGTTGGCCAGCAACGTCAGAGACAGATGTTGCTGGTATGTCAGTAGAGGTTAAACATTCCCAACAATATTCCATTACATTTTGTTATCATATGACAGATGGCAGAGAGGCAGTCTGATAGAATGGTAGATGGCTGACATGGAAGTGTGTATGAAGCCGAAGCATGCCACTGCATTCCTTAGTGCAGAAGACATTGTACATGCTCACACTGATGCTTGCTGAATATCAATGGAAACCAAACAGTGGATGTCAGTACAGTGAAGCGATGGACTTTAGTTCATGGCTGGTGAAAATGCATAGCTAACTGTGGTATGTTGAAAAGTAATGCTTTGTGACTGAGAATTTGCTCTGTCAAACGAATCACAGAATCGTTGGGGTGGGAAGGGACCTCTAGAGATCATTGAGTCCAACCCCCCTGCAAAGCAGACCCTCTACAGCAGGCTGCACAGGTAGGCATCCAGGCAGGTCTTGAATATATCCAGAGGAGAATCCACAACCTCCCTGGGCAGCCTGTTCCAGTGCTCCGTCACCCCTACCATGAAGAAGTTCCTTCACATATTGGTGCAGAACTTCCTATGCTCAAGTTTATGGCCATTTCCCCTTGTCCTGTCCCCAAAGACCGCTGAAAAGAGGCTGACCACGTACACTTAAGATACTTATAAACTTTTTAATAAGATCACCTCTGAATCTTTTATTCTCAAGACTGAACAGACCCGGTTTGCTCAGCCTTTCCTCATAAGAGGTGCACTCCAGGCCCTTTATCATCTTTGTGGACCTCCACTGGATTCTTTCCAGGAGATCCTTGCCTTTTTTATATCAGGGAGCCCAACACTGGATACAGTACTCCTGGTGAAGACTGACCAGGGCGGAGCCAAGGGGGACCACCACCTCCCTGGCCCTGCTGGCCATGCTCCTTTTAATGCGCCCTAGGATCCCACTGGCCTTCTTGGCCAACAGGGCACACTGCTGGCTTATGGCCAACCTGCTGTCCACTAGGACCCCTGGGTCCTTCCCCGCAGAGCTCCTCTCCAGCAGACCATCCCCCAAGCTGTGCTGATACTTGCAGTTATTCCTTCCCAGGTGAGTGACTCTACACTTACTTTTGTTAAACTTCATCTGGTTTCTTAAATTATTAAACTATTAATAATTAATAGATTAATTATTGTGCTGTGTACCTGCTGTAATTTCCACGGTAATAAATTGGAGGCGTCACCATTGGAGGGACCTACGTATCTCAAGTGTATTAGGGGTACAACACTGCTGAAGCTGGAAAAGTCTTCTGAAAAGGGCTGTGAATTTTCTAAGCAGCTTTTCTGTTTAAGTTACATGCTAATACCACTGGACTGTGCATGAATAATGAAGGAGCTCTGTACCCGCTCAGGGGGAAAACGTGCAACCAGCCCACTCTCTTCAGAAAAGACCTGGGAGTTTACCACTCACAATCCTTACATTCAGAAAATTATCCATCCATAATTGTACGCACGATCTGAGAAAGCGGAGTGACATTGTCTAGATCTCTCCCACATCAAACCAGGGATGAGCACAAAGCACATCCTGTGGCTGAGGAAGCAAAGTGACTGCATCTCTATCTGCTTACAGGAGTTTAAAAGCTGAACTCCACAAAAACTCAATCCACACAACTATCAGTGTAAAAGCATAAACATCATGTATTTCTCAAATGATTAAGAAACCTGCAACAAAGATACAAAATCATTTAATTCAAACAGGAGTGCCCAAACATTAGAGCAAAACTCTAATGCAAATCTTAAAAGTAAAGACATAATGCACACTAGCAGATGTTAAGCTACTTGGTTCACCAGAAAATCAAGATAAACTTCAAAAGTTTATCAGCAGTGATCAATGTTATGGTTGAACACTGAAATACCTCAGTTCTATGCTTGCATGTGTGAAATTCCTATTAAAGATCAGTGGGAGGGCATCTGTGCAACGTAATAAAAACTTGTTAAAATCATTATTTAGTCATAAGATAAATGCTTGCAACTGTTTGGGGACACTTATTCTCTGAGGTCAGGAGGGAAAAGAAAGGGGAATATTTTTAAGTACTCAATGGTGATCTGGGGGATAATACAATGAGTGTAGATCTTTCTGGCAGGATTCCCACATCAGACCAAGTCTACAGCCATGTTATTATTGGAACATGCTAGTATTCATAATAATTAATCACATGCTGTTCATGATTATTAGAGTTTAAAAAAAAAAATAATCATGGTGATAAGGACTCAGAAGTCACTGAAACATGGAAGACAAATTTCATTAAAGCCATCATAAACAACTGCCAGGATTTATTTCTTTCAAGCTCTTCTATACAAAGCATTTCTCTTTAGGTTTATGTTCTTCCCAGACGTAGTCTTTGGCATACAGAGCAACAAGAGGACAAGAATAAGATATGCTAATTTTCTCATCATTTTTCTAGACAGATTTGCTTAGACTGGTAAACAATGGGGGATACCAAGAAACAAGGTAAATTAAACGTATCTGAGAAATAGCTATAACAAAACCTTCTTGGAATTGCTAAGAACTTTACATTTTCTATTTGAATCATTCTTGCTCATCTAACTAAGAGGTGAAGATCTATTTTGCTCTTGTTTTCATGAACACTATAGATTTGTCCTAATCTTTTTTTCCCCAAACACTAAGGCCTTGATTCATTCAACACACACACACACACACACACACACACACAATTAAGCTTATGTTTGCAATGAGAAATAGATGTCCTGTCAAAGGAAGACAAAAACTACCTGCTCAGTTATTTATCCTTTCATTGATACCTATACCTGTTTCTGTTTTTTACCATAATGTACTCATATCTTACTTTATTTACAGTTTCTCCACTACATTATCCTCTTTCATCTATTCAATTCTACAGAGATTTTCAAGGCCAGACTGAATGGGATCCTGGGCAGCCTGACCCAGGGTTGGCAAACCTGCCCACAGCAGTGGTTTTGAACTGGACAGTCCTTAACGCCCTTCTAACTGAAACCATTCTATGATTATATGATGATTAAAACAAATGTCTCTTAGTACCGGTATGAAGATACAATAAAGTAAAAAATACGACTTAAGATTCTTTTAACTGTTACAAGGATTTCTTTTATTTGTAAATATGAGAGTTTTGATCAGCAGTTTCTGTCCAAAGGTGAAAATTTTTAATTACTAAGAAGCTAGCCACCCTTCAGAGCTTGCATTTTAAATGCTGTTGGCATTACCGTTGCTCTGCATGTTGTTTTGTTGTAGTTAATTGTTTTGCTACAGTGCTAACAGAATGGCTTCAATATTAACATAGGGAAATAAGCCTTTAGTGCATATTACTTAACCACCTCTTCTACATAAGAGAAAGAAACTGCAGCACCAGTGTGAAGAAACAGTCAGGCACAGCATCTGCAAAGGGACAAAAAGAAATTCTTCCTGGTCTGTAAAGCTGATAGGTGTGTCAAAAGCAGCTAGGAACAAGACACAGAAATCGAATGCCCGGTTGATGATTTCAGCCTCTGAAAGGTGACACAAAGAACAAACAGACAGCAGAAAGGAACCACAAACAATAGACTGAACAATAGCAGCAAAAATAATAAATAAGCAAGCACCACAGGTGCCAAGAGAATTCACATATGATTGAAACTGCATCAGAAAATCACCATGAAAATAAAAAAAAGCAAGGAATGATTCCAAAACTACTGAGAAAAATGCAGCATAGCAGAAAACATATTATATGCATTTTCACAGACTACAGAATTCTTTGGTACTGGTTTTCTGTATTGCCTCTGTGGTCAGTTTTACCCATTCAGATTATACTGTTACATTATAGATGTGAGGGATAAATTTCTTCTCAGGAAGATAAGACAAAAGGCCAAAGCTTCATGCTAGGACTCACTAAAACACAGAAAAAAAAAAAAAAAAACAACAACAAATAATGTCTGGTATTTTAAAGTCCCAAGGTATCTTTAGCAAAACTGAGAGGCAAATCCATGTCAATTAAAACATCAGTGGTAATAAGAACTGAAAATATGCTGCATTTCTGGAAGAAAAAGGAACACAAAGGAACGGAGGAGTGTTTACATCTCTTTTTGCTATTTTTAACCCCAGCACCAATTAATGTGGATTTTTATCTTATTTCTAAGCATTTATGAAAATCTGCATGTATGGAATTATAGGCATCCAATACTGATCCAAACTGTGTATCCAACCTCTTTGTAGATTGTGTGTGTATACACACACAGTTTATAAACAAATGAGACAACAACCAGACTCATTTGGATAAATATCAAATATTGAGAACACATACAAAAATAAGGAATGAAATGGACCTCATGTATCTCATGTGATGTGTTCCTCACTCATATTTTGTGCTGCTACACTGAATTTACAACTCTGAGCAACACCTTGGCTGTTACTAAACAAAAATTCAGTAACAGAAAAAAGGTTTCTTTTTTGCACCAAGACAGCAAAGGAATTTGTCACAGCATCAGAGAGAGAAGAAAGCAAAATTTGAATCCTGTGACTGCAATATTATTAAAAGGACCACTATGGTGGAGCCACTTCTCTAGCAGAAGTGTGGTCTTCAGTTTTTTTGCTATGAACTTAACTGTTCAGATATCACGTGGCTAAGTGGAACTTTCCACACCATTTTCAGAAGCAGAGGCTTTGATCATTGTGAAATATTAGATTCAAAACCTGGGCTGCTGCAGTGCAAAACCGGCTCAGAGACCAGAGGAGAGGCAAATTAATTTATTTCAACCAGTCAATCATACTTCACGCTGAGAAAAGAAATTTCTTGCCAATATAGGATATTTTTGGCAAGTACAAAACAGCCTCCAAGAAGTTACGGGCCATCTGTTAGTAAAGTACATGATGGTATGGCACAGCTTCTTTATACGCTAATGCTGCGGTAATGAAGGTGGTAAATAAACACCATGCTCACATAGAAATAACAGGTCAGAAAAATCAGTCTGTTTCAATGACAGTTGCATTCAATTACATATTGCTTGGCTGTGTACTGTAAGCATTTTAAAATCTTTTTCATTGCTAGTACAATTACCATGATGCAAAAGAAATCACTGCAGACACCGCTGAAAGAACCATGATAAAACAATTATGCCTTTATGAATGAAGTAAGAACTCTGTAATAAAATTAAAATGCAATGCAAGTCTTTTCATGAAGAATATGCCCGTAATCCAATGAATCTGGATCACAGAATCATAGAATGGTTTGTGTTGGAAGGGCCCTTTAAGCACCTAGTTCCAACCCCCCTGCTATAGGCAGGGACACCTCCCTCTAGACCAGGTTGCTCACAGCCTGGCCTTGAATGGCTCCAGGGAAGGGGCATCCACACCCTCACCGGGTAACCTGTTCCACTGTCTCACCACCCTCACAGTAAAGAATCTCTCCCCAATATCTAGTCTAAATATACCCTCTTCCAGTTTGAAGCCATTTCCCCTCATCCTGTCGCTACCTGTCATTCTAAAAAGTCCCTCCCCAGCTTTCCTGTAGGCCACTTCAGGTAATGGAAGGCCGGTATTAGGTTCCCCAGAGCCTTCTCTTCTCCAGACTGAAGAGCCCCAGCTCTCTCAGTCTGACATTGTAGGATGCTAGTGTATTTGTCTAGACCCCGATTTCAAAGTCAGGCTATACGCAGCCCTGGGCAGACTGATCCAGTGGGTGGCAACCCTGACCACAGCAGGGTTGGAACCAGATGATCTTTAAGGTCCCTTACAACTCAAGCCATTCTATACTATAATAACATACTGTAATTCTATACTACCAGCTGCAAGTACAATTCTTCCTAAGCTCTGAATTTGGTGACCTGGCAAGTCTTTTAGATAACAAATGTAATTTTGCCTTGTCTCCAAAAGCCAAAACATTCTACTGGAAGCTTCCCTACCCTGCATCACACAACTCTCTCCCCCCACTCCCTCAAATAAAAAAAAGTGCTATTTCCACTTAATGAAATTTGACTGTCATGTATTTGTTTCCTTCGGATTTAAAGTCACCTTATAAATCTGTCTGCCTTTGTCAATTGTTTGTACCTTCCTGAACAATTACAATCTCGCAGTAACATAAAATTTGTCACTGTAAGTATCCAACAACTACCACCTCCTGGATGCAGGAGCAGGTAATCAAATCTAAGAGGAAACCAATGGCTTTTCAGAGCCACGCTGCAAGCCATGGAGAAGTCAGCTCTTATGAAAGAAGGTACTGAGGCTGTCTTGGAAAAAAAAAAAAAAAAAAAGATAAGTCTTAAGAAAACTGCTATAAGGAATAAAGAGGATAAGAGGATTTCCAAAGGCAGAGAAAAAGTATAGCAAGAAATATCTAAGTGATCTGTTACTCTCAAAAATACTTCATACTACAGTTGTAAAGGAACAATCTGTTATATTCCAGCTAGTCATTTGTGACCTGCAGTACCCATTATTCTGAGGAAAAGGGCTGAAATTAACTCCTAGATATTTTTCGCTGACATCTCTTTCTGAACTGGTGAAACCGGGAACCCCCTCAGAGTGCAAACCACTGCAGCCTGCACCACTTCAGACCCACACAGTCAACAGACAACTAGCAACTTTGCTGCAACTCACTACCCTACCTATCCCAAGACTCATGCTATGCAGATGGCTGAACTCACTTTTCAAATAAATCTTCTAGATGGAAAGGGTGGCATAAAGATACCTCTGCAGAGAATATTCTCCACAAGCTAACGGTTACAGAATCACAGAATTATCAAGGTTGGAAAAGACCTAGAAGATCATCCAGTCCAACCATTACCAATACTTCCCAGCTAAATCATACCCCTCAACGCAACATCCAAACGTTTCTTGAACACTCCCATGGTCGGCGACTCCACCACCTCCCTGGGCAGTGCATTCCAATGCCTGACTACCCTTTCCGAGTAGTAATACTTCCTAATAATGTTAATGCAACACTAAGACAGACACATGAGACCTTGATTCCCTACCCTAACAACTTTTACTCCCTCACAGCCAAACCCACAACCCTCTTTCATTTGGAACAACTTCCAGCCTGCGGTGTTCCAACCTAAAGCATCTACCGGCAGCAAAGGGTGAGTTACATCGCAAGTGATTCTTTTTTTTCTGCTGTTTTATGAGGCTGCAGTTCCAGACATAAACTTTAATTCCTGTGATGTCTTACTGATGACATTCACTAGGACAATTAGCTGTTAAACTAATTGCTAGGGTTTACGTGGATTTACAAATGAGCTAATACTCACATGACACACCTTCCTCTCTGCATGCCCTATTTTTCCAAAGGAGTGTAGAACAGAAACATTACATATTTCTGAAGTATTCAAATACCATTCAATAAACATCATTAGTAACACAAATCAGAAATACAGTAAAATCCTCCTAATTAGGACACCTTGGTGAACAGCTTATTGCTCTGATTATACAACTCTTTCAATTAAGAGGTTATTCAAAAAGTAAAACAGCACAGAGAGCATCAGGACAATGAAGTAAAATGAGGACTAAATGCAAGCATAGGAAGGGAAGTCCTATTCCTTGCACTTTGTAAATTTGTTTCTTTAATCTTTAACAACTTGATGCATTTCAAAACACACTGAAAGTTTGACTTTTTTAGCTGTTATTTAGGAAACATTAGTTCAGCACTGGAAAAAAAAATCCTTGTTTGACAAAACTTACAAAAATGCGATGAAGCACAGCTGTGTTGGTAAAGCAATGATTCTTCCCTCAAAGTGCAAAAGTATTTGCCTCGCTCTGTCTGAAATTACAGTTTTGTAAATCTTCCCCCTGTGCTCAGATCTCACAGGAGCAGGGCCAATGAGCTCAGGTGAAGTTCTATGCTATCTAGCCTCTATTATTTAACTCAAGCATCTACAGAGTACTACAGACTACATACAAAGAACAACAGAACCTCAGAGTCACCTGGGTCAAAAAGGACCTAAACAATCATCTAGTTTCAGCCCCCTGTTATGTGCAAAGTTGTCAGCCATTAGACCAGGCTGCCCAGAGCCACATCCTGCCTGGCCCTGTATGCCTCAAGGGATGGGGCATCCACAACCTCTCTGGGAAGCCTGCTCTAGTGTGTCACCAACCTACAATTTAAAAAATTTCTCCTAATATTTAACCTAAATCTCCCCCGTCTTGGTTTAAAACCACTCCCCCTTGTCCTATCACTATCCACCCTTGTAAACAGGCATTCCCCCTCCTGCTTATACGCTCCCCTCAAATACTGGAAGGCCACAGTGAGGTCTCCCCAGAGCCTTCCCTTCTCCAGGCTAAACAAGCCTAGTTCCCTCAACCTTGCACTGTAGGAGAGGTGCTCCAGCCCCCTGATCATCTTAGTGGCACTCCTCTAGACCCGTTCCAAGACCTCTGTGTCTTTCTTGTGCTGAGGGCCCCAGGCCTGGATGCAGTACTCCAGATGGGACCTCACAAGAGCTGAGTAGAAGGGGACAATCATCTCCCTCTCCCTGCTGGCCTCTCCTCTTTTCCCTGCTGGCCTCTCGTCTTTTAATGCCCAGAACATAGTTGGCCTTCTGGGCTGCAAGTGCACACTACTGGCTCATGTCCAACTTCTCATCCACCAGGACCCCCAAGTCCTTCTCCACACAGCTGCTCTCAAGGAGTTATTCCCCCAGTCTGTATAAATTGCCTCAGGCCAAGTGTAACATCTTGCACTTGGCCTTGTTGGACCTCATTAGGTTTTCATGGGCCCACTTCTCCAGCCTGCCCAGGTCCCTCTGGTTGGTTTCCCTTCCCTCCAATGTACTGACTGCATTGCTCAGCTTGGTGTCATCTGCAAACTTGCTGAGGGTGCACTCAATGCCACCATCTGTGTCACTGATAAAGATATTGAAGAACGCCGGTCCCAAGACCAAGACCCTCTCCTGAGGGACACCACTTGTAACCGGCTGCCACACTGACACAGAACCACTGATCACAACCCTTTGGCTGCATCCAGCCAACCAGTTCTTAATCCACCGAACAAGTCCATCCTTCATACCTGTCCAGTTTAGAGAAGGATGTGGTGAGGGACCATGTCAAAGGCTTTGCAGAACTCCAGGTAGGTGACAACCGCTGCCCTTCCCCTGTCCACTGATGCTGTCACTCCATCATAGAAGGCCACCAGATTGTTCACGGAAGATCTGCCCTTGGTGAAGCCATGCAGGCCATCTTGGATCACCTCTTTGTCTCTTACGTGCCATAATAGAGTAAAACCAGGAGGATCTGCTAAGTGAGGCTTACCAGCCTGTTCTTCTTCGGGTCATCCTTTCTCCTTTTCTTAAAAATGGGAGTGATGTTTCCCTTTTTCCAGTCACCAGGGATTTCACCCAACAGCCATGATATTTGAAATAGTGATGGAGAGTGGCTTGACAACCACATCAGCCATCTCTCTCAGAACCCTGGGATACATACCATCCATCCCCTGGACTTATATACATCCAGTTTCATGAGGATGTCTTGGACTTGTTCCACTGTTACAGTGGGACAGAATCCACTCCTCTCACCCACATCTAGAGGTAGAGGGTCCTGGCAGACATGGGGACCCTGACCACCAGTGAACACCAAGGCAAGACACTTATTGAGCACTTCACCTTTTTCTGTCTGAGGAAGCCAGTTTTCTTCACACCCTCCTTGAGCTCTGCCACCATGCTGAGCAGATCTCCCACCTGCTCGCCCCTTCCACAGGTGGAGCTCTTGCTGCCCTCCCCTTGCAGCAGCAGACTCAGGCACTCCCTGCAGCTGGAGATCTGAACAGCCATATTCTCAGGCAGGGCCTCCATCTGGGTCGCCACAGTCTTTGTGGGGTGACCTTGTTGTCTCGTGGAGGCCGTTGTAGATCTTTGGTATCGGAGACTGCCAATAGGTAAGGAGGAGAGGAGGGACAGTACTTCTGTGGCCTGCTGCACAAGTTATCACACCTGCCGCTGCAGTATGCTATGGGTACTGTGCACACGCTGCCTTCTCCTCACTGCAATGGTGGGCAGTGACATGTGGCTGCCCTCTCAGAAGCTTTTTCTAAAGCAAGGGGTGTGGATGCAGATCCATTGCCCTGGCAACGTGCCACGCTTTCATGAGAGCTGCTAGGCCACTCAGCTCAGGGTTCCCCTGGTAAAGGAACCAACTGAAAGCCCCCTGTGCCTTGCAATCAGTTGCTGCAGCTCTGGCCAGGATGGCTTCTGAAGAAGCTAATCTCAGCAATCAAGCTGACATGCAGGTACACTATACCTTGAAATAAAATACTTTCTAGAGAAAACCCATGCCATGCAAAAATCTAATGTGAAAACATTTTCCCACTTAGCACGATGATATCATCTGAGGTTTACAGTTTCTGGGCCTTTGGGTTCTCTATCAGATTCTGTGTCAATATCAAAAGTCTGTCTTTCTGCATTTAATGGAAAATGAGATGGTCAAGTCAAAAGTTAATCACCTATGTCAAAATACACACAGTTTGATTTTGAAAGTTGCATGGTAAGCATGGTAAACTTCCCTTAGCTGCATGAATTCTGTACTCACAGATCACAAACGCTACATTTAAAATCAACAGACCCAAACAACTTTAAAACAATAAACCAAGAAGAGGCACTGCTATCAGTACGTTGGAAGTGACAAGGAACTTATAGCTGACTTCACCTCATAAATTAAATAAATAAATGCATAAAACTCTGTCTGAAATCCTGCCCACTTGCAAGTTACACTAAAAAGAAAGCAAGCCTCCTGTTATATTATCTATACTCCTGCACTAGATCAAAGTTGTGCAGATGCCTCAATATCACGGAATGGCTTGGGTTGGAAGGGACCTCAAGAATCATCAATCTCCAGCCCCACCAACCACAGTGCTGGCTGTCTCAGATCACATGCTCATTTGTCATGTGATCTGGCGTGTCATCCATGGTCTTCCCAGGCACGGAGGTGAGTTTCACAGGCCTGTAGTTCCCCAGGTCCTCTTTACTCCCTTTCTTATAAACAGGAATGACATGACTCTTCCTCCAGTCACCTAGAACCTCACCTGACAGCCACCAATTTTTAAATATGATGGAGAGTGGCCTGGCAACCACCTAACCCATCTCCTTCAGAAACCTGGGATGCACATCATCTGGCCCCATAGACTTGCATGCATTCAGTCTCATGAGGTGGTCTCAGACTTGCTCTGCCCTTACAGTGGGGTGGGATTTACTCCCCTGGTTCCCATCCAGAGGTTTAGGGATGCAGGGCTCAGGGATATGAGACATATTAGAATCCTGGCTGCCAGTGAAGACTGAGGCAAAGAACTCATTCAGCATGTCAGCCTTCCCATTATCTGCCAAAGCCAGCTCTCCTTTTACATTTACCAAAGGAGGTACACTCACTTTTGCCTGTCTCTTCTGGCCAACACACCTGTAGAACGAATGCCTCCCAGGTAGTAAGGTCAGGCTGAGTAAGAAGATCCCATCCACTCATCCCAACTGTTGTCTCCATGCTGCACCCAAGTCAACAAAAACAGGCTACAAAGTTATACAGCATCCTGCTACAGCAATACCTCTGCCTGCAGCTGAACACAGCAGACACGAATGTCACAAAACTGTCTGCTAAGTATATAATCAGAAATTCATCTTCAGAACTTGAGCTTTTTACCAGAAAGAATCTGTTTGCTTTAAAATTTTATCATAATTTGACTGAGATAAACAATCATTAAAATATTTACCAACACTACCTAGTAAATACTACCGTATTTAGAAACTGCAAATAATTTCCCTGCTTCATAATTTCCCTTACAAATAGTGACAAGAGACTAATACCATTTCCAGGCACAGCTTTAGTCAAGACAATGTCTTTTGCAGGCACATTTACATCTTAAAGATGAGAATCCCCTATCCCTTTGTATCAAATATCAGAATAAAATATTTAGTACTAATTGTCCCTCCAGAAAACTGCAGGTTTCTAGAGATGCGACAAAGTAAATCAGCTGACAGTTAGCACTGTAGAAGTACATTACAGTCATTAGAAAAAACATTATCTACACTGCTCACCAGAAAGCAAGACTAAGGACCTAGTTAGACTGGCCCAGTAACTTGAAGAGCCATTCACAGCATATTCTATGCTCTGATCATTAGTATTGTGCCTTGTGTATGTTAGCAAGCAGTAGAGATTTCAAGAATGAAATGTCATTATTGAAGATCAAACGTACACATTTCAGGGTTTTTAGTCTAGACTAACTCCAGGTTGGCCTTCTGGACTAAACACCCACAGGCAGATTCTGGAAACAAACCTGCACGCTTTGTTTCATTCAAAAATAATTAATTCCTTGTGCTCCAAAACCACTCCATAACAAGAACAAAGTAGTAAAGTCATTGATTTTCTTCAAAAAAAAACCAAGCATTCTTAATCCAAACTGAATGGCTCAGGTGGAAGTATCCATGTATTTTCAGTGGGTATGAAAGCCCTATTTCCATTTACATCTAAGTAAAATTTTATAGAATTGTGTACTACTATAACTGGTTATATTGGACTGCTTAAGTTTATTATCAATTTAATGCTTCAGGTTCATTCACCGACAACATTCTAAAAATGAATTTACTTGAAGAATTGACATATTAAGCTTCATGTGTTTAATTTTTCACACTGATATGTGAACAGGTTACATCTGTTCTCACATTAAAAGCTATAAAAGACATTTTGTTTACCTACGTTGACATCTTGCACTGTGCTGCTATTAGTATCTTGTTTGGTGTTTTATTAGAAGTCCTAATTGACTGAAATAATCCTAAACATGACATTCCTCTAAGAAATATTACCTGTCTTCTCTCTCATTATTTTCAAAGGCTCGTGACTTTCAAACAAGGGTCATGATTTGGCTATCTGTTTCGTGAGGTGAACAGAAGGCACTGGCAAAATACAGTAAATCATACCATACATCTTGTAGACTGATGTTGTTCTTTCAAGAGGCTATTTAAAATTTCCACCACAAGCCAGCTGGAGTGGCTGCTGTGCACTACAGAGGCAGTAATCCAAATTCAAACAACTAGACTTGAGAGCTGTAACATGGGACTGAGCTACTACAATTTAAAAAAAATTAATGTACCTCAGCACTACCAACATCCTGAGTTACACTGGGCAAATAATATACTATGTCTCAAGCTGTTTTTATTTGTATTCATCTCCTCTCCTCATAGAAACATCAGATCAGTAAAGTTTCGAATGACGCAGACAAGCAGTATATTTTCATTGATGAACACCACAAATTCCACATCTGCAGAACAGCAGCTCTATCAGCTCCTGACATACAGCTAAGTCTTCAGGTGTACCCTAATACTGAAAGGAGGAATATTCTTTCAAGAGTTCTCCCTACCTGAAATTTAGTAGCTATTTCAGATTTTGGAGAACATTGTTGGGTGGTTTGTAAGTTTGCTTGTTTGGGCATTTTCCCCATAGTTGAATTAAAAAACAATATTTATATTACTCCCAATAATGATGATTAAAAATATTATCTCTGCATGCCACACAACGTACTTAGTGGAAACGGTACCTACGTTATAACTTCATTCAGGGACACCTAGTATCTCATACTGTTTGCTCAAAGTAATCAGCTTCTGCACATACAGCATTCTAATGCGTATAGTGTCAGGTTTTTAAAATTGCTTCTAAAAATACATCTGATCAGCATGTAATGCAACAAAATACAGTACTTTATAGCATATGGCTTGCAAAGCAGTGAAGTGAAGGACATGCCTAGATCTCAGCTGTGGCATGCCACCTACTTTGCTCTATAACATTTATATAAACATATGGCTCATTCTAGGTGGCAAGCCACCACTAAAGCACAGGTGCGTTTTTTCTCACTTGAATTCATGACCCCTACAACAGAAAGCTGCAATCAGCTTAGTTGCATATTCAATGTCAATTCCGTTGTATAAGTTTACTTAGACTTTTCTACAAGAAACAAATGGAAATTCTGCATTATACCTACGCATGACAAAACAGTTACACTGCGTATTGTTTAAACGTATCCCCCTCTGAAGAACATGGCCTGATTAAAGCTCACTGATAGTGATAAAAACCAGGTAACGAGGATGAAGTATTTTTAAAGGACAAACTTAATGAGCTTCACCAGCAGTAGATGGGTTCTCTAACTTCCTGTAAAACAGTACGGAATCAAAGTCTTATTTTTATTCTGGCTGGTTACTCTGGAGGTTAACCTGAACATTTCAGCTTATATGTATTTCCACTTCTATAGTACTTACTTCAGAACTGTTCTGTATGGAAACTACATCCTCCCCATTGGCACAGTCTCTCACACTTGATTTTCACCCAGGTACAACCTCTCCATTAAAAGCGGTCATCAGAGTTTAGTAAGGTTTGTTCCCCAAAGAACCAGAAATTGACAGAAAGCATATTTCAAACACTGCCAATTTGTTTCACCAAAGGTGCACTCTACCGCATCATGAATCAGAAATAGGTCACAAACAATTTTTTTGTTGCTTTCTACAGTTAGACACTTCAAAAATGTTGCAGATATTCTTATTTAATCTATTACATAAAACAGTACTGGGATTTTTTTTCCAGCTCTTCCACCTTTTCATCAAGCATCCTCATTTGGAGATGTTGTGAAATGCCTGGCCCTGAAGACTAGAAATGCCCCAGTTCATGGTTTATGAAATACAAAAAACAGAAAAAGCTAATTTCAGAGCTGTTTTAAGAAGAGCTGGCATATGAAATATATGCTAGAAGCACGATTATATTATGCAAACATATGAAATATAGTAACAGCTTAACCTTAATCTCATTGGAGTCACTGGAAGTTTTGCTATTTACTGAAAACGGGAAGCAAATCAAAGACTGGAAGCTTAATAACCCAAGCTTACTCATGATTGTGCAAATAATGATAAATTCAAGGTACCACCGTAACGTACAGAAGCACTCCGTGAAGGATAAAGCAAAGCCTCACTCTGTACAGGGATGGGAAACTTCTCTACCACAAAACTTTTGGGAGAAATCCCTCATGCTGTGGTGTTCTGGTGCTGCTAAAATGCTCCAGGAAGGGGCTCTGAGCACAACACAGTCTCATGCTCCAAGATGTGTGTTTTACCTCCTCCTAAAGCCCCCTGGATACTGCAGAACATTCGGTAAGCACAGCTCTGAGACAGCCCTCAAGTTCCCAATAACTGGTCATCCTGCAAGCACCCAAGGAAATCCCATTGAATCCAAGGAGTCTGCATAGTTGGAAGCTTAAAGTAACAGGCAGACAGAGTAATTTGTGCACGTATATGTTTTCATTCAAACTAGAAGAAAGTTTCTTTTTGTAGTTTTTGACTTTACTAAGATATTTTAGATAAGAGATAATGTGTGTTTTGATGCAATCTTCCGTCAAATGAATCACAGAATAGTTGGGGTGGGAAGGGACCTCTAGAGATCATTGAGTCCAACCGCCCTGCAAAGCAGACCCTCTACAGCAGGCTGCACAGGTAGGCATCCAGGCAGGTCTTGAATATATCCAAAGAAGGAGAATCCACAACCTCCCTGGGCAGCCTGTTCCAGTGCTCCATCACCCTTACCATGAAGAAGTTCCTTCACATATTGGTGCAGAACTTCCTATGCTCAAGTTCACATCCGTTTCCCCTTGTCTTGTCCCCAAAGACCGCTGAAAAGAGGTTGACCATGTACACTTAAGATATTTATAAACTTTAATAAGATCACCTCTGAGTCTTCTTTTCTCAAGACTGAACAGACCCAGTTTGCTCAGCCTTTCCTCATAAGAGGTGCTCCAGGCCCTCTATCATGTTTGTGGCCCTCTGCTGGACTCTCTCCAGGAGATCCCCGTCTTTTTTGTACGAGGAAGCCCAAATGAATGCTAGTGTAAGGCCTCAACAATCCTTTCTGTAGACTGGACTGTCAGAATTGTACTCAAATTTTGAATGTTATTAAGACGCTGTAGCCATATGACTTGATCAATTTATAGACACATCCCTTACCCCTGCAGAACTCTGCAACAACTGTTAGCCCATACTCCTGAACTCAATACAGAACAAGAGGAATGAATATGAATAATGAACTGTTTCCTTTTAATTTGGAGAGCAATAAAAATGCAAATCAAATCAAACAGATATACTTCTATAGCAGCTTGTAAGTTCTTTATGTAACTGTCAAATCAGAAAAAGATGCACATCTACAGTTTAAAAACAAAAAAGAACAAAGAAGAGCTAATAAGAAATTAAAGACTTTAATGAGCCCAGGACAGACTGGAGAGTTGGGTGGAGAAGAAGCTAATGGGGGGCAAGTATAGAGTTCCATACCTGGAGAGAAATAACTGCATGCACCACTACAGCTTAGGGGCTGACCTGATACAAAGAAGCTCTGTGGGGAAGGACCTGGGTGTCCTGGTGGACAGCAGGTTGGTCATGAGCGAAAAGTGCATCCTCGTGATCAAGAAGGCCAGTGGTATTCTGGAGAGCACTAAAAAGAGCATGGCCAGCAGGGTAAGGGAGGTGATCCTCCCCCTCCACTCTGCCCTGGTGAGGCCACATCTCAAGTACTGCAGCCAGTTCTGGGCTCCCCAATAAAAGAAAGGCAGAAAACCTCTAGAGGGAGTCCAGCAGTGGGGCCACAATGATTACTAGGGCCATGGAGCATCTCCCTTATGAGGAAAGGCTGAGGGACCTGGGACCGTTCAGCCTGGAGAACACTGAGAATGAATCTTGCCAAAGCTTATAAATATCTAATGGACAGGAGTCAAGTGGATGGGGCCAGTAGTTTTTCTACCACTAACACACAAATATGGGAGATAAATGACCTTGTTTATGTAAATGTAACTAGTCACGGCCTTCCTTGACAAATTCAAATGACAACCATGAAAGTCAAATTTTGAGCAAGCATGTGCTAACTACCTTAGGCAAAGTATATCTCAAGCATTATTCATCTTTTATGTAAAAATATGACTTGACCTGTGTTTATCACAACTACCTTATAAAAACAAAACAAACAGTCCCCAACAGGAATATGAGATAGCGTATCAACTCAGACAGGTAGACTTCACTAAAATGATGATTTGAAGAATGACTTTTTCAAAGAGTGAGCTTCATGGTTGATTTTCTTTTACCTTCAATTTCTTTGCTGTATTAATTTTTCCAGTCCTTTCCATCGTCCCTCTCTACTCCACCTTCACAAGGCCCCATCTGCAATACTGCACCTGGGCCTGGGGCACTCAGTATAGGAAAGATGTGGAGCTGCTGAAGTGGGTCCAGAAAAGGACAATGAGGATGATCAGAGGGCTGGAGCGTCTCTTCTATGAAGACAAATTGAAGGAGCTGGGCAAGTTCAGCCTAAAGAAAAGGCTCCAGGGAGACCTCATCACAGCCTTCCAGTACTAAAAAAGAGCTTATAACTAGGAGTGAGACTGACTTTTTACATGGCCTGGTAGCGACAGGACAAGGGGGAATGGTTTTTAAAGTAATAGAGGATAATTACATTAGATGCTAGGGGGAAATTTTTCACTCAGGATGGTGAGGTACTGGAATAAATTGACCAGAGAAGTTGTGGATGCCCCATCTCTAGAAGTGCTCAAGGCCAGGTTGGATGGGGCCCTGGGCAACCTGATCCAGTGGATGGCAGCCCTGCCTGCAGGCAAGTGCTGGAACAAGTTCATCTTCAAGTCCCCTTCCAATCCAAGCCATTCTAAGATTCTATGACCTTGACCATGTGCCCAGTCAAAACAAAATACACCTCATGTACCACTTTTATACAAAGTCACAGACCGTAAAAATGAGAAAACTCTAAAAATCTTATCTAAACCACTTTCCTTCCAGGGCAGGACCACATATTTTACCCACTGGCACCATCTGCTGCACACTTTCACTGATCATTAATGAGTCCAATGTCCACTATGGCAGCTAAGCCAAAACAATGAAAGCTGCAACATTAAGTGACAGAAGCACATGAATGGCACTTTTGGCGCTAGCATACAGAAATGACGAGGGGTCAGTTTGCAAGAGTACATTCCTTGCTGGGGGTTTATGAATAACACATTAACTTTCTGACTTCAGGTAAGCTATCCCAATTTCTGCTTCGTACACCTGTGTAGACAGTCTCAGAGTTTCCAACCGCTGCAAAAGCAATGAATTGTTATTAACAGATGTTAAGTTGCAGTTACAGCATCTGCATCAGCTTTTGCAGGAAGGATGAAAACAAATAATTCTTCTGAAACCTAAAGGTAAAGCCAAGAAAGAACTACATAATCATTGGAAAAACACAATTTGCATGGTTAAATAATTCCATTGCACATCTCCTATTGTTCTCTCATGCTCAACCACAGAAGGTGCCCCTTTTGCTATACTTCAGCTAGAAAGAATGCTGTTTCATTGATGACCAGCTACTGCTCTCAGAGGCGATCAACTGACAGTCCTACACACATTGCTCTCCTGTTGCCTTTTAACATGGTATGACCTCAACAGCTTTCAGTTGGAGCACCAACATTCACCCAGCCCCATCTCATAGCGCTTTGGCCTTTCAGTAGTTAAGATCTTTGGCTACTGGCATTTTCAACTGAAATCTGAAACTCTGCAGAATACATTCTCTTTGATAATGATACGATTCACTAGGAAGTAGTGCCTTTACTTTTCAATGCAGGAAAAGACTAGTCTGCGTCATCCAGCTGAGTCACACCAGTAGATTAAGTAAGGGCACCCACATCAGAGTGTGATGTGATGACAGTATAGGAAGAGAAAAAAAGCTTTTCTAGATTTTTAAGTAAAGCAAGCAGTAAAAACAACAGTGAAACTAACACCTCAGAAATCATTAAAATTACCTATATCATTCTAGAGGGGACTTGTACAGAGATAAGGAGAGACTTCCCTTTGTGTTCAAAGGCCTGAAATACTTGTTTACCATTGAAAAAACAACAACTACAAAAAAAAAAAACACACCACAATTCCATCTACAAATGTAATGACAGTAATAAACCACCATTATGATTAACCATATAATCTTTACTGGAAAACTATCTTACAAGCACAGCACATTTCAGGATCATTTTAATTTAAAAAAAAAAATGGAGGCATTGTTTAGCATTTTAGCTTAGCGACTTCCATGAAAAAATAAAAACCACAGGCGTGCTGTGAGTAGAATTAAGATCCAAAAGAAAATATCTCAGAAAAACCCACCTACCTGTGACCATATCCCTGAAGCAGGTTCATACAAGGTACACTAAATGCTCAATCCAAATACTGGCAGTTCAGCCAGAGGAGAAAAATCAATCTTTTTTAATTGTCCTTTGGGATGACATGGCTGGCAGCAAGTTTGGTGCTTTTTGGTACATTGCCTACACTCCAGAAAAAAATATGAAGATACCTAAAGGACCTACAGAAGATGAAATCATTGAAATACAGTTCAGTGACTGGCAGTCGAGGAAAGGAAGCCTTTCATGTCCCAACTCACAGGATGCAGCCTATGACATCTCTTACAAAAATCACAGCAAGCTGCAGATCGCTGTGGAGCAAGATAAAGACAGAAAGAGGGCAGTAGGTCAGACTTAATTTAAGTAGAAGAAGAAAAGCAGCTAAGAGCATTGAGTAACCTGTTGAGTAACATAAGCGTTACGCTCCCTGTCAAGATTTTTTATTTATATTAGTTACAGTTTGCAATAAGCCTATGAAAACTAGAAACTCGAGAAAAGTGGAACAATGAATAGTCTTTAATAGTGTTCTCAATCAAGTTTCCCCGAAGTTTAAAGGCTGCATACCCTTTGATCCAAAGTAAATATGTCAACAGTAAGGAATCCGTATCAAAAGCTACCTCACAAGGACTTGGGATAGAACACTTACACATAGAAAATCCCAGCAGTACGTAGACTGAGAAAGCTAACACACGTGCAGCTACATTATGCTTAGAACAAAAAGCCAGAAACATCCACTGGCCAAAACGCCATTAGGATGTACACCGCTGCACTGCAGCAGTTCCACAGATCGTATCCTCGGCAATCTACACTAATTTTTTCTTTTTTATTTTTTTTTCCCCAGTGCCAAGATGTTAGCACACAGTCTTGGAGATACAAATATATTTCACATTAAGGTTATATATTTGATTGAAATTCCTGTCAGAGAGATTCAGTCAATCAAATTTCTAGAAAGACCAAATACAAAAGAAGAACGGTATAGGACATGTGTACTTGCTGTTAAGACAAAAATATATATAACAGCTGACAATTGAAAATAAGCTACCAGAAGAACAGAATAAATGAAGCTTGAGGCAATCTCTGAAGAGAACAACAATGTGATAAATATAAACAACGCACTTCCAGGCAAACAAGACACTTCAAATGCCGGAAGAGGATTGAGTAGAGACTGAACTAAGGAGGAAAAGAGAAACGTCAATGAAAATCTGTTCAAATATTCTGGGAGACAACTGCAGCTAACCTGGTTAAACCTAGAATAGTTCAGTGACTGCTGATTTAGATGGCAGATTAAATTCAAGAGGTGCACCTTCTGCTCCTTTTTCACATCACCATCACAGGGTGCATTCTGACCATTGATCAATTCCAAAATCTACAGTTATTAAAACTGCCTTTTTATCTATCAAGTCACTTTATGACACTGTACAGTGTTCTTTCTTGGAAGTTATATCGTAGGGCAACCATATGACATTAAACATACATAATGATGCAAATAATGAGGACTTCTTTGCTATCATTTGATATTTTATTTAGAAAACCCCCATAAGTTCTAAAATAATTTAATACTTTAAAAACAATGAAGTCTCTCCCCCTTTGACTTTTTCTTTATATTTGAAAGTCTACATTCTATATTTTAATTTTTCTTCAATTGAGTAGAGAAATTATCATTAAAAGCGCCTACTACTGACATAACATCCAGGAACACAGACCCGAGACACTTAACATGTTTAACCCAAGACCAATTGCAAACAGTAATACTAAGAGGACAAGACTTGTCTTCTTCATATCTCTTTTCTGTATTACTGGCTGCTCTGTCTCTACTGGTCCTTGTGAAAGGACAAAAACTGCCTATCTTTTTTCTGCAATTAGAGAGACTACAATAGAAATTCTAGCAACTAGTCTTAAACTGAATAGTCTATCAGAGATTTGGTCTGAATTACACTAAAAATAATGATAGATGCTGGAAGAAAAAAAAAATAAATCAGTGCATTCACACAATCTCACAACAGAAACAGCAAATTTCTGGTCTCACATTCAGTTGTATTTACACATTGCTTAATGTATTTAATTTTTAGTATTTCTGTTCTTTATAAAGCAACTCTTAATTTTATTAATGTAACTCAATTGGAAGCTTATTACATAATTTCTTCTGCTCGATGTCACAGAAATTAGTTGATTCCTGACCCTCAGGGACATGGAAACAAGACTGAATGTTCAATCAATCACAGAAAAGGGAACAGTAGTTCCCATCCACAGATAGTAATTTATTTTAGGGAAAAAAAAGAAAAAAAAGCATATGGAGAATTAGTCTAGTTCTGTGGCATTAATCATTTTCAATAAGCAAATCATCGCAAAACACTGAATTTTCAGCAGTTCCTCATTCATCAAGAGGCATTTTAGCTTTGCAGCTTCTTACCATCAAACATTTCCTGTATTTTTAAGCTCCCAGTTATTATGCAGCTCACTGACTGATACACTGTTCAAGGCCTTACCTGCAAATGCTAAGTGAGAATTGAAACTACTCCCATTTCATGAGTGGTTGGATGATCATTTGAGATCATCTCTGCTTGAAAAAAAAAGCCTACACACTATTCACAGAACTGTTTCCCCCATGACTAGATGCATGTAATTTCATCGTGAACAGCAGTGATACAAAAAGGCAACAAATAACAGGCAGGTTAGCAAACCACTCGGTGAGGTAACTTCCTCACTCTCTTTCTGAGGGAGAATAATCCAGCCATGGAAGAAAACAATTTGAGAATTTACTTTTCCTTCTGCAGTTGAGAAGCAATCCACTGATACAGGGACCAGCTAAGCTCTGTAACTTTCTCCTTTAAACACACTGGTCCAGTTTACTATCCTAAAATTTACAGCAGCTTTCTACTGGGTCAATCAAAGAATACTGTTAAACTAATCAGAGCTCTACCAAAGAAATCTACGAGAACACCAAAAATGATTTGTGGATCCTACTGCAGCTCTTCTCCAAAAGACAGCTTGTAGAATACTAACGTTATTCTGCGTGAAGGATTAATACTGTCACTGGAAATGGTTGTTTTATGTACGATCTGGAATATAAAGGCCCTTGACTGAAAACAATGTAATGGGGTAGTTAAGATAAAAAAAAAAAAAAGACCTATGATTCTGGAGTGGGATATAAGAACAGCGTAAGAAAAATTTGGTAAGACACTCATTTTCTGTCAACTGAAAAGTCTTGTTGAAGTCTCCTTCTTCCCTCTCATCCCAAAAGGGAATTTTTAAGATCCAAAATAGAATTTTGGGTCACAAACAGAAAAAGGAGAAAAAGGTCAAGTACTCTCTTAATTAGCCCTATTTAAAACAATGCATAGGATCAAGCACCTGAATCATGCTGAGGAGAAAGTGACTTTGATTTTCCCTTTTATATAAAACACTCTAACATATTTCTCTGTCCCTCCTCCTACTTATTTTCTCTAATGTCCTTCTCCCCCACCTTCAACATCCTCTGCCTTTTTTCCTTATCCCTAAGATATTTCTCAAGGACTGTTTTCCCTCACTTATAAAGAAGGAAACCAAACCAATGTCAAAAAAACGAAGTTTTCTGTCAAACATAATTCATGGCTTTTTTTCAGCAGCCCTTAGGAAAGCTATACTCATTTGCAGCTCTACTGTAATCATCTATTATGACCTTGAGTAAAAAAATTCAATCCCTCTCCAGTTGTCATTTTCACTGCATGCGAAAAGATGGAAGAAAGTTGTTCATCTCTCTCCATTGCATACCTCACTTGTGAGTTTTTTGGGCTGAGGATCAGCACTTACTATACAGCTGTGCAATGTCTAGAATAGTAATCTGGATGTCCCAGAAGGTATTGCAAACATGAATGCAATGCAGATAAATGCAGATGATGATCTGCAGCACAAACTAGTTCTTATTTACAGTTGCTGAAGAGTTCTGCCATGAAAGCGTTCACACAGTTGCTAAACATACAGCAATCACTCTTATTACCTTCTTATGAATATAGGAGTACTTGCAGGCTTTTGGAACACTAAACAAAGTAACCTCAAATTAGCTACCCTGTATATTACAGCAATCAAAGTAATTGATAAGAAGCCCGTGTAGTTCAAATCCATTGAAACCACTGACAAATTCAGACCAGTCTAAATGGAGCATCCCAAATGCTCTAAACTGACTCTCAGCATCTTCCATCCTCCCTTTGTCTCTAGCGTATGACACACTAGAGGAAATGAAATGACTACAGGGATTTCAGAAAAAACAGTGATACACAATCAGATTGTCTTTTATGTACGCAGACATGAGTCGTAACGGTCTGATTTATACAAAGGGATTATACATATGATTTATATCCAATTGATAACAGCATACATTCAAAAATTCAGGATCCTCAGCTTTGTACTCATACTATGCTGCACATAAACTGGCAGAAGCTTTTGCCCTTTCCTTTGCATTCTAAAGGATTAATGTCATGATATCCAAGAGCACACGCTCTTTCAAATGCGAGCAGAAGGTAAACTGAGTCTTATAGTAAACAGTTAGAAGAAACAAAAGCCAACAAAAAAAACCTCCATACTATGAGGAAAAAAGGAGTAAAAAAGTAAATAGATCACCACACAGAATCACTTAAGTCTGAAGACAAGTCCACCTTAAAAATCAGTACATTTAAAGCTTGATGAAACACCAGCACACAGACCAAAGTCTGTCCTTAGACACAAGGCCTTCATGCCTACCTAATGTTACTGCAAACAAAGGACTGGCTGATACTAAAAAGCCCTCAATGGAGCTCAAGTCACTCCAATTTATGCTTCCTCCTGAAGGGAAATGTCAAGTCCCAGACTAGAATTACACCGTTGTGACAGTTAAAATGCAACTCCAGAAAAATGCTAACGCATTTCAGACTTCGTAAAACAATTTCTTACATCAAACATTTCTCTTCTGTTACTGTTACACATGGTAGAACACAGCAAAGCAAACAGAGGAGTGCTCTTAAAATAGCCATGCATTTTTTTCTCTCCCAGAAGTAGCAGCAAGCCTGTAAGATCTACATGGATTAAACTAGTCAGCATGAGCATCCAAAACAGGCTCTGGGTTTTTTAATGCCACCATAATGAACTGCCAGAAGGTAACACTAATGAGAACTGCAAAAGAGCATGGGAAAAACTGCACCCAGTTTCCCTGAAGGACACATCACAGTATGGCAGTCTTTTGTAAGACAAGTGTATAAAGTTTTTCTTGATGGCACAGCAACTTTTCATTTTAGCAGATCTTACTCAGAAATTAGCACAACTTCTGTTGGAGGAGTACAAAAATCAGTCTAACAGGAGATACACCAGAAACAAGCAACTGAAGTCACCTACAGCATACCAGAAGAATCCCTAATATCCTGGGATACTGAAAACAACAACGTTACAGCAAATCAGGTGAGCCCATGCACATTCCCCAGCCCTGCTATCACCAGTTGGGCAGCTCACATCCAAATGGAAAAGTGACAGATAACTCTACATCACCTACTGATTATGATTCCATGTCCACAACTCTCCTAAACCATGCCTGGGCACTGGCTGTGGCTGGCTGCCACAGATCTAGTATAGCCCACAACATCATAGCACATTTTAAAACATTAACAGTAGCCAGAGAAAAATATTTGCAAATAAGTAGTAAAAAAAAAAAAGTTTACTTAAAGGTAAAGTCACTCATTCTAGTCAGACAGTCCTAAATGATTGCTAATTACAGCTTTATAGAAGAATCACTCAGGTTGGAAAAGACATTCAAGATCATCTTGTACAACCACAACCTAACCATGCTACCCTAACTCCAACAACCCTCTGCTAAATCATGTCCCTGAGGACCACATCCAGTTTTTAAACACATTCATGGACAGCAACTCAACCACCTTCCTGGGGAGCCTACTCCAGTGCTTAACAACCCTTTCTGTAAAGTTCTTCCTGATACCCAACCTAAACTTACCCTGGCGCAGCTTGAGGCCATTTCCCCTTGTCCTATCACCAGTGAGAAAAGACCAGCCCTGCTCTCGCTGTGATCACCTTTCAGGTACTGGAAGAGAGCAATAATGTCTCCACACAGCCTCCTTTTCCCCAAACAGCCCCAGTTCCTTCAGTTGCTTCTCATAGGGCATATCTCCAAGCCCTTCACAAGCCTTCTTGCCCCTCTTTGGGCCTCCTTCAGCATCTCCATGTCCATTCTGTAATGAGGTGCCCAACACAGTACTCAAAGTGAGGCCTCATCAGTGCCAAGTACAGGGGCAGGGTTACTTCCCTAGTCCTGCTCACTACACCATTCCTGATACGAGCCAGGATAAACTGTCCTTCTTGGCCACCCGGGCACACTGCTGGCTCATATTCAGCTGACTGCCCATCAGTACACCAAGGTTCCCTTCCATTAGGCAGCTTTCCAGCCACTCCTCCCCAAGCCTGTAGGGTTGCCTGAATGCAGGACCCGACACTTGGTCCTACTGAAATCCATACAGTTTACCCTGGCCCATAGATAGTCTATCCAGGTCCCTCTGTAGTGCCTTTCCCCCCTCAGGCAGATCAACACTCCCTCCCAACTTGGTGTCATCTGCAAACTTAATGAGGGTGCACTCAATCCCCACATCAAGATCATTAATAAAGATGTTAAATAGAAGCAGCCCCAGTACCGAGCTCTGGGGGACACCACTTGTGACTGGCTGCCAACTGGATTTAAGTCCATCAACCACAACCCTTTGGGCCCAGCCATCCAGTCAGTGTTTCACCCAGCAGAGCATACGCCCATCCAAACCATGGGCAGCCAGCTTCTCCAACGAGGATGTGGGGAACAGTGTCAAAGGCCTTACTGAAGTCCAGGTAGACCACATCAATAGTCTTACCTTCATCCACTAAGTGGACCACCTTGTCACAGAACGAAATCAGGTTTGTCAAACAGGACCTACCACATTCATGAACCCATGCTGACTGGGCTTGATCCACTGGCTGACCTTTAATTGATCCATGATGGCTCCCAAGATTATCCATTCCATAGCCTTCCCCTACACTGAAGTGAAACTGATAGGTCTGTAGCTACCAGGATCATCTTTCCAGCTCTTTTTGAAGATGGGCATCACATTTGCCAGTCTCCAGTCCATCAGGATATTCCTGGTTAGCCAGGACTGCTGAAGAATGACAGGGAATGCTTTGGCAACCACATTCGCCAATTCCTTCAGCACTCTAGGGTGCAATCCATCTGGCCCCATGGACTTGTGAGTGTCTAACTTTCAAAACGGGTCCAAAACCCGTCATGGATTATGCAGGGTATATTTGGTTTTCCATCCCTATCTACCAGCTCAAGGGGCTGTGTGCCCAGGGACTAACAAGTCTTACAATTAAAGACTGAGGCAAAGAAGGCATTAAGTACCTGTCTTATCCTGATCCTTGGTCACCAAGTTGCCCTCAGCATCCAACAAGGGATGGAGATTCTCCCTAGCCCTCCTCTTGCTGTTGATGTATTTATAGAAATATTTATTTTTGTCCTTAGTGGTCAAGTTCAGTTCTAGCTAGGCTTTGGCTTTTCTTATTTTCTTATTTTTTTCTTTTTTTCTTATTTTCTCCCTGCACAGCTTTACTACGTATCTGTAATCATCATAAGTAGCTTGCCTACTCCTCCAGAGAGCGTAATCTTTTCTTTTGCTCCTGAGTTCCAGCCAAACATCTCTGTTCAGACAGTCCAGCCTCCTTGCCCATCAGCTCATCTTCCATGACTTGGGGATGGTCAGCTCCTGCACCTTTAAATTAACTTCCTTAAAGTATTCCCAGCCTTCCTGGGCTCCCACACTCTCCAAAACTACCTCCCAAGGGACCCTCTCAACCATGGTCCTAAAGAGGCTAACGTCTCCCTCCATGGTTCAACAAGGACCAAGAAATCTAGCATCTCGTGATCACTATGCCCCAGACAGCCTCCAACCGTTACATTCCACACAAGACCTTCTCTGTTAACAAACAGCAGGTCCAGGATTTTGCTTCCCCTTGTTGGCTCCCTCACCAGCTGTGTCAGGAAGTTATCTCCCACACACTGGAAGAACCTCCAGGACTGTTCCCTATCTGCTGTATTATAAATCCAGCTGATGTCTGGGAAGTTGAAGTCCCCCACAAGAACAAGAGGCAGAGACCTTGAGACCTCACCTAATATATACTACATATACTATATCCAGTCACTATGAATTGTTTGATCATCTACACGTCGCCTTTCTTTTTAACATACATTTTTACATGTCATGGAAGAGTAATTCTCAATATTTTAGAACTGCTTAGCTTAATCTTACACATTTACAATTAATTTACAGTTTACAGGACTCCAAATATGAAAGATTAACAGATAACATATCCCCTCTATTGCCTTATATGATGCTTAACAGTTTGAAAAAAAGTTTGTAAGTATATGTTGCTGCTGTACAGCCACTTGCAACCACAGTGAGAAGCAAGGCCACACAGGGACTGAAGAACTGTTTTCCAATGTTACAAGCGGACTTTTAGACGATTTAATTATTTATTTTTTTTTAAAGAGGAACTACAGTTTATAATGAATTATAACTAAATGTGACTAAAATTAACCATTTCCCAAAAGGAAAAAGTTCAATGAAATGAAAGAAATGAAAGAACAGAGTTAACTGGAAGAACAAAGCAGTCCTTAAATGATCCTATGGAAGCAGGACTTCTTAGCCAGCCTCCATCACAACTGCAACTATTGCCAGCAGTTAATCTGCATGGCCTCAAAGCAATCTGGACACTGAGGAGAAAGGTCAGTACACACAACAAGAAAGGAAACGGGCAAGGAAGAGAAACTCAGAAATAGGGTATATTGAGAAACACAGAACATCCCAAGTTGGAAGGGATCCACAAGGATCATCAAGTTTAACTCCTGAAGATGTTGTGGTAAGAGAGAATACAAACACTGATATCATGCAAGACAAACACAAAGAGTAATCCATAAAAAACAGAAATGGTGAAAGAGACATTAACATGTCTGGTTAAAGATGTAGAGATAACCTGAGGAGGAATAATTTTGAAAGCCTGTGTATGCACTTCATCTTTTAATCTAATATACTCCATTTACTAGGATTTCTCTTAAGTCACATTTTCCAATAGATTCAAGAATAGATTTCACTTTGTAAAGAAGAACAAGCAAAAGTTCAAATGATTTCTATCTTGATGGTTCCCAGAATCTTGAGAAAGATTTTGTTGTTATTGCTAGCTTTTAAGAAATTACAGTTTATTTAGGGCAGTCAGTTGTTATAATCCGACCTCTAAGAGCTGGCAGTATTGCCACCTAAGCAGACAGTATGATTTTAGTAAGAAGTGTATCTGCCCCTGGACAGCAGACTCAGGAGCCCTGCACAGCACCTCAGTCCTGGGCCAGAGCTGCTTGGAGATGACAAAGCACTGACTGCCCCTTCAGAAACCCCTTTCTGCATGGGAAGGAAATCCATGTGCACCAAACAGAAGGTATGGTAGCACACACTGATACTCATCTGTTTCATCACAAGATTAGGGTTACAGTCCCTACTCATCATCAGCCTCAGTAATTCAAAAACAACTCACTTAATCCAGCCATGTGTGAACGCCCTGTATTTGAAGGCATCTTAATTTAAAACTCAAAGTTTTCCATGTATTTGGGTTTTCATAATCACACAGGCCCAACTAAAATGGGATAAACTGTTTCCAAATGCACAGGAAAGGCTAGGACAAAAGTCCCGTGAATCACAGCGTAGCATTGCTGTGCTTTGCAATTCCAAATAACTGTTGCTGGTGTGCTTAGTACCCTGGACCTTCACAATTCAGCCCTATAGTAGCTGTCAGGGTAAGTTAGATCAACTGAAGAGCAACTTTGAAGTACAATCTAGTAAGCCTATTCCTGCAGGCTGCATAAGATTTTGTGATCACTGCTATTCCACTGCCTGTAAAAAGGTACAGACACAACACAAAAAGGCTGTTATATTGATCTTGGTCTTGATGCTCTCATTTGTTATTTAACAGCATACCACTACAGCTATTCACACCAATTTTCTAACTTCGAGGTTTAAAATGTTTGTTTTTCATGCTCTGTATGAATAATCCAGCTTCCCTTTGAAGTTCTACTTCCTGTTTCTAGCAGGAAAAAAACTAAAAAAAAAAAAATCAGCATATATTACATGCCTTTAAAGAGCAATAAGAACATGTTTTCTTTGTGTACATTACCCTAAAAAGAACTTCCATTCTTTGCCTCAGTAATCCAGGAAAAAAAGTGAAAGAAGCAACCTGAGTACCTTATTGCCATCACATACTTTCTCCTTCATAGAACCAGAGCATGATGTGGACTAATTGTTTCCTACATAAAGACTGCAAAGAAATTAACAAGGCATTATTATTTTATCTGGTTACCAAAAGTAAAACATCATTTCTAAACACAGTTCAACTTCTTGTTGTCCAGCCAACTCTTTCAGCAAATACTTTGGATGAAACAAATTTCACCCGATAGATCACAAGAAGCACGTATTGTGCATGCTCACCATGCTGTAATATGATGGAAAGTACCACAATAATAGTGGGATAGCAAAGTCCTAGACTGCAGAAAATGAGAACAAGCCTAAATGCAGCAGCCATAGACACAGAAATGAAGTAAGCAAATCTTCTTCCCTTGAAAGACCTCAGGCAAGCAGGGATCTCCAACAAGAGATACCCTCATTTCCACTGCCAACCCTAAATGAGGTCTGGGAAGGGGTGGATCCTGGCTCCACCCCTTCTGGTCACTCAGGTTCATGGCATGCACCTGTGCTTCCCTGGGTTGGCCCTGCCTTCGCACCAGGTGCTCAATCACTGCTTCAGGCTGTGACTTAGCATTTCCACTACAACGATCCTTCACAGAAAACACTGTGTCAGCAATATTGTAATCTTTAAATCCAATGCCTATTAACTTAAGTGTTCATGAATGCAGCTGCTACGGAAGCAAAATTAAATCTCTATTCATATAGAGATTTAACACAGAATTTCACACAGAACATGCATGAAACCTCCCAGTTTAAAGTCTCTACTCTGTATTTAATCTAAAAACAATGATGCCACCAGAGCCATTGGGAAAACAAATACCACACTGCTTGTGGTCAACACAGCTCAAAATGAAGCGTTAACTTTTCCCACCTATAGTATACAGCATAGAATACCAATTATAAGTCCAGGATAATAATGAACTCATTCAAAAAAAACAAACTGCAATCCCTCCTGAAAGCAGTGGAAAGACTTCTTTTTTTACAGCTACTGTATCAGGATGAAAAGCACAGATCTACCAGAACAAGATAAAATTAAGAACTTTGCTCTAACAAGAAACATAGAGGTTTGTACCTCCAGGAGCAAGAAGCATGATCATATAACTGCTTACTTCTCTTCACACGCTTTCAAAATACCCATCCTACACTGGCCTACACTGTGTTCCATACAGAGACAGCAAAATATGCTCCTCTTTCCCACCAGCCTTTGAGCTCCCACATCTTTCTGTACCATCAGGCTATTCAACCAGGAAGGTGGGACACCTGCACAGCATCCAGAGCACCACAAAAACTGAGAGTTTAAACACATTACAGCTGAGAAAGTACAGTGGCTACAAATGCCACCCCCTTTCTGTCGGAGGTGTGTTCAGTCATCTAAGATTGGAGAGAAACCATTTTAGTTGAGAGCTTCAGTTTGAAGCTTCCTAAACAGCAGCTTTCTGTACTTCAGGCTGATTTTGGTTCTTTTCTGGTAGGCACTAACTGTTTCTAATTTCACTGCTAGGCATCTCATCTTCCCCACTCCCTGTAACATGGGTGCCTCCAGCCTTGTTTCATTCCAGGACACTTGGAAGTTCCCCACTCATACATGTGATAGCATCACCCATCACTGAAACCAAGCCACTTTGGGGACTGGCCTCTTCCTACTTCATGGAAGAGAACTTGCCTGCAAAGTTGTACAGCTTCTCCTCTGGCCTGTTACACACATTTAGTGATCTGTTTTGGAACAAGATGAGAACTCTTGAGCTCCATTACAAAAAGCATTCAGAAAGAAAAAACTATTTTAAGTCTATCACTACTGTCACTATATGCCAAACTGACATTTTTAATAAAAATCAGTGCTTGAGCAAAGAGTTCATAAATTGGAACCTGGAAAACAGAAGACAATTCTGATGAGATGGCGTGTGATTCCTGAACATATAATCTTGGTATACTTAGCTGGAAGGAAGGAAAAGTCTGAGTGTATGCACAGACGTGTATATAAAGTTTTTGTTTTTTTTTTTTGTATAGTAAAGAATGGAAAAAAAAAAATCAGAAGTAAACACATAAACTACAATACACAGATCTAAGCACATAGCTAGTAAGCAACCTGTAGCAATGTGACTAGTTTAACCACGTTCCTGCAAACATTGCTTGCTTCCTCAGCAAGTTTCAAGTGACACTCAGTAAATAAGATGCAGCTTTAAAGGCAAAAATTTCTTGCTACAGAGCCACCAGTATGTCTAAACCAACTAACTAGCAGAATTACTTCCACAGTCTTTTTAACAGCCCTGTAGCAGTGACACTAGTTTTAGTGAGTTGCCTGAAGCGCTATGAGAACAGAACAAAAAAACCTTCAGAATAAGGGTGATTTTGAAACATTTCACCTACATGAACAGAGAGAAATGCACAAAATGACCTATTTTTCCCCCTAATACATCTGGATTTTTAAGGCAACTGCAATATAGTTTGGGAAATGGCTTCTAAATGCTGCAACATCCACATCTCCAGAAGTCATGTAACAACAAAATACTGCAAAAACTGACCAAAGCACATTCCTGAAGTAGAATATAAAGCCAGAAAGAGGGGCACAGGAAACCACGATTCTGTGCACTAGAAACTGGAAACTAAGGCTAGCAGTCGCAATACTTGTTGAACTACTGTATTGATGAGTCCATAAAGAACCAGAGACAACTCTATACAGAAAACAAAAATCCGACAGTGAAGCAAGACATTGTTAGCATTTCTAGGACAAAACCAGAAGGAAAAGCAGATGTGCCATGACAATGGAGGCACTTCAACATACTGGAGTATAGTGAATGTACTTATTTGGAATGACTGAGTCATGATTTAATATAAGCCACGCTTTCAACTACAAACACAACTAATTGCAACAGTACTTAACAGTCTACAGAAACATCAGAGCTTCTAAAAGTTGTTTGGGTGTTTATGAACCTACTCTTTCCTCACAAGACTGAGGAAATGATTCAGATTGCCAAGTACATCTGAGGCATCCTCATAGATTGTCAGATATGCCACGGGACTTAAAGTACACACACTTCTGAAGCTTGAGGTCACTCAGGATAGCATGAGCATAACAAACCGCATTTCAACATGTATTAACTGCAAGTGAATTTAAAGTGTCTCCACAAACGGAGACCTGAAGAACATATTTTTATCACGTTGAATAGATGCAACAAGATAGATAAGCTCAAAGAAACATTAAGTGCTCCATTTGCTAGAAATTCAATGTTTGAAGCTCAGAGATGCTTACTTCTACACTGGAACCTCATTACCAAGTTCTATAAAGTCAAGACAAAACCTATTCTCCTACAGGAGAAAAACAGTTAAGAAAAAAAAAGAAAATTTCAAGTTTTTGAAAACATTACTAAAGAATAACATTCATGATCAGATCTGAACAAAGAAAATGAGCAAACATCATGTTTTGCCTCTTCAGCTACACAAGCAGTGACAAAACCTTTATCTTTTAGCTAAGCTGATAGTACCATTTGCACACAAATATTAATTCAATCTTCCACGCTCATACATAAAGCAACATGATGTGAATTTTGGATCTGTTTTTACTCCCAATATCACTAGCAGAAGTTTGACCATTTATTTGATTGAGTAAAAATAATCTGATATTATCACTCTGGGTTCCCAAACTACTGGATCAGGTTTACTGAACAAATGGACTAATCTAATTATTCTGTAGAAGTACTGAGGGACTTTCCAGTCACTCTTTCCAGAATTCCAACATAACCCACTTCCTTCAGATGAAAGCACCTGAAAGTTGGGTAGGTGTAGGGTTGTGAATGAAATTAGAAATTTATACTGCAATTTATAGTGTACAGTGACTCAGTTCTCATCTGCATCCCAAGTTCTCAAATCTATCTTGTTCTTATGTGTAACTAAATTATGTAACAGTGTTTCCAGGTGTTCATTTAAAAAGGCTTGAAATGTTTTAAGCTGTGCATGTATCTGGCTAATCAACATTTGTTGACTGAGCATATACATAAAAAAGATTTTTTTCTAAGTTTTGTTTTCCTCTATGCTTGATCATAATGATAACAAAGAGCAAGAAATTGTCCTCAAGCTCTCAAAATCCAGAAGTTACTTTTCCCCCTTTCTGCATAAGGACAAAAGCGAAATTACTACAATTTTTTTTTTTTTTTTCTGTGCTAAAAAATAATAATAGAAGCAGGAAAAAGGCAGAAAAGTGACAAAAACGGAGACTACGCCAAACCAAAACAGGCCGGCATTCAGGGCATTCAGCTACATGAAAGGCAAAGAGTGAAATTCAGGCCCTGCTACAGACAGGATATGAAATAAAGGGTTAAATCTGGGATGGTTCTCCTTGCCATCACTGTGATTCTGTTGTGGATCATAGCAGCTCCTGCTACAAGTGACAATACTGTAGTTTATGTAAGAAGAAGCTTGGGGTACACTAGCTAAGCAAATTGTTTACTCTGCTTTTCAGATACAGCCAGAACACACTCTTTGATAGCACGTCTGCACAAGGCACAACCATGCAGGAAAGGTTTGCTGCTTACAGGTCCCCACATCTGTGCCAAGAATCCCTGGGAAGCTGTACTGGTAAAGTGGTTTTGAATTTACTACATTCATATGAGCAAAAAACAAGAACAAAGATCAGTATTATGGCCTGGAAGCCATTTTGTCAGAAATAACTCTTAACTAGTACTACATGAGGAACAGTGAGTGTAAGCAGACTCTTAACATCCTCAATTTCTAATAGAGGAACCATTCATTGGGCTGAGCTCACAGGACCGTTGCTGACATGACCTCTGAAAGCATCCTTCCCTGCATGAATGATGAGGAAAACTCCACATTACCTATCATGTTGCTGTTTAGATTATCTGTCACGCTGAGTGCTTACGGTATTCTGTCAATTGCCATCTTTTAAACATGTAAAAGAAAAATCAAGCTCACGCAACTTGCAGGAAGCAGAGGCATCTTTCCCACTCCAAATGATGTTCTGAACTTGTAAAAGCACACGCTTAAACTGTGAACAAATCACTGCCTTAAACAATGTGGCATAAAATCAGATGCAGCATTAAGTATCTGGAATTGAACTTGCTATGCTATCCCACCTCTAGACAGTTCAAGCATGCGCTCACTTACCAACTTAATACATATTACAAAATGAGCCACTGTCTCTTACTGAGCTCAGATGCTCAGCTCTGTGAGTACGTATTTAGGAGTCAGGGCCAATGTGAACACTTCACAGAGTTGTATCTTATCCTTTTCTTCTTCATCGAAGAAGTCATTCTGCAAAAAGCTGCCCATTCCAAGCCACAAACACAAGAGTACTCTATTCCTCTGTCAGCAATGAAAAGTGCAAGCCCATGTGCCTTCTGCACTTAAGTAATGAAAATAGTATTCCGACATGCAATAGAGCCGAACAAATCATTCAGGGACTGGCTGCAGCAATTGGTAATTCAGTTACAGACCCAGCACCCCAAGCACACAAAGCAATCACACACCCATTTAACTTAATGAATACAGACCAGAATATCCTTATCTGATATTGAATAAAAGAGGAGATTAGAGTTGAAGTAACACACCGCCTGTGCCCAGTTCTGTCACCTTTAGTTCCGCTGCTTGTAACATTTGAACTCTGAAAAGATCCTATTAATTTTTGGGACAGGTATGTGAGAAGGGAAGAGATAGCAGCAGCCAAAGCTGAACCTCACCCCCTAGCAGAATAATAAGCATCTATTTCTTATTAAAATTTTAAGTTTCTCATAAAATGGCTAACTGTAACTAAGTGTATTAAATATAAATGAAAGCAAATTCAGGACAGAAATATTCATTCTCTATATTTGTCTCCCCAATGGGGAAAAAAAAAAAAAGTAATCTCCCTATAATCTCCCTGATTTGAGCCTTTCTTAAAACAATAAGAAATTAAGATAAGTAAATAAAACAACTCCTACAGAATTACTTTTCAAGGCATCTATACCACCTAGTAACTACATTAACCAAGCAGAACAAAAACAAACCAATAAAAAAAAGCTTACAGTTCTTACTGATTTAAGGAGGTGCAACACAGGTCTGCTCAACATTTGATTGTTTAAAGTCTGGTTTTACTCCTTACTGTTTATCCCTTTCAAAATACACACTCACTGTGTTTGTCTGATGCTTCTTCTCACTCCTTATTGTCTATCCACAAAGAATTCATTATCGAAAGAACTTCATTATTTAAACCAAGGCCCTTTTCCAGTTTTAATAGGTTACACCTAATACGTACTTGTAGCAAATATAGGTTTACCAATGAACCTATGAAAGAAAAATGCAAAGATTTCAGCAGGAAACAGTAAAGATGCTATAGAAACCAATGTGTTTCTTATGAAAATATACAGAAATCTATAGTGCAAAAGGAATTAACCTTTCATCTGCAGTCTTCTAGAAGCACGTCACTGTATGCATGTTCTGAGAAATGCAATGAACAGCTACAAGACTATGGAAAAACCCTCTTCATCCCAGAAATGAATGTTCTGGTTAACTGCTACATGAGAAGCCCATTCACATACACATAAATATAGTCTGATACATCCAACTAAAACGCACGTGTATTCAGGCATCTTTTCAGCATTATTTTCAGTCTGACCTGGTATCCTTTGCCTTCAGCTCTAGGGATGTTAGTTCCAGAACATAGGCGTGATCCTCCAATACAAAATACTAGCAATTCATGCACTCAATTCACTTACAGGGGTGAGAACTGACTTAAAATGATAAATCTTCTTTAATAGTAAGAGCTCGGAGACAATCCTCTTCAGAAAATGGGCAGCAGAGTCCTCCTTTTTCTCTAACTTGCATCCAAAACAAACTATTTTTCAGTGCATACATAAAATTACATATGTACATGTATTTGCGCATACATGTATATAGAGACGTACATGCAGACATACATTTATGGTTGCTATGGGTTAATTCCTCCTTTTGGTTTCTAAATATTAGTACAATCAAAATATATTAGAAAATCATTAATTTCAAATTACCTTTTCCTAAAGCAAATAATTTTTTTTTGGTCAACATAGAATCATAACAATTTAAGCATTCTTTCAATGAAGGAGCCTCGTACATTAATTTTTACACATCATTTTCTATGTAACTAATAGAATATCTGCCTGTTTAAATGTGTTTTCAAGATAACAACATATTCCCAGTTATTATGCACTTCCCTAGTAATTATCAACTGCTCAAAAACAATGAAATCTACCGAACTTGTCTTAATTGTCAACAATACTTTAAGAAGACTGAAAAAGAGCTGAAGAAATCATCAGCAACAGTATTCCTTCATGCACTGGCCCTAGGTTTAGTACGCATAACACACGCTGGGCAGTAATGAAGTCTTTGCACGTATAAGCGTTAAATACACTACGTAGACATTCAATTGTCCCATAAAAGCTGGTGTAAATTAAAGCTTTTATTAGCATAAAAGCATGTATAAATATAAGCATATACTGAAGAAGTTGACTGATATATTGGTTGATTTAAGAATTTGGTTGGAATATTAAGGCTTGATTGATATACTACTCACAGATTGCTATTGAGTATAACTCACTTCAATGTTTATAAAGATAAAATAGATGTTCACGCTATTTTCAAAACCGCATGGTAATTTTTCATTTTAGATATACAGGTGACATCAATACAATAATCACACTACAGAAATCTGAGAAGTTGAGCAGCCAAGCCAAAGCTTTCACAATTGTATCACACATCTGCGTGAAAACTCTCTGTCAGCCAGGAGCAAGGAGACCCAGCAGGAACAGCATGGTCATGCAACATACACCCCAGGTTTCTTTAGGTACAACTCTGATGAGTGCAAGAATGTTCAAGGTTTGCTACAGAGCTTGATTTTTATGGGAGAAATGCTTTTAAAAAGGACCAAAAGCATAATAGTTCCTATTTCAAGCTACAATCTGCTTTAAAGATAATATTTTATTACAGAAGTCCATGTGATCTTGTCCATTTTAATTACAAGGAGGTATGGAAATTTCACAAGCACTCACTGAGCCTGAGAAATGTTTTACAGTGAAAAGGAAATGAGAAGGGCCAAGAACATGAATGAACTGAAACATAGACATTTAATAAATTCCTCCTTTCCTTCAAAATCAGTTTTAATCACCCACTGCAAAATACATCTGGGCTCAGTACTCAGTAATTTAAATTCAAATAAATACATCTAAGCTTGTTCCATCGTTACCACCACAGGATATATTTTTGGCTTATTCTTTAACTATCTTGCCAGCAGGACTCTGCATGCTATTCCTTTAAGGATGCTATCTCTAGCATTATATTCCAAAATGGCTGGGAAAACCTTTGTAATGACTCACAAGTTGCAACACGCTAGATATTCATACGTTTTGAAAGCTGTTGAAGATATAACAGAAGGGTCTAAGGTTTACGCATGAATCAGCATCCCCTTGTCACAATGTCATGGTGCAGTGATCCCTGCAGAGCTGTAAGACTTGATTTAAAACAGAAAAACAACACTGGCTTTTGAGCCAGCAGAATGAAACATCTCAGATCATTCATACATTACCTCTGTGAAACCACAATATGAAAACCCTGTTAGGGTTATGAAGGTTTGATAGTAGTCCACAGGAGACTTCTCTTTAGGTGACTCCAATATGCTTTCAGTCTAAAAATACATGCATACGTAATACAACTATCCCCATTCAGGTTGGATGGTTTAAGAGGAAAGGATTTCATCTTCACTAGGTTTATTCTTTTGATAGAATTAACAATTTTCTAATGAAAATCTGATGCTGCTGATCGTCAGCACTTCTCCAGTTAGCTTAGACTGAATTACACTTAGCTGAAGGACAATAAAGTCCAATTTTTGGACATCACCCAGTTTCCCATGAATTACCTGCAGTGCCTGCTGTACCTCTGCCCCAGCTGGTATAAGCCAAGGAGGTTCTGACAGAGTGAACTGCCTTGCTAACATGTGCTTCTGTTACCTAGCTTGTCACCCTCTGAATCACCATGAGTTCTCAAAGAGGGGAAAGTGCAACCCATTGCTCTGGAAGAATGTAATTATGGTCACAGCAGTGAACGGCTCTTCTAATTGTGCCATCAGCCTGCAGAAAGATACAACCCTCCCTCAAAAAACACAAAACCTCCTGATGCTGCTGCCCTGCGAGGTGTCAAACTGCTATTAGATGACAGCAGTGACTCCCGATGACCTGTCGGCACAGCCTTGCGACAGTCCGACAACTCAAAATGACTGCTTTATTGCATGAGGTATAGCAATGTATCCACTACAGCACTGAGAAGCAGAGCATCTGTCCTCCTCTGCCATGCTTCTGGGTACCCTTCGGTGACTGAGTGGTCTTATGTGGGTGCAGACATCCCTTAGCCATGCATGAGCACTGCCCCCTCTTTTATGCAAGTTTAGAAACCTGATCCAAAAGCAATCCCGGCAACACAACTCGTTCATCTACAAACTCTTTGCTCCATTGATGAGCTAATACTACGAAGTCGGAAGCCTCCTCTGGATAGCTGCACGGTTCCTTTCCTTTTCCTCGTTTATTCCCAGGCAGAGGGCAGCGTGAGACGTCCCCGGGCAGGCTGGGGGGGGGGGGGGGGTGGTGAGGCCCCGGGTGGCCGCTGGCTGCCACCTGCTGGCCGCGGGCCCGGTCTCGTGGGGGCACGGCACGGGGAGGGGCTGCGCCGGCACCGCACGGCAGCACTCACCGCGTCCCTTCGGGCAGAAAGAGGGCACCGCCTCTGCCAATGTGTAAACCTGCTGCTGCTTAAGGAAAATCACTCGCTGGAGTGAAAAATATCGAGGCACACACACAGAAGTGTTCTCACTTCACGTTATCCTGCATTTCTGTGCCCTTCTTCGCACTCACAGTGCTCGGATGCTGTTGTGCTGGGTTCGGGGGTAGGCTCCTCACACACTACTCCTGAAATAACAATTGGCCGCTTTTTCAAGGTGTTAAACAATAACAACTCCAAGAGAAGAGATAAATGAGAGAAATAAAATGGAGCCTCCTTAACCATTCGTGCACGCAGCGCTCTGAAAATTCATCAACTGCTGAATTTTGCTTGTTGTCTTCAGAATTCCTTTCCCTCCAACCACACCTTTCTTGGAAGGCAACCAAGGGAATACTGCCATACTTTCAGCATGTGGTTCACTTGTCAGCCAAAACCCACAGCCGAGGTAACCTTGCTCAGCCGTCAGCAGCAGCTAAGGTGCCTAAAAAGCTCACGCCTGAGCTCTGCGCTCCCCGCGATGGAAGCCTTGAACAAGGCTCAGACAGCAGAGAGCCCACGCCTCCCTCCTCCCTGTAGCCAACCCTACAGCACCTGGCTGCAGCCTGCACCCAGCAGAGCCACCCACGGAAGGCGGCACAGGTCAGGAACCAAGCAGGTGCATGGACACACTGGGGGAAGGAAATACAGCTCCTTTACTTTCCTATGGACTGAATCTTTGACACAGGCACACATGACATGGAGGAGGCAGGACAGAGCTGCCTTTAGTACTAACAGGAAAACCTTCCCCCATGTTTTACACATTTCAGCAATTTCACAGCATTGAAGAATATGCCGGAGCCATCACAGTTATACGCAATGCCATCTAAACCACTACACCACACTTTACTTCACTGAGGGTCCTAGGGATGCACACTGCAAATCCTCCCCACACGCTGCTCGGCTTCCTGGAGACCCTCGCTCAGTGGGTGGCCACAGCCCTGCTGGGGCTGCTGCATACTTCCATCTTTTGGACGTCAGCTCTGTATGCTGCACCCTTATATCTCCACATACGCTCTTTGGGCTGAGCTCCTGCACCACCTATTCCAGCGTATGCCGGGACAGCACCTTGCTACCTTCGCGTAGCTGAGCTGGAGGAATGATAAAACAGCGAAAACGCTCAGTCTGATAACCGACCACCGGCTTCAGCACCCCGTACGAGGGACAGGGGAAACTCTCCCTGGAGCGGCCGGCAAGGAACGAGGTCCTCGCCGACCGCGCTGCTGCTGGAAGCGGGGAAAGGCGGAACGCCTCCGGCCCCGAGAGCGGAAGCCGCACGCCCCCTCTCCCCCTCCTCCCCTCGCCCACCGCCCCCCGGGGCCACGCACGTGCTCCGCGCCCCGCTGCACGCGTGCGGCCGCGCCTGAGGCGGGGCCGGGGCAGAACCCCACCGCTCTCCCGCACCGCTCCGCACCGCGCAGCGCCTCGGTGCCGGGCTGCGACGCGGCGCGGTAAGATGGCTGACGGCGCTCCGGCGGGGGCGGCGGGCTCCATCTTAAGGCTCTGCCGGCGCCGGGGGGCGCACGGAGACCCGGCGCCCACCTTCCCCGGGGCCGGGCCGGGCGCTGCCGCAGCTGCAGCCGTGCGGTGCCGGCGGCCCCTCCCGCGCCGGTACTCACAGGCGTTGGTGACGGCGAAGCTGTTGGCGACCTCCAGGTTGTCGATGTGGGGAGTGAGCCTGAACTCGGAGGTGGAGAACTGCACCATGCCCACCCGGAACGCACTGTACTCCTGGTCGGCGCCCCTCGGGAACAGCCCCCCTGCAGGCAAACACACGCGTCAGGCGGCGGGGCGCCGCGCCGCAGGGCAGGCGGAGGGGCAGGCAGGGCACGGGGCGGGGGGCGCGGAGGGCGGCCGCGGGCACCTACCGATCTGTATGCTGTTGGAATGGGCCCCCCAGATCAGTCCCCACAACACGGGAGCCAGGCAGACAGAAATATGCATAATCTTTTGCATTTCCAGGAAAAGGAGAGCATCCACAAAGCCACAGAAACGGCCCTTCTTTCTTCCTTCCTTCTTTCCTTCCCTCCCTCGCCGCCGCCGAATTCGATCCTCCGCGAGCCGGGGGAGCGGCCAGCGGCTGCAAGCCGACCCTGTGCAGGGAGGCGAGGCCGAGGCCGGGCACCGCGAGCGGGAGACGCCGTTCCCGAGCTGCCACCGCCGCTCTACTCTTCGTCCCGGCTCCGGAAATAATCGGGGGGCGGGTGGCCGCGTGCCGTCGGCGGCGGCGCCGCTGCGCTCCCACTGCTTAGCGCTCCCGGGCCGGCCCTGCCCTCACACGCGCTCCCTCCGCCGGCGGCGCGCCTGCGCGGGCAGGGAGAGTCGCGGGAGCGTGCGCCCTGCAGCCCCGCCCCTCCGAGCGCGGGCACGGCGAGTGCCGGCCGCGGCCTTCAGCACCGCGGACAGCGGCGCCGCGGGAGCGCGGACGGGGCCGGGAGCGGACGGGCCCCGAAGCTCCCAGCGGGGTGCGCAGCCCTCTGCCGCCCGCAGCCCTCGTGGGGAGAGGCTGAAAGTCAGGGAGATTCATTCTTCAGGATGAGTCCCGGCTACGTTAGCTGGACGTGCAAGATGTGACATTTGTCACCGGACACAAAGTCGGTCGCTGACACACGTGCACACCCGTGGGCATACGCATCTTGCTCCTAGAAGCAGTCTGACAGCACAGAGGCCATGACAAGAAATATCCTACAAAATGGCTATGTGCAGGTCTATTTTTCAAAGGTGTTTTTCAATGCTTTTTTGTTGTTGTTGTTGTTTTTGTTTTAACTTTGGCTAACATAGAGGAGCAATGCCTATTTAGGAAAATTTTTTTGATTATGCATCGTGTTTCTTTTTTCTTAAAACTGTTATTATTGAATTGTCTTGATTCTCATTTCCAGGGACAAAGGAAGGTCTCAAAGTTTCGGACACTCAGATGTCTGTATAAGTGCATAACCTGAACACACAGGAAAGCAGGCAGTTTTGAGGCCCTCTGCCCATCACTAATTTAGTTTCGCTCAAGTCATTTCACCTGTAAATTTTGTACCAATTTCTGCCTGCACTTCTGTCATTATCTCTCTCGCCTCAGAACAAGATGACCCTGGAAAAGACAAGCGGTACTGCTGTGGTGGCTGGCAGAGAATGGTGTCAGAGGAAAGCTTGCATTTAGACAGTCAGGCAATTAAACATACAGGTATTCACATTTAATACATGCTTTGGTGTCATGTTGCCAATCTCCTTTAACAGGAGCACAGTTCGATCAGAAGCACAAGTTCCTTTCATCCAAGTCTGGGTAAGGAAGAGTCCCCTTATGCATACCAAATGACGTTAAAATACAGCAAAGATCATGGCTGGAATATTGTATTTTAATATTTTATAAGAAAAGAAAGAAAAAAAAAACAACTCTTTATGCCAATTCACATTCTAGCTGCATAATGAACTTAAGTATTTTTTAAAACATAGCTACAATGGTGCCAGTTGAAATCTACAAACCCCCACTCTTTGAACTAATTGCCATTATAGTATGGGAAGAAGTTAAAGAACAGAACTATTCCACATGCACATTGAGACCTTTGTCAGCAATGGTAAGAATAATTCACGGTGATACATGTTTTATCTGGTTAGGTAGTAAAATGTGATTTAATTATTTCTCCTAGACTGTGTACCAATGCCAAACTGAGTCTGGATCCTGCTGTAGCAGGAACTACATGGCAGGCAAACTCACCTGAGTCAAATCTGAGACCTACAGAACATCAGGTAGCACTTAGGTCATGTAAAAGTGACCAGAATAGGAACTTATTTATCAATTACAACTGTTTTTTTTTTGTTTGTTTGTTTGTTTGCTTGTTTTTTGTACAGCTTATCTGTGGTGAGTTAATAACTGCCAGGCAGTCACAGCTGATACCACTCTGGTCGTTGATTTGCTATGTTTCCATTAAATAATTGTGCGTGCGTGCGTGTGTGTGTGTATGTGTGTGTGTGTGCATCATCGATAATGTGCGTGTGTCCATGTATGTGCTTAGTATTCCAGGTTTGTATGGCCATATCAGAACACGCAGAAAAAAAGAATGTCAAGTTAGTAGTTATGTGGCCATATGCTGGGATGCCAGCAAAAAATAGAAGTTTTCAACTGAGATGAGTAACTCCAAAAGGACAGCATGGACTAGTGAATCAGCAGGAAAGCAGATTAATCAGAATTTATTAACAAGTCAAAATGCTAATGATAAAATAAAGCTTTCTTCAGTAGTCTATTTTTTTTTAAAGTCCTATGCTAATTGAAAAGATACAAGTGGGCAGTGGAGAAAAAAAGGAATTTACAATTGATAATAATTTATGATCATGTACTAAGAATAGACATACTCATTAACACTGCACATAAAATAAAAATTAGACCGCATTGCTGGGAATTAAATTCAATAATTTTTTTCATAAGAAAAGCAAAAGAATCTAGCAAGAGGTAAGTAAAATCAGATGATATTTTCATATGCATTCATCTAAATCCACAATAAAAGCTCATATAAAAATGCATTAGTTCAGAATCTGAACAAAGCATCAACAGGGGAACTGTTAATAATAAGCATCAATCACTTGTTGAAGGGAACATAGCTGTGCAATAACAGTGAAAACAAAGACAGATGACAGAAGGCCAGATATCCAATAATAAGATGTCGACCCCCTAAAAAGGCTAAGTACCTAATCCTGATTTCATAGAAGGTCTGGGAGAGATTTACTACCTATTGCAAAGAGCGTGGGATATGATAATGGCTGTATTTGATCTAGTAGATTCCAATCAATGATAGTCTGAACACACAGCGGGGGCTGGTGAGGAAGCTAAAAGGGCTAACCTATGTACTGGTCCAAAACAGATGGGAGTTTATCTGGAACACATATCCTCTCGGTGATTCATCCTGGCACAGACCCGGCTGAGACAGGGGCTGCAGTTCAAGGAAATGTTCATGTTTCAGCAGGTGCACAGAAGCCATAGACAGAAACTTGGGAATTACTCAAGAAAGGGAAATTTTAGCCTCAATGTCAGAATTACATAGTGCTCACTCCATATATTTACCAGTCAGGAATGACTGTGGAGTACGTAGCACTTCAGTATGCGAAGTACATGCTTGGCAAGATCTCAGATTAAGTGGTTATGGTGGTCCCATCTGGCCTTACCTTTTTCGTTTTATAGGCTTGGGGTAATTTTCACGGTAACAATATTTATTAGAAAAAATGATTTGAATATGCCATTTTTGCAGGATGCAAAAATGCTACACAAACATATGATCCCTTTGATTCTATGGCTGGTCGAGAAATTCTTCCATATGCAAAAATAATTGTCTTTGGATTTTTGAAATCTGAAAAACCTTTGCAAATACCAACAAAAGTTTCAAGTTCCAAATATTTCTTAAATTGTTTAGTCCCATATGTTCATGCTGTATCTCAAGAGTCCTTTTAAAAATAAAAAGTACATCCTGATCTCCCATGCTCATTCTGCTTCCTCTGCTGATTAACAAATATGTCCTGTTCTCATTAACAGTATATAAACCTGGTGATGATTGGCACTAAGAAATAGCTTATGCTAACTCTTATGATGCGATTCTGATAGTGACAGTAGACATCTCTATCCAGTGGTATAAATCATGTGAAATAATTAGTGATCATCAGGAAACTTAAGTTCCTTTTGCTGTATAGCTTTTGCTGTTGCTTGTTTAGCTGAACAAATATGAGGAATTTATAGTGAATTGGGATTTATTATTATTCATTATGTCTATGTGAGCTACTTGCATTCTTGCTATTTGCAAGAAATGTTAAATTTATTTTGCAGATAAAATCCCATACATGTATCTATGTATCTATGCACATAGAAAATCCGCTACAGATTACTTCAGTTTTTCCTACTGAGATTAGAGCAAATGACATTATTAAGACTCCAGAAAAATATAATAAAATAAAAATCTTTCAGATTAGAGTATGCATACAAAACCTATAGTTCTTGTCTGGCAATGCCTTCTCTTTAGAAGTGCCAAGACCTTCCCGTTCCTTTCAGTGGGATAAAAAAATGTCCATCACCTCGTCTCAGTTTCAGGGAATACATTTCTTATTCTTGTTCTAATTATTTTATGCTTACATTTCAGCTCTCTTCTTTCTTGCTGCCTTTATCCTTGCCTGGCTTTCCATCTGTTTCTCCAAAGCAATGCCATTAGAATCTTTTTTCCTCTCATGTTATTTTGATTTTACCATCCGTATTTCCCCTGTGGAGTACAGCTAATTCAAATGTGTTGTATATTTTTGCTTTAGACTGCAACAGTCAGCCTTGATCCTCGCTCTTTTCATCTGCCACCTTTTCCATCTGTTCCATCAGCAGCGCCAGCCTTGACTCTAGCCTTGTTTTTTATTCTCATCATGTTCTTATTCCTTTTTCACACTGACATCTGTGTTTGAAATATGAACCTTACACCCATTCTTCAGGTCAGCTCTTAATCACTGCAACTTCTCTTTAAGCCCGTATCCATTCTGTCACCTGTGAGAAATGCATCACTCACTATTCATAAAGAAAATCCCTTTGGGGCTGACGAAGACAGCACATTTTCAGATCTTCAGAATCCCAAAGCATGCCAGTGAGGAGCAGCTCCCAGTCCACAAATTAATGTCAGACTGAAAAAAAAAAAGGTTAATATGTGCCATTGATAACAACAGATTTGTATACGTGTGCTCAAATATTTCTGATGGCTGCACCCAGCATTATGATCAGTAGGAAGTTGTTTCTGCCGTTTAGGAACTGAGTGCTGAGGCAGTATTTCAAGCAAGGATACTGGACAAATACCAGGCCATGGGAAATGGCCTGTGTAGTGATCATCTCAACATGGAGAAGGCACATTCTTGTTTTAGCATTTCATTTATAAAAACTATCCATAAAAGACAAGCCTACTCTATCTACCTTAGAAACATGGAAAAATCAGGTGATCTTTTCAGAACTTGAACCTATTGCAAATCTGATATCTTGACAAAGTCAAAGAACCTAGGACACAACTCCCTTTTATAACCTGACTGGGCAAAATTAGTTCCTGAAGACTGAACAGTTACAGAGAAGGGAAGTCCTGACAGCAGTATTACATTGTTTGTCAATACCATTACTTGTTTCATGACCTTTTATAGGACTGGGGATAGCATTTAAACAAGCTTTGCAAAGATGCTTTCAACAACAGCAGAACAGATTAATTCCTAACTTTTACATTAAACTCCTTTTTAGACAGCTTTCCTTAATATCCCACAGAACAGGAATAGATCTCTTCTACCTACCTCACCTTGCCTGGACTCACAGCTGTGGGATATCTTCCATCCTCCTAACAGGGCTTGAAGGCCAGGAGCTCCATGACCGTCCATTAGGGCTGCAGTGACCACACTGCCGTTGGCCCCACTTTGGCTTGGAGACCAGCCGGGCCTGCAGCCCACGCTGGGAAGGGAACAGGACGGTGTGCCACCCCCTTCTCTTAGGGGCACGCCCAGTTTCAGAGTGCTCAGCAGGGCATGGGAGATTGGAACGGCTATTACCCTCTTGAGAAACATAACACAAAACAGCCCTTTTGCTCCATCCACTGCCGCCTAGAACAAAATGCATTGCAGTCACCAAGCAAGTAAGTGAAACTGCCAGTTTGTTTCTTCCACCTGCGTGCTACCCTTTGGAGCCCTGTGGTAATATCAGAAGGTGTGCAGGCTTTTATATGGAGACCACTAGTCACAGGCATAACTACTTCATACTGAGCTGGCAATGTAATACGGTTTTATTTGTCATCAGGTAACTGAAAATTAGGTCATTGATTAATTTATAAATAAATTGTTTCAAGATGGATATTTTATTTTGTGACCGTGTCGATTTCTAAAAGTGAAACAAAAAACCACTCCAAACCATATCACTTCTCTTAAAAATATAGATGTTCGTGTTAAGGATTTAGCTTAAACATTGGTTATGTTATTGCAATCTATATTATTGAGATTGCTTCTATCATTTGATAGTTTTGTCAGGGCTTCCGTCACTAGGAAAATAAAGGCTTAAGCTACAGTAAGAAATTAAACACAGATCAATCAAGCATTCCATTATGTTTTATAGAAAGAATAGAAAAAAAAAGATATCAGTCATACAAAAATGTTTCAGCAAACGTTAGAAAAATTTGTTTTTGGACACAAATAAGTGAAAGACAAGTTATGTTGTTGCAGAAATTATACTGTGTTGATCAAGCACTTGGCAAAATTAAAAAATAAATTAAGTTGGTAGAATAGCTGGAATTGCCCGAGACAAGACAATAATTCCTTTGTTCTCAAAATATCCCACAGATATAAATATATTTTTGTTTAATATGCCACTGCAGGCATTTCACACTATTCCTTTAGAAAGCCTATCAAAACTAGGAAATACAAAAGACCATTCTGTGGAACATCAGATCCTACCTTTATCTTTATGATCTTTAAACAATAGAAATGTCTTTTGGGTTCCCTGTTAACTTGTTTGACACCAATAATTTTCAAAAAATTATTTTGTCAAGAAGTAGCCCACTGGAGTTATCACGGAGATGTGCAGAGCTGTGCTCAACCAAAGTTTATTTTTAGCTCTGAAGAACCCCTCCAGTGGCTCAGCCCAAGAACTAGTTCACAGTACAGATTAGAGATATTTTTACTCTCACCTCTGCATGGGCATATCCTCCCAGTGACTGGTTGTGATAAAAGGCAGTGTTAATGTCAAATTTTTCCAGTAGAAAAAAATAAAATAGTAAGGAAAACAAGCAGTTCTCATGAGGCACTTAATTCCACAGTTAGGACAAGAGCTACATCTATGTCTCAGTAAATGCACAGAAAACAACTTTCTTCTAATTGCTTGATTGCTTCAAATATGGTGTTTAATTGCAGAGCTTACAATGCATTTTCTACTGATAATATTTGTGACATCAAAAACAATGCAAATTATGCTGCTTGTCTTTACTGAAACTTCATTTATGTTGCAGAGGAAAGTTATAGAGATTAACTGCTGGCTGTTCTCTGTGTCCATTTAGTTGTCATTTAACCTGAGGCTTACCTTATTGCTTGCTAATTGCACTGCCCAAACATGATGTATGCAGAGCAAGGATGTGCGCAGATAGCTGGGTTCTCAGCACTTTTAAATGTCTGGCTTCCTTCATCACAGGTCAGCATACACATCACAGAGCATCGAGGGCTTAAAAACCTGTGGTCCAGAATGTTACGTTTTGAAGTGGCACTTTCTCCATTCATCACTTGGTTACTTTCTATTTATGTTAATTACAACTCATCTCAGTACACCACCTCATTAGGACAGCAGACAGTTTGGTGTTGTTGACAAACAATTGTGTGATACCTATGGACAATCATTTACAATATCCCTCGGAACAGCAGCAAAGTGAAATGGATGGAAAACATCACTCTTTCCAGGCTCCTGGAAGCTTTTCTTTTGAGTGTAAGCTAGGCTTCCTACATCTGAAGAAGGTAGCAAGCTATCTGTGATTAAGATAAATGGATGGAATTTACTTTTAATTTCCTGCATATGGGCCAGACCCCAATGATTATATCTAGGATTCACTGTCCTATAAATGAGAGATTGTATCACCTAATCTGGGATTCCTATCTCAAGGAGTGAGCTAACCTCAGAAAATACATCCATACTTTTTGTTACCCCATTTATGAGAGTCATTTCTTTATTAGTAATTAACTTAGTTATATAACTGCAACAGAAAGTTGCTAGCATTAACAACCTGGTAAAATAACTAATCTAACTAATCGCTGTTTTTCTTTAAAAAGGAGGAGCCATTGACTACATTACACATCACATTTGTTCTGAACATGCAACTGAATGACTTTCTCCGGCCTGTGGTTCCATATCTGTTGGCCCACACAGTTAACTTGATGTCACGGGATGGGATGACTTATTTTGCAGGGGGCTGGAAAAAAACAGTAAAATGTTGATATACTTCAAAAATACTTGTCAAACAATAGCATTAAAAATAGAAAAGGATAATACCATTCAGTCATTAAATACTGACAATCTATTTTCATGAACACTTAGTTCTAAGAATGCTACTATACTATGTATGGACATGTATGTGTGTGTACATCTAATTCTAAACTAATAAATGTACCATTTTAGAATATGCCACTTTTTCTGCAGATTCTTCTGCAGAGTTTGGATTTGAGAAAGGAACTGTTTGGTTATTTTAAGGAAGGAGTAATATTAAAGGGATGAATGTACACATAAAGGGAGTTCAATTCTCCTCTGAGTAAAGAAGAAACAATTATACAGTAAAATCAATGTAAATGATGGGGAACATTGAGCACTGAAAATCAGAGGCAGACCACCTCAAGAAATGTTAAGACTATAGGATGACAAATATAGATATTACTACCATCTATGACCACAACTATTCTTAAAGACTAAAATACTTTTTATAATTATTCACGTGCATCACAGTAGTGCCTTAATGCAGGGTACAATATACAGCAAGAGAATATTTTCTGCCCAGACAGAGCCAATCTAAACAAAAGGCTATTAGCTGAAAGTAGCATTGCTATTCAATATAGCAGAAGGTAAAAAAATCAAGGAAATAGATTGTCAGATTTGCACAAGAGGTCTTGGGGAGAGAGCCCTGTCCCGCTTTAGTTACTAGGTATGATGCTTAGCTACAGACCCTCACTTGGGACTTTCAGAGTAGAGCTGTTCAGGCTTAGGCTATCTGGTGTTGTGCCTTCAGTCATGCACCACATGCCAGCCAGCAGCAATCATCGTGCTGCCCAGCCAAAGAAGACATCATTTCATCAGCTGCAATCATGTGGCGTGAACTGGTAGGAAGCACACACTGCAGGGGAGCATGCTTATATGGCACAGGTACAAGGTCACTATGGACAAGGTTACCTGGTCACTTTCATAAAACTATTTTGTTCGGTTGCAAAATGAAAACTACTGTAAGGTTCAATGCTGTCCTGTCTTGAAAAGATGGAATCTCCTTCCAGCCAAAATAATTTATTCCAATTGTCAAAGCTCATCAGCCTCTCAGTGTGAGTCTTGCATAAGTGGATTTATTCCTGGCTGTTTCATTTGCACACTCCATGAAATTTTTTTCCACCTATTTAATTTCATCAAGACATTCTTCATGGCGACTAGTAAACTCACTGCAAGAACACAGTAATGTAAAATACACTGTCTCCTTCTTATATTGCTGTGGAAAAGATAGGATGAACTATAGCATGCTTTAACAACTCATATACTTAGAAAAATTCCCGTTTTAAAGTGCTGCTCCTGAAATGGGAACAATATGGAAGCATATAATAAATAAAGCAATAAAGCATGCTTATAGGTAACTGATGATATAATAAAGTGCTACCAAATTTTCTACGAATTTTCTGTTTGAAGTCACCCACTGTGAAATCTGTAACAGTCAGAATTCTACAAGAGTGGTATAAAATGCTCCTGTGAAACTGCAGAGTCTGGGGATATTACTATGGCACTTTTGCAGTTATTTTTCTAAACAATGTGCCTCTCTGTTGCAAAGAATGTCAAGTGGCAACTGTGATGAACATGTCAATGCTGAGGCACAGACTTTGGGAAGCGTAGTTGTATTTTTCTTTTTCTGTTTGCAGCACGTGCAGCCACCCAAGGCAGGTACAAAACACGGGGTTAATCGCTGTGCTCCTGTACAGCAGCCACAAGGACTTATACAGCTGTAGATGCTCTGGAGCCTTCCTGGCTTTATCTTCACAGGACGAGAAGAGCTTGAAGTCCAGAGAAAACAAGCAAGTACTTTAATTTTGGCTGTGGAGGTCCAATGCAACCCTCTGCTACTATTATGCATGTGTTTCCATTTAAGAAAGTTTTTCTAAAAATAAATTTTCCCTTCAGTGAGTCAACTAGAAAATATGAAGTATTAGCAGATAAACATTAAAGCTTAATTCCATGAAGCTGATTACAGCTCACGGTGGATGCTGTATGGTATTTGCATTTTATTGAGAAGAAGAAGATGGCTTCTGCAGTCACCTGACCCTGAAACCCCTCTGGAAGGTTTAGCAACCCAAAAAGTGCTGCAGCAGAGCAGAACATGTCAGCAGCACAAGCAGGTAGCTTTATCCAAAGCAGAAGCTGATATTGGATTGGTCCTGGTCAAAGACATCAGCCTTTACAGCCAGCTCCTGCCAGCATTATGCCTGTGAAATAGCCAGTCTGTTAATTAATGTTTCCCAATGTGGCAGCCTTTGGGAGTCAAACAAACAAACAAATGAATCTGAGAGAAGGAGCCTGCTTGACACTCTGATAAATCTGTTGTGACAATGTAGGACTTATTAAACACTGAGAAATATATTTCCCAAGCCTCTGGGTCAAAATCAAGTTTGAAGGTTTATCAACATTTAAAAAAAGTCACATGAGCTACTTTTCTTGCATATTCTGCTTTGGACATGAAACTCATGATCCAATACATTGAACTAGAAAATACAATGCATGCAGTGAGTTTTTATCCAAATAACACAATATTCTAAGTTAAAGGGGCATAGCTAAAATGACATGATGCAGCTGGCATTAAAATTTGAAAACCCAGGAAGCCTCTTGTCATCCGTCACCACTTATCTGTTCCTGAGCATGAGAGTTGGTGTGCCTTCATGGGCTCCATCAGGTCGACATGCAGATCCTTGCCCAGACACCATGAGATGCTGGTGGGACAGCAGAAGCGTCTTGGTGAGGAAATAACGCTGGCTTGCTGAAAGGAGCACCACACAGAACAAAAAAGCTAAATGGTGCTATCGATTATCACGATGCATGCTGCAGAGAAAGAAGAAACAAGGGGCTGCCTATGCAAAGCTTTTCCTCTCAGTGGCAGCAGTTTCAGCAGGGATTTTTCTGGTAATTTGTACCATTAGAGGAGGATCTCTTGTAGCTGGACAGTCTTGGTGGAGGACAGTGGAATAGCAGCTTGACCTGCTATACTCAGGAAGGTTTCTTGGGCCCAAGAACCTCTTGACTTTGCTTTCCTAAGTGAAAAATGATTCCTTCCGTGATGTTCATGGAAAGAAATAGGCATGCACAGATGCTTATGAAAATAACTGATCTACTCCCACAGCCTGAAGAACTCATCAGGTGGAAAACAGTTATCCATAACCCTATCCTTTCTACCCCACAGCCTTCATGCTTCCTTCTTTCAAAGCATGTTATGTGGCTTATTGCCAGCTGGGTTCATCAGGCTCAGCACTGCCACCAAGCAAGGGAAGGGATTGCCCCCTCTGCTCAGTGCTGTGCAGCCTCACCTTGTGCATTGTGTGCAGGTCTGGGTGCCCCAACATAAGAAGGACATAAAAATATTAGAAAGCTTTCAAAGGAGGACGAGGAAGATGGAGAAAGATCTAGAGGACAAGACATATGAGGAGCAGCCAAGGTCCCATTGGTTTGTTCATCCCAAGGCAGACTAGGCCAAGGGGAGGCCTGATGGCAGCTACAGCTCCTCACAGGGAGCGGACGGGCAAGGAACAGGCTGCCCAGGGCAATGGGAACAGACCCAAGCTGCTGGAGTACAAGGAGCATTTGAATACCACTTTCAGACATAGGGTTTGGATTTTGGGTGGTCTGTGTGGAGCTGGGGTTTGAACTCAATGACCATTGGGGATCACTCCATCTTAGGATGTTTTGTGATACTATGATTTTAAGGTTATGATCCAATCATCATTACCAGTGTTAGTGCTTTAAACGGAATGGCACTTTCAAGGGATAGTCTGTATGACTAAGATGCAGCGGACAACCTCCTTCATGCTCAAATGGCCAAATCCCACTTACTCTTTTACACTTGCATGCGTTCAGCATGATGAGTTTCATTTTTGGCACTACCAGTGAACACTTTTGTCAGAACATGAAATGAAATAAGACAGAAGAGCTTCATGACATCAAGACACACGTTTTAGAGCAGCATCTTTCACATCACCAGTGGAAGAAAAGAATCCAGCTCCATCCAATCATGCGTCACGTGGAGTTCATCTATATTAAACAGACATGAACCAGTGAACACCCCCATAAGCTAACTTTAAGCCTGAGCGCAGTAGCCAGGGCAGCAGCAATCTGTGTGGGGGTTAACATCAAATTCTGATTGATTTCCCACACCAGCAGGTAGGCTTCCCTGCCTCTGCTCATGTTGCCATGGCTGCATTGCTAGCAGTCCCCAGACAGCAACTTAGAAGTTAATTTGGGTAAGCCTGCATTAGCTGCAGACATTTCAGGGACTGCAGTGTAGATGTATTCATAGCAATGAAGGGTTTTCAGAAACATTTCAAAAGAGCCACGTGACTTTCTTCTCATGTCTACTACTGTCACTGAAGGAGTGAGGACAGGTTATGGGAGGTGGACAGGCATGCAAGTTTCCTAACTCAGTCAAAATGCAAGGTCATGCTGCAAGCAGCCCAGGTATTTTCTACAATGGTAGAGACACAAATATAACAATAAGAATTTATGTGTTTAAGACTGAATTTTATTTCTCCTTTATTCTAGCGTAGATCCTCCTATGGAAAGAACTAGGTTTTGTATCTTTCTGGCACCACAGATGAATTATTTTATTTTTTTAAGCAAATCTCTGTATTTTTATAAAAAAGAAGGCAACTGTTATACCATATTATTACTACATCCAGCAAATTAAATTGTAGACACAAATAAAAGTATTATTTAATCTCTCTGTACCTAAATTTCTTGGTTTTCTTTTTTGGTTTTTTTTGTCTTTTTTCATGTTTTTTTTTTTTTCTCATCTGTATCTTTAATCCTACAATTAGCACACCAAAGCATCAAGTAATGGTGTTCTATCATTCCCTTATCAGCTATACACCACATTTGTACTCATTTCAGCACTAAGTTATCTCTATAGCCTGACAAATCACTTGACATTGCATACACTCAGGTTGCACTCTCTGGAAATAAATAATTTATTGTTATCTATTCTATAAATATCCTCAGCACAAGTTATTCAATAACTGCAGTGGTAAGCTGCTTGAATTGATGAAGAGACCAATGGTCTCAACTGTATTATAAAGTGTCTGTATAAATTACCTAAATATTTATGGCAGATTTCTTAAGTAAATTATCTCACTCCAAGGTGAAATACTTCAAAGTAAGTTAGGGTAACTACTATCCATATTTCCTTCAAAACGCTAATACAAGCATATCAATCTTTGTGGGTCATGATCACTGCAACTGCCCCAAAAGGCAATGTTAGTACATTCTCTTTAATGAATAATAGAGTGTAAATCAGTTTTCTTTTTAGTTACCGTCTTCTGTTACCGGGACCAAATTGATCCAAAGACTTCAAAAAATGAAACCTGCTTAGCAGTGTTTCTAAGGGGTCAGTAAGTTGCACTTACAGAAATAAACTGATTTCTTCACTCCAAAGATACACTGCTCACATATTCTATCTCAGACAGAATTAACAGAAGACTGAAAAAGAGGAAGTGACCAAAATCACTGGCAGAGCTGTTCTTACAACTGGGTATCAAGTACAAGTCTAACCAGCACCACAGAATAAAGTATGGATTTCCACAGTTTGAGAATCAAGTAAATTACTTCACACAGTCCATTTCACACATCCTGGTAGCGTATCAATGTACAGTAGCTGATAACCTGTTCATGTCACATCCTTACTTACTGTGTATGGCTTCAGTTTGTGGATGAAGTTAAGTAAAGGATTAATTTGTATCTAAAGTAGCGCTTCCTGCTGGAGAGTTTTAGAAGTCCAACCTATAAAGATGCTTCCAAGGAGATAAAACTTCGAAGGAAAGGGTGCTACCCCCTGATGCTTTATTACCAAAGAATATTGAGGTTCACGTCAAGAGTAGAACAGAAATTTGCAACTTGCCTAACAGTCAAGAGGAGAACATAAAGCAAATGCCAGCTGAAACACAGATGGTCTCTCCATTAGAAACAGATTTTTGAATCATGCATTTTGTTCACATGTCATGATCAGATAATCCAGCTACTAACGTGTTCTTTATAAGCTTCGCCTTTACTACTAATCAAATGTCTTATTTTCTACATTTTTCAAACCACGCATGGCAGGATTCTGTAGCTGTCCACTGATTTCATGTCCATTCATTTTTAAATAATTAGCATTTGTTTTTCATAATATCAAGTAATATTCCATACCTTCTATACAGATTTATACTTGCACCTCGTTCTGGAAATAAGTCAAAAGACAGAATTTTACAACTAGAGGGTGCTGGAGGACCATAATGTGATATGATATGCAAAACTCAATGACCTTTAGAAGAAAGAAGCAAAATAAATCAATTATTACTGTTCAGTAGGAGAAGTTAGTACATTCCGAGCTAATTCAAAAACTGCAGTATTATCTATATAAGTAAAAAATATTATTACTTTATAGTTGATAATTGTTTTTTAAAAATTGCTATTAAACTTTGCTTCTGTCCTTAAGTCTTTGTGCTGTAATGAATGAAAAGCCTTTATCTTAACAGTACACATTCCTTTTGCTTCCTTTTGTTTGAGTTGGAAAGCAATTACAGTGAATTATTGATTAATTTTTTTTATGATAAAACACAAAACCCATCAAGTAAGCAGGAAAGCAAGAAGGAACAAAGATTAATTTAACAATAAAATCTGTAATTGTGATTATACAGATAAAATGTGGACATTAATTACAGATGAATCATTTAATAACATTTCTAACAAGAAAATTATCTTCCAAAAGTCATATAATTTCCAATACATATAATTGTTTTCTTGCCTTCCAATGCTGTAAGAAAAAGTACAAGTATGAGAATAAATAATGTCTATAAATATAGCACTCTGATATATGTATAAAAGATACCCCTCTCTTCCTCTCTATCTTTGAGTTATCCTTATTGCTTCTTAAAGTCCCTAGCAATTCTGTAAATACTCTCCATGGACAACAACTCTGAAACTTTGCATTAGACCTTAATGATAACAGCTTTTCCCCCAGTTCAACATCGGGGAATTCATTATTTCTCTTCCATAACATTTCTTACTTCCTTTCCATTTCTTCTTTATCAGAAAGAAATTCAAAGGACAAACACTAGCTGCCTAGTAAAGAAAATCTCCAGGAGAAAATGGCAAGGAAGCTGACTGAAAGCGTGCAACCTTATTGTGAACAAAAGACCTCTTCTGACCAAACATGAGTTGCAAATTTCAGACTCAGGATTGAAAGACATCTGTAGCAGTTTGTATCACAAAAAGATATTAGGCCTGTAATCATCAATAACTTCCAAGATGGAAGGCCAACCATGCTTTTTAGGTGGCAGTAGCATAGGTTCCACCTAAAACCAGGACTGGGCTGTTGATTACGAAGTGGCAGTGGCTAGAAAACCATGGTTAACAGATCCATTAGGTGCCCAGTGAAGCCAGCGTGACCTAGTTCCCTCCTTTTATATTTCCACTTTCAACCTTCTGGTTACACAGGCTCATATGTGCGCAATGCTCACATGGCAGGGAGCAACACAAGAATGATAGAAGAGTCCTTTGTCTTGCACTGGCTCAACACATTCTATAATAGAACTGCAGCATGACAAATGTAAAAAGCAGATAAATTCACCTTACAGAGTATTTTGGCTATTTAATTCAGTCCCTTCCAATAATCTGTATTCCCTTTATTGATTTGCCAACCTATCAAGAACTGTCTTATTTTAATATTTTAACTACATTTTATGCCCCAGTTTTACAAGTGGAAACATGTTTCTCTACAGTATGTTGGCAAGGGCTGAAGATGTAGTCTCGGTGTGCTTTCAGGAAACAGTCACTACTTGGACTACATACAAACAAGAAGCTTCCATTTTAATGTGTTTTACCTCATTACTTGCCCTTACAGAGTAGTGTACCGTGGCACCAACGGAGACCATAGGTACTGACTCCTGCCCTATGCACCCTGGGGAATCGATTTTTCTGGTTTTCTCTGGAAAAATAAAACGGAGAACAGCCCCTAATCAAACTGTTTCATGCACAGGATCTTATTTTCCAACAAGTAGCAGCCAAATAAATGAGCTGGGGAAGGCAGCCATCAATTAACACATAAGCATAAGAATTCATGGTGTATTCAATAGACTTAGATCCTTAGACTCCTAGCTAGCTAGACATTAGCTCTGATCATCTGTGCTACAAAAGGCAAACAAAATATATAACTAGAGTTAAAAAGGGATTTCATCATGAAAACAAATAGTTTCTTTAAACTACAGGCTTTCAAGAGGATAAACAAAGCAAAATGGGTAAGACATATCAGATTCAACAAAAAAATTAATTGTGAATTTTCACTGCAGGCTTGCAAGATGCTAGAGAAGATGAGCCAGAGAATAGACTAATGTAGAAATGTATAATATAAACAGACACTGAACAGCATCTTGAGGTGTTTCTCCAAAACTCCTGATACCTTCAGTCTAGAAAGCAGACTGTTCAACATATCTAGCTTGTGCCTAACGAAACAACAGTCAAAATTGGGCACAATTCTTAATAGTCAGCATATTATAACACATTTTTGAAGTGTGTTTGCTTGATGGATACAATTGCTTTTTTTTTTTTCCCCTCAATTTTACAAAATTGCTGATTCTGATTACAAAATTAGCAATTCTCTGATCTTCATTTTTCCACATAGACAAGATCAGCTTATTCAATCCTGCCTTCACTTATGATGTCTAAATAACAGGATTCACAACTTAGCTTTTTCTTCAACAGTGCCATCTAAAATTATACAAGAACAAGATGTGTTTTTTTCTCAGAAAGTCAGCAGAAAAGCTTTTAAATACTACATATACTAGAATACTGATTTTAATAATACTCAACGTGCACATCAGTTTGATTATCAGGAACACTTTAAATCTCTGTATGTTACTAATAACGGAAGGGATTTATTCAGCTTTATAATGTAGTATGCATTATCTTTTATATATTCCTAAAGCAAGATGTACGCTGTACATTTATATACAACATTGGTAGAAGCACAGACATTGCAGTGTCATGCTTTCATTCAGATTTCAGATGCCATATTTTCAGTACAATCGCATGGCATCAAAATGCAACATATTGCTTTGCAAATGCAAATAATTTCACACATTGGCCTTCATGACAGGGAAGGGATATGAAATGGGATATATTTTACAGATGAAAAAAATAAATAAAAGATTTATCATAAATATATGGACCAATATATGACGTTGAAGAACAAGAAGCAAAAAGGAAACAGTGCTCTTGCATAAAGATCAATTCTCTTTGCTGCTGATGGAATGACAGGCTTGGGAGGAGGAGGCTTCTTGTTGCTCTTGGCTTGAGACTTTCCGAGCCCATTGTTGACTTCAATGGGCTTCCCATAACAGTCATAATTTGATAATTCAAAATCTCTTGGCAAGCTTCCAACAATGCTGAAATCATTGGATCTCAGATCAGATTTCGAAGTGCAAACTTTTTTGCATCTGGTCTCACCAACCTATGAAATAAAGAGTGAGGGGAATCATGATCTACTCACCATATTTCACTAACAAATTTAATGCAGATGCTAGAGAACACTGCAAACAAACATATAGGAAATTACTTGTTGATAGGGATACATTACATCAGCCTAATTTGCTGAATGGTTGCATTATAAAGCACTTAAGGATCATCAGTCAATCATATAAACTAATCCAAACATTCATAATTGTGTAATTTTTCATGCACAAGGTGCCTCATGCTGTGCAACCTGTTATAGTTAGACGCCTTCATTTTAAGACGACAGAAGAGGAGAGAATATTTTAGTAGAGGGTATTTTTGGAAATTGATCCTGTGCTGATGAATCTGCAGGAAAGACACCATTCCATGCTTACATTTTTTTCTGAGACCTGGATGTTCAGAATTAGCTCTAAAATTCAGTAAATTCAAAAAATTATTAAATCTGTTCTGATTCTACTTACTAGCCACCTCAAGATCGTTAATCTCATCCTGGGGTGATAACCTTGTAAAGTGAAAAGACACTTTCTTTGTATCTGCAGTCATTGACACCTCTCTAAAGAAGGTAGCAAAGATGTGACAGCATTCCAGGTACTTCCCATTGGTATCCTGGAGAATAGTGTAACTGGGAAATGTAAACTGAGAGCTGAATGTATGTCTTTCCTACAGCTCCATCAGTGCTTTAGGGTTCAAACATGACTGTACTAAGGGGTATCCCCAGGTGAATCTCCTCCTCCTACAAACCAGACAATTCTATTAGCCATGTATATATATATATATATATGTATTTACACACATAAAAAAGCATTTTTGAAAAAAAAAAAAAAAATCTGGTCTTCCCTTCCTTGGATTTTTGAAAGATTCTATTTCACATACAATAAATCTCTATGAGGATCACCTCATGCTGTCAGGTAGCCTGAAGGAATTTGAAGACTTCTTGCAAGGCTCTGTGCTATGAGATTTTGGTAAGTCTCTCACAACATTTCATTTTCTTTACAGTACAAAAAGCAGCAAAAAAAAAAAAAAAAAAAAAAAAGGAAAAAAAAACCGTAACATTAACGGCATCATTAATAATGCCATTTGTTCACATAAATAATCTGAGAGTTGAAAAACATACTGGTTCACCAACCAGGTGATACACACAAGCAAGTGACATTCAGATAACTGCTGGAGCTTCCTGGACTCACTGATCCACTAAATTCAGTTTTCCCAAAGCTCCCCATTTCTTGTTCCCAGCAGCCTCTCTCTCTCTACCACAAAGCCTTCAGGCATTCTACTCTCAGCTCCCTCCACCTCTGGTTTTCTGCAGTCTGATGGTTCGAGATATCCACATTATCACATTTTGTAACTTATTAAAATAATTCGAATGGAATACAATAGCAGACTTAGGAATGAATGAAAAATATTTTGAAGAATATTTTTAGCTTCTCTATGACAAGTGACAAGTTATCCTTGATTAGAAGAACTGTGATAGTCAGGAAAAGATCTAAATTTTGGCTGGGGCTTTCACTCCCATTGCTGACAATGATGACTCCCACGTAAGGTGGAGGAGAAGCAAGGCAGAATTGCTTCAGCCAAGACTGAACCACCTCAGGTTTGCCAGACTTACATTTATCAGGAAAATAGTCCATTTCAAAAGCAATACACTAAAACTGAGGTGCAGGTTTCACAACAAGAACAAGATTATGGTTTATAAAAAAGAAAAGTAAGACAGCTATTCTATGATTGTACGGCAAAACTATCTATAAAAGTTGATGAAGTTGTTTCCCTGTCTTCAAAGAGCTGACATCCAGAAGCAGTGTTCAGTACTGAAGTAAAAGGGGCAAACTGCCTAGTAAGGTGGTGACTGAGACTTGTAAGACCACATTTATGTGTCACTGTGTGACATGGGGGTACTGCAGACAAGACTCAGTGATTTGAGAGACTCCCCATAGTCTTAAATTTGTGCAATCAAGCTATGAAGATAACTGTTGAGCAATGAAAGGGTAACTTGCAGGACTGGGCCACACATTAGCTCAAGAGTTGCAAGAATATTATTCCTTCATTACTTATTTATCACACTTTCTCATGGTCAAAACTGGTAACATTTAATAGGCTGTTATGAGAAACAGAATCACATATGGAATTAGAGACTTCTTTTAAGATTTGCAAACTTACAGTCCATTCCTCATATTACCAGAGTAAAGCAGTAAAACTCAATTATGCTAATTGTTATCTCTGTATTCTCGTAAGACAACATGGAATATTCCTGTCCCACACTAGTATCTAAGAAGTGTTCTGGTAGAGGCTTTTACAAGTCAGTTCTCATTTGCTTGCAAGGAGAGCTGAGGGAACAGCTTCTAGGTCACCTCTTCCTCACAAGTGGAAGACTGCTCACAACACGTTCACACAGAGCCCTGCATAGTTTAGTACCAGCTGTACCACTGATTTATCATGGTGACCCAATTTTTCTCGTAAGAGTAACCTGGCCCCAATTTTTCCTTTCTAAGCATATGCTTCTATTATTAAACAAACAAACAAACAAACAAACAAAAAGCCTTTCATTTTCCCGGGTTTACAAATTCAGTGTGATTCTATTTTCTAATTCAATTGCTACCTGGACATGTTTTTTAATTTCTTCCCACACATCCCTTCAGCTCTCTAATATTTCTGTTGTTTTCAGTGAAATCCTCTACAGCTCACACCCACAGCCTTCCTTAAACCAAGTGAAATAATATATATTGAATGTACCTTAACTGCATTCTATTAACCCTGTTTGTACTAGAAAGTGTAATGATACTCATGACACCTACTAAAGATTACATGGACAATATCTGTGGAATATGATACCAGGGGACTTGAATGCAGAGTATCAAAAGACTTTACCAAAGATTTGCGAGGAAAGCGAAATGAAAGGCTTCCCACATTCATTATAACCTTTCAACTTCATGCTGACACAGCATGTGGCCTTGGAAAGCATTTGCTATCGTTTCTCTTGCCCTACCTCAGCATGATGACCTGTGCCTGGCCAGCAGGAGGGTCCCAGATCCACAGCACTGGGGCTGGGAGCATTTGTGTGAGGAGAAGGGAGTGAGTGCCACATCCAAGACAGAGCCAGGAGCGGCTCTCCTCCTGCCAGTACACAAGCGGAGAAGAGCCGGGAAAGGCTCTGGGGCTCTCTCTTGTAGCTCAGCCCAAATATAAACCTTGTTCCACAGCTCCTACCAAGGTTAGGCTTCTTTATGTAGGCCTGGTATGGTGCACAGCACACCTGCCCTTTGGTGCACAGCTCAGAAATACCTAAAAAGGGCTCCCAGAAGCCAGAAGATCTGTTCTCACCTTCTCCAGAATTTAGGCTGATGGATGCTGCCCACAGCTGCAGTCCATGGACCACTTATACTAAATTTTCCTTTAAAAACATTCGGAAAGGAGATTTTTTTCCCATGACCTTGTTCTCCACAAACATATGTGCCTTATTTCATTTCTAACCCGCGTTTTTTTGGCTTCAATTTTCAGTCACAAAGCATGACCATACTTAGCCTGATTAACTGCTGGTGCTTACAGACGGTAACAAATCTAACCTTGATTTTGTATAATTCAGATGATGTAATCACACTGACATACAAAGCCAAACATTCTTCAGAGTTTCATTCCTCCATACTATTGTCTCTGACAAACAAACTGATAATCTTTCAAAACATTATACCATTTGATTAAATCAATAAACATGCAGATCACCTTTCATTTCACTGACCATTTAAAAGTAGCAGCTAATAGGGAACTGAATTATGAGTAAAGTTAATCATAATTAATAATTGTGAATAATTATTATTCAGCCCCCGTAAGCTGTTTAATATTTTCCACTGATTGATGTCAATCTTGTAAATATTCACATTACGCCACCTAGCCTTTAAAAGTACTGGCACAAAGTTAGCTTCTCACAGACATCTGGAACCCTCCAATTTAAAAGGATTTATTATTAAAAAAAAAAAAAAAAAATCAACATCTATGTTCCACAGTACTCCTGGACCAGCTCTTTATAAAATCTTAGAGGAAACTTTAGCTGGTATTGTGGTCTTAAAATGTCTGATTTGAATGGCTATTCTTTCACATCCTCGTTACCAGCTGTCAATGGAAACTAGTTCATCATTTGATTGGATGTATTCAGCTTTTTCCCAGACACAAATTGGAACATTTTATCAACACTTTCAACTTCTCAGCTAATTCTTGACTATTACAGCATCTCTCTCTAGTAGTGGACCAATACTCTTTTTACTGGTTTTTTTTGCATTTTTGTTTTGTTTTGTTTTTGTTTTTACTGTTGATCTGCATGTAAAATAGCTTTCTGTTACTCTTTTGATCAACCTGGTCTTTGAGTAATCTGGTCTAGTGGGAAGTGTCCCTGCCTATAACAGGGGGGTTGGAACTAGATGATCTTGAATTCCCTTCCAACCCAAACCATTCTATGATTCTACGATTCAGTTATGCTAATCCTATATCCACTTTGTTATATGCCTTTGGGTTGTTTTACTTTTGTTTGTTTGATCTTTTTCTTATCTATTTCCAGCATTTACTGGATTTCACATTATATTAGTTGCAATCAGCATCTCCTTTTGCCACTGAGAAGAAAATAGAAATGCTTATAGTTGAGTTAGTTTTCAGTCACTGGGGAGACTGTTTTCAATTGTTTTCTTCTGTTTTGTTTATAATTAGTATATCTTTCCTTCTATTCTATAGCTCTTTTGAACATTCTCAGACAGCTCACCAGCATCACTCATATTTTTTGTTTAAATTCTACCAGCTAGATGAGAAAAAATACTTTTCAAATATGTAAAATCTGTCCTTTCACAGCACCAAAAATACTAGAACTCAACTAAATTTGTTTTGTGCAAATAGAATAAAGACTTTTCACTTGACTGCTCATCCCATGATCAAGTCTCCTTTCTCTGTCAGAATGAAGCATAAATTGGTTTCAAGAATTTATGAGATGAGAAATGCACTGTCAAAGATTTCTGGCAAATCTTCAAACATGAGATAGCAGCAACAGCCTCTCAAGCTCAGCACGAGTCCTGAAGGTTGAAGTGCTTCCCCACTGTAGCAAAGCTTTCACTCCCTGCCCTACGCAGCACTTCTCCTCTGCCACAGAATTTTCTCTTCCTTTGCACCCAACCTCTTTTGGCATGCACATCTGTCACTGGTCCTGCTTGTGCAAGAGTCCTCCATACCAGATGAAGGAGTAGCTGCAACAAACTTAATCTTTCTTGCACTTGTAGACTGACCTCATTTCTTGCTTTTAGCATAATGATAGACCTAGATCACCAATAAAGTAAGGACTGTTTAGCATTAGTGGGCATTCAGATTGAGTGTGTTCTGTGGTGTCATCAGCAGGAACTTGCTATCACAATCCAGTTACTGTATTATCTGCAAATTCTCATTACCCTACTAACAGAAACGTAAAACAAAATATCACAGAGTCACAGCCTAGCTGAGTTTGGAAGAGACCTGTGGAGATCAGCTAAGTCCAGCCCCCCTGCTCAAATTAGGGTCAGCAAGAGCAGATTGCCCAGGGCCTTTTTGCAGTCATGTTCTGAATTACCTCTAAGGATAGATACATGACTCACTAGAGCAGAAAGTACCTACCCTGTACCTGAAATGCTGTCAGCAACTATTAAAATAGACTGTAGCCTGTGGTTTTCCACACAAAATAAAATGCAAACTGGGTTTATGGTAGTTCTATGAGAAAAATCTGACTCTGGAGTCCTACTTGAAGGGGAAACACAGGATATGAAGATCAGGTCACCACCAATGGTACAGTATATTATAAATAAAAATCAATTAGAGATCAACAAGATGCATATCAGGTTTCAGAGCCTAGAGGCAGCTCAGACAAGACAAGGCAAGCAATAGCACTACTTCTCTTAAAAAATAACTAGGTTTAGAGCTATTACCACCACTTGCACAGACCTATTCATCACCTGCCAGAGCTATTCTTTTAGCAAATGTTCACTTCAGTCATCAGTGCATTACCTGTGGGGGACAGATTCTAGAAACAGGCTTGATGAAAATGTGACTTTTCAAGTGGAAAGGTGTTGTTACAGTTAACCATGTAATCGCTCCTTGTAATCATGCCACCAGTGAAAGAAAAAAGAAACTGATTCATCTACCAAACACTTCCCTTTTTGCTTGTTTTTCTCATCATGTATGATGTTACATTGCTAGGAAACACACTCAAACTCCTACTGTGTATTCCCAGTAAAAAAACACTGCCAGCAGTTATCACCAGGTTGCATAATTTTCTCCTCTGCTTACAACTGCAGCTATGAGCAGTCTCTGTGTACAAGGAGCCAAATAGCTCTCACGTCTTCTAGCCTGTAAATGCAAAGCCTTTACGCTCCTAGCAAAATCAACAGAACAGCTTACATTGAATTCTCTATTTTTTTCCTACAGTTTCAAGGTGATCTTGTCAGAATGTACCCATTGACTTTACTCACACAGACACTGATAAACCTCTGGGCTTAAAATGGCACTGACCTTTGAAGGGCTCTTGCTGGGCAGGGGTCATGAGTCACAAAGCATGGACTTTGGAGCTTGGGGTATGTTTGCAACACACAGCTTTACTTCAGCCAGCACCCAGGACTTGGTAGAGAAGAAAATAAACCATGTATCCATAGAGGGCTTTCTCCTTCTTTGGCTGATTCTCAAATTGTGAAGGTTGCTTTCACCCTGCCAGCTTCTTTATTGCTGCTGATGAACATCAGTCACTATCACTGACTCTCCTGACACGACACACTGCCGAAAGTGCTTTCAGCTGAGAATTTCCAGGGGGTATCACCAGGCTCTGTTACAAGGGACCTCTTCCCCTTACCTTCTATTACAAATGGCATCAGGCTTCAAATTTTTAGGATGTACAGAAAAATTTCTAGCAATTAAAAAGTATTTATTTTTAAGTATAATCTTTGCTTTGACTTGTTTTCTTAAATAATATGAAACATGGGCATATTGTGAAGTGAAATAAAGATATATATATTTTTAAAACTTGATTCCCCTCTAGCAAAATTTGGCTATGTTATAGCAACTCTTCATTAATATAACAAAGTGCTTCATTTGGGCAATGCAATTATTCATGCTTTCTGTTTTTCCCCATTAGGAGTCTTGTGTTTCCAAGTCTTTCCTGTTGGCTTTGAGCCTCACTCAATTTCAAATCCAGCTATAATGAGATTTACAGCTATGCCCTCTCTTTTTCCTTATTATCACCTGGGTTTCATGACTCGGTGCATCCAGATTTCTGTATGCCTCTTGTGAGAAAAGAATTAGAACATCCTCAAATATTTCTGCTCTTTCCAGATATTTATCACAGTATGAGCTCTCTCCTTCAAACACAATCCTGATGAGAAACAGCGCCTGACATTCTGGGACAGCACTCTGGCTTTCATATTCTTTATGCCTTTCAATATACAGTTTTTTCCATTACCTGTTCCTTTAATATTTCCCTCCCTTGCATATTTGCCATATGACAAATGCATTCTTTACTTGATCATTACTAGCTCTGCATGGGAGCCAGCCAAATGTTGTGGGGCAGGCCCAGATTTCGATTAAGAATCAGAGCTACTGAAAGATTTAGACCTATTTTGATTTAGAAAAGTAGTATAGCCTTCCAGTGGTAAGAACTGTCAAAGTACTCCTAAGCAGTAGCTAGGTCAGAGAGGGAGCTTTCAGCTGAGTATATTTATAGTGCTCAAATATATAGGATAATGTGCATCTACAGAAGTGCATATGCGCTTAAAGTCATGTTTATCTATTTAAATATATAATTTGTTTAAAAGATGGTAAGTATCCTAGACGCTTGAATATCCTAGAGATGATCAAAATCTAAAAGTAATTCTACTCATTTATAACATCCAAATATAAACTTAGTAATCCAAACACTTAACTGTGAGAAATTTGTCATATCTTTGTCTTATTGAAATAAAATGCACAGCTTTGGGGAATTGCTCGACAAATGTTTTGCATGTGGTTCTGAGCCATTTATCATAACTGGGCTTCCTCAAAGCTTAGAAATAAACTGTGCACTCAAACCCACCTTCTTGGAAAAAGAGATTAAAACATGACAGGATAGCATAGATGACAAAAATTATCATTTTATACTCCTGGATAGGACAGGTTCCCATGCCGCTTGCTGCTGGGGAATTACTTGTGACTCAAGTCAAAGCAGACACAGGATAGCTTTAAGCTGAATCTGGTTGCCTGCCAAAACAGTTCTTAGGAGGCTGTATCAGATGAGAATCATGGTAGTCAAGCGCACTGCTCTGTGCTATCAGCAGCTTCTCTGAACTGGGGGTAATTAGTCACAAGGCAGTGCCAGCTTTACACTAGGACTGGGTTTCTGCTACCCTGGCATAAAATAATCACTCCTTACAGATGTTTTAAAGTCACATCATACAGTACTGATATTGCCATTTGGATCTGGTCAAATACCTTTATTTTACACATCTAAATTGTAGAGCTATAGAAAACTATAAGCCATATTCATATTCCATACATTGTAGCATAATGTATTTTCTTCCTCAGAACTGTGGGTAGATGGCCTGGGATGTCTGATAACTCTTCGGTTATATGGAAAACTTTGGCCTAAGCTAAGATGCACAACTAATCTTTATTCATAAAATGAGCTCTGATCAATTACCCATACTCCACATGGCAACGCAAGAAATGCAGGAACTGTTTGACAGACAAACAGACCTGTCTTTTATTTACAAATGCCAAGACTTCTGAATCCCTGTCTGTAGAGATTCTTCACATGCAATGCAGCACAGCTGTGGCTGTTCCAAGAAAAGCAATGAGATGCTGATACTTCAGTATGCTCTAAACAAATACTGACTAAAAGTCTTGTCCTCTCAATAGTTACAGTTTGACAGCTGCTATTTGTTATTAAAAGAAAAAGAGCAACTGTAAATCTGCTTGCTTCTTTATTTACCTAAAGCTCAGCAACAAGTATGGTACTAAGGTATTAAAAATAAATAAACATTTCATTTAGTACATCTGACACCAAATCATTAGGGACCATTTGCTCAGATGGCCGGCCATTAATTAACAGCACATTCTTAGCATCTTGGCCACCTCTAAGTTTAAAACTATTACAGCAGTGTCTTTCTGGAACTGCATTAATATAGGATAATGCTGATTTTGCATACACAGCTTGACAGCTCTTACCTGTAAAGTGCTGATGTGGACAGGAGTCCCTGTGCCGTTCACAGTGTTCTTTTTAGCAGTGTTTCCACCCTTTCCTTCAGCTTGTTCTGCCTTGGCAATCTTGGCTTTTTCAGCTTCAATCCTCTTCGGGTTGTTTAGCATTACCTGAACCACTGCATACTCCACCAATGATGCAAACCCAAACAGAAGGCAAACAATCAGCCATACATCTAAGGCCTTCACATAAGACACTTTGGGAAGTTCAGCAGCAAGAGTGGTACATTCAGATGCCAAGCTGAGCACTGAGAAAATACCTACAGAAGAAAAAAATACAGTATTAATTAAAGCAAACTTAGCCTTATCAACACCTGCTGTGCTCCTCTTCTGAAACAGACAACACTGAATGACGAGTTGCAACAACAAATGGAACTTGACAAGGTGGTAGGTATATTTTGCAACAGATAAACAATGTGTACATGCCTGCAGTTAATGAACAAGTTAAATTTAATACTTATGTAGGATATTGTTAGTGATGAATTATTAATAATGAGTATCTTTGTTTTATAAATGGAGAAATAAATGAAGCTAAACTAGTTGCTGTGGTTTTCCTGCCGCGACACTCACCATACAATGGGAAATGGGTTTTCCAGAGACTTAACTTACAGTGTGCATCTAATTCTGGGAAGACAGAAGAGAAATATATGGCATCTAAACCAAAAAACTCCAAGTCCTTTAAATTAGATTTGAAGAATCACTGCTGTCCCAGAAACCCGCACTGTGCTACAGCAGGAGACATTTCTGAATGACCCATCCACAAGCGTAACATTTAAACCTGACAGGGTACTGCTTTTAAAGTGCGCCTTAAAAAGTCTGTGTTCACAACTTACTGTGAAGATGAAAACACTGAGTTGACCAAAGGTCTATGAACATCCCTGCTTGAGCTTCCAGTATAGAGAGGAAGCTTTCTAGATAAAGGGCTTTTGAGGAAGCCCTTATCGTAATAAAAAAGTACATCTGCAAAGGCTACTGAAAGGTCACACATGGTAAAGCTGGGTTTCAATAAGCACTGCTCCTTACAAAGCTTCCAAACATCACCATTAACACAGGACTCACATCACAAGAAACAAATACAAAAGTGTGATCTCAAAGATTCCCCACAGGCACCTGGCACATGAGAATAGTAGCTCCATTTGGAAAAAAAAAAAAGAAAAGAAAAAAAAAGATTTTTAAAAGTAGTTGTCACACGGGGGAAACTTATTTCCACCCAGATCAGAATTTTTTTTCTGAATGCTAATGATGAAAATCATTCTCAGTTATAAGTGGGCAGCTTCATGAAATGTAACTGACATCTATAAGAAAGAGATGCACAAGAGCACATATTCAGTTGGCCTTAATGATGTTTCTTATAAGGGTCACATGCGCTATACAAAGCATTACAAAAATTATTTCATAGATCTTTTTCTTTAGATCCATTTGAAGTAAGTGAATATGTAAGAACACTAACAAAGCTGCAAATATTTATATTGGCCTACTGAAGTCTTAAATTCTAGCTGATCATAAATACCAAATATTCTTTTGTTACTGTCCCAGTTTGGAATTCAGTATGATTGATAACTTGCTTTGATATGGATCTCAAACAGGTAACTTATTAGCTGCTAAGACACTGAAGAGAAAGTATAAATAGATAATTATATGATTTTAAACACAAAGTTTTATGGTGTTATATTTAAAAATGTGTGATATCAATAAACAATTGCCAAGCTAGATTTTTTTTTTGTCCATTGTGATTAACAAAGAATGGTCAGGTGTTTTCTGTTGAATCAGAATGACAAGGCAAATACTGAACAAATAAACCTTAGTGTCTACTCTTATTTTTAAACTATCAAGTAAAAAAATCATAAGGACAAGCAGAAAGAAAAGTATAGTTCACTTTTTATTTATTTATTTATTTTCAATGACCAACACCAGCTGGTTTTGGCAGGCTGAACACTAATTATTGATCACTGTGAAATGTAATAAAAAGAGCAAATGAAACGTTTATTGTCTTTTAACATACAAAGGACACTTCCTCCTATCTCCAGCTTCCTGCTGCTAATTTTCATTTGTTGGAAGGATGAAACCTTCATTCTCTGAGCCAGAGAAACTAAAGAAAATCTAGGTTTTCAAGACAACACTGAAATAAAAAAGAAATATTCTATCAAGCAGCCATTTGCTGCCAGATCAGAGCTGGCCTTGCCTCAGAAGACTCTGCACCAGAGCCGTTAAGTTACACTTCTGAAAGTACCTATTGAATATGGCGCAAATACTACAGCTCCAACATAGCTGAGGAGAATGAATAAATAAGCTGCAAGATAGCCTGTAAAAATAAGTTTAAAAATGACAGTAAAAATGAGAGTTTAAAAATGATGGAGAAATCTCCATTTTCTTCTTACAAACAAAAAGGAGAAGGAACCTTAGTTCTTTGATATAAACTTGGGAATGCTGGCCTTTCTAAGAAACAAGTCTGAATTTTTTTCTTCCTGGAGTGTGATCCCTCTTGATCGCAAAGTATATCCATCTGCCAGCTTTGCACAGAGGCAAGAACTACATCCTCATTCTTTCATTTAATAGGTCACTTACATCCAGCCTTCAGTCATCTCAAGTCTGTGTTCACAACTTACTGTGAGGATGAAAACACTGAGTTGACCAAAGGTCTATGAACATCCCTGCCTGAGCTTCCAGTATAGAGAGGAAGCTTTCTAGATAAAGGGCTTTTGAGGAAGCCCCCACTGCCAACATGTTATTCATATTTCAGTGACGTAAAAACCTAATAACTAATTTATCCACACACAGAAATTTCTTCTTCATCCCTATCATGAAGAGTAGTTAGCTCACTGCCTAGAGTATGATTGCGTAGAGCTCCTGTTTTAAAACCACTACCAAAGGTTACATGTGCATAATATCACTAAAGCACTTCAGCATACACTGCCAGATAAATAAATCTCCCTTTTTCAAATCCATCAGACTCAACTAGCCTCAGCGCTATCTCCTGGCAATGAATTACAAAGGTTAATTTTATGCTGTACAAAATAGCATTTTCTGTTTTATATTACTGCTTTAAAAATGTCTGGCTCCATCTCACAAACATTATTGAAAAATATAATATTCCATCCTCATAATTTGTTATCTGTAATACATTCACTACTCTCATTACACTTTGTAAACTAGAAGACATAATCTTGCCAATCTTCATACTACACTATTCAGATATATCTCACTGTCTTTCCTTTGAGACCCTACATTTGCTGCAGTTTCATAAAATGCAATGAGTTGAACTAAGAGCTGATGCCATGTTTGGATATTACATATGGGGAACATGTCACCCATCACTCCTCCAAGCTTTTAGTTCCTCTATAGTATCCCAAGTACGCTTTCACAGGAGGCAGTGTGTGGTGTGTGACTCCTATATGCTGGACTAATGCTCCATTACTTCAGGCTACTGTGGCTGGTTGGAAGTCTGAAGTCCCTCAGATGCCTACAGCCTCAGGGAACGCTTTACTCTCTTTGGGGGTTAGGTGACACTGAAGGAAAGAGAGGAATTTTTTGAACAGATGCTGGCACGCTTTCCACCTGTAAAGAACTGGAGAATCCTCCAAAGGCCTCATTAAAAGCTGAAACTCAAGCATTTATTTAGATAGGAGCACTTGATGACTCCATCTTTAAATCACTTAGCCAGAGCTCTCCAGATACGTGTCCTTTGTGGAATCCCCTACCACCATATGACCTAATTGAATTCAACATTATAGGTATAAAAAAGTCTTGCAACCTACTTCCTAGACAGACACCGCCTTTTTCTTTGAAGAGAAAAAAAAAACAAAACACCTTTTCCCAGAAAATTAATGAATCTACAAAAACATATTGAGCTTTCTAGCTCTGGCATTTCCAAATCAGCTAGAAGCTTCTGAGATTCCTAGGCATGGCTAACAATAGTCCACTATGCTTAATTCTAAGGACAACTGTATTAGGATACTCATATTTAAATCTGAAGTAGCTTCTCACCTAACGAGATATCTTACCAACCATTGTAATTGTAATGACAACTGGTAACACTTTCTTGTGAGTAGATATTCACTTGACACAGAAGTGTTTATCTTGTTAGATTTCAAGATCAACTTTCTTTAAGGATGTAGAGAGAAGAGTTAGTTTGTTGTCCTCTTGCAAACTGGAGAAACATAAATCTTAATGCAACCATGGTGTTATCAACTTGCATTATTGAATACTGACTCATGACTAAACGATGGTCAGATTTAGTGTTTGTTGCTTCTCTGGGGATTCAGGAAAAGTTACACAGCCAGGCCAATGGTAAATATCTTTGAAAACGCGTTATATCATGGTAATATATAAAAGGAGCCAATAGACACTTAAAACACATAAAAACAGATAAACAGACAAATAAATAAGCACTCGTGTTTAGTCATAAACACATCCATGCTACATAAATAATTACTATACCTCTTGCAAATATAAGATATAATTGATAAACCTGACTGGTCAGCTATTTGAAACAGAGGATAATAAAAGTAGAAATACCTTTATAATGATAAAGTTTTGATCATATTGGATCTCACTAAAACTCCAGTTCTTGTTTCTATCTTTTTAATTTAAGGCATGGTTTAATTTCTCCAAACTGACTTTTTTCTTTCTTGAAACATCTTATGTTTTGTGCTATGGAAATCATCCTTAGTAGTTTTCCAGGTATTTGTTACTTGCCATCAAACTAATATGGATTGTGACTCCTCCTCAAAAACTGTTAATATTTTTAAAGATCAAGAAAAGGAAGTTGTTTTGTATTCTGGAACAGTTCCCCATAAAAGAGACAGACACAATAAATGTAACGAAATATGTTTTCATAATGTTTAGTTAGAGGAAGGTAGCCAACTGTGGCAGAGAAACTAAAAGCAGCACTTCAGTCTTGGTTTTCCAGACCTTGTGCAGCTCTTTATTTTGGCTATCACATCAGTGGAGAAGAAAGAGACATGGTACATATCCTGAAAGTGAAGCAGCACAGCTCAGACCAAGGCATCGACAGGGACATTTCAACTTAACAAACTCGGCAGGAATCTTTCTGTTCCACAGATATTTCAGACTCTATCGATCAGTCAGGGATGGTGACAGGGCAGGCCTTGCCCCTAAGGATCTCTAGTGCTTTTCAGCATGTGTTCACGCATGTGAAGCTGCACAGGACTCAGATCCAGTTGGGATGCGCACATTAATGTGTGGGTGAGAGGCTTCTCAGGAAAGCCAGGGCCTGGAGAGATGCTTAAACTCCACCTTTGAGGGATGGGAAAACAGTTGAACTATGTCTCCTGGGAACACAGAGAAGACTTGGAAAATAGGGGGTGTGGAAGTAGGAGCGCCAGGGAAAGGTGGGGACAAGGTGTCCAGGGCATGAGAAAGGAGAGGTTGTGGTAGGCATGGGGATAGGATTACACGTAGCAGTGTCAAGATGCAAGAGCCTGGCTCCACATTTCACTAAGATCTTGTGATCTGCAGGCTGGCCCACCCCAGAGCTGGAGTCCCATGCCCAATTAAACAGAGAAGATAAGATACTATTGTTTTGATTAACTCCATGTCCTACAATCCCATAATAAATGAAGAGCCTGCCTATTGTGTTGTGATGAGCAGCACAGCAGGCTGAAAGAGTTCAGGAACTGAGTCCCTAATGATATCAAGGATGTTAATTCTCTCCTAAACATCATTCAGTTTCTATTAATCTTCAGAAAACTTGCTACAAGAGATCACTATTTAGATTCTTAGTCATCATCCTGCTTCCTTATTTCAAGAGTTCTTCAAATGCTCAAATTCCTATATACTATGTATTGCCCCAGTGGCTGCAGCAACGCCCACAAATAAGATCTGATTAGATCAGATTTGTCCCAGTAGAGAGAAGCAGAGAGAACATCCTCATCACGTTAGCACTGGAACCATTAACAAGCAAAGCTTCAGTATGGGGGTGGATTTTACACGACCAGGAATGAGGAGGTTTCAGTGAAAATGATGAGTGGGTATGGAAGTGAAGTTGCTTTCAGTGTCCAGTGTCATGCTGTCAAAGCAACTGAGAATGGCTTGATGGTGTTAAGTAGACTGTAACAGCATATGTGAAGGCAGGTTACCCAGTGGGACTCTTGCAGCACTTGCATCAGGATTGATCCAAAATGATAGCCAGGACAGAACAACAATTAGCAGTGTAGGAGCATAAACACCCATCATGTAAAATCCAACTTGTCTTCTTAAAGTGAAGATTACTTCTACACAAGTGTAATAACCTTTAAAGAAATAAATGCATATTAAAGTTTAATGTGCTTTGCAGGTCAACCTCTTCAGATTACTATCTTCTACTAATTTTTCTGCTTAAGAACACAGGTTCATTGATTTGAATTTCTTTAAAAAGGCAAATAATTCAATTTGAAATATGTTCAAAAGACAAATCAATGTAACCTGCAGGTGAGAGCTGGCATGTGGTCATTTCTATCATCTGTAAGCACCCTCTGCCTTTTCACAGCATGTCAATAACCAGCAGCTGACGTGAGTCTTAACTTGAATCTGGCTTCAACATGCAGGCCAGTTATAACCAATGGGATCTGGCAGTCATACCCGCTTAAGCTAGTATGAGCTTAAGCTCATATGAAAATTCTACTTAGCATTAATTCGCAAATAAGATGGAAGAAAAAATATTTATTTAGAAAGGGTAGAATGGAAAGAGGTGACCTGAAAGTGACCCTAAGCAGAGATTCTTCCAATACTGAAAGCTGATATAGGTAACTCCTAAAATTGGTACAGATTTTTTACAAAAGGCTCTAAAACACACTAAATTTTGAGAAGGAATATTGCATCAAAGCTTTTGAAATGAAAAGCTCAAACATACAAACACATCAGAAAGTATTCAATAAGATGAATTCAACAAAAAAAAAAAATCAAGCTGCAGTTACTAGGAATTTGGTGGAGATAACAGAAGGATACATCATAAACTACTCTATAACAAGGAGAAGGCATTCCTAAATTACATTAGAACAATACCAAAACTCAAGTCAATATCTATCTGTAAAAAAAAAAAAAAAAGAATTGGTGTACATCTAATTTAGAATGTAGAATCTTTGAAAAATGTATTTACTTATCTTGTGTAAAACAAGTATCCTAGAATGATGAGTCATTTCAAAATATAGGTGAGCCTACAATAATCAAAACAACAACAACAACCAGAAATACTCCTTTGCTGTGTAGAAGACCTTAAACGGTATTTTGCAATCTTCCATCTTTGCCAACATTCTCTAGTCATATAACTTCTGAATGATTTCTAGGAATTTTAGGCTCGACATTCAAACAAGGGGAGACTGTAAATATCATCACTTATTTGCTTTCTGCCAGAAATGCACTGTGTGTGTCACTCTCATCACACAGTATCTGTTGCTCTCATCATTCAGTTTCTGAAGAACTTCTTGGATTTGTCACACATTTTGGCAAATAAGAAATAGGCAATCTGCAACTTAAAAACTTAAATACTCAGATTGTTGTTATAGTCACTCCAAATTTACTGACTCTCTACTTAGACAGGCATGATAAAACATCAGTTGATGTAAATGGTCAAAAGATTAAATTCTTTGCAATTAGCAACAATTTCCTGCATAGGCCATACCTTAGAAAACTTGCTTGTACTTGCAACATTGCCTCTTGTTTACCTTATAAAATCCTTTCTAGAATTAATTTTAATTATGTGCACAACATCTGCACTGTGGAATGTCTTCAATATAAGAATTAAAGGTACATCAGCTACTGATTCCTGAATGCAGCCTTTAAAATACTTCATCATACTTACCTATTCAATTCACATTAATGAAGTATTAATTCCAGTCTTGATTATAAGCTTAACATGGATGATTTTCATTTTTAAACAAAAAGGATTAGCAATAAAAGAATTATGAGAACTTTAAATTTAATATTGCAATTCAACTGATGGCTCTTCTAATGATCTTTTCATTAATGGTCACATCACATGCACACACAAAAACGTGACCATCTTGCTGAGCACTTTGCAAAGTGCCATCTTAACTTGTGGCCACAAGGTGTTGCAACTTCAAAGAGCAATGCTAACAGTTGAATTGTAAAGCCTGTAATGATTAATTCTTAGATTTTTCTTTAAGATTCTAGAAACCCTAAAAATACCTAAGATACCCAACTATCAATTTTTTAGATGTTTAGCCTTAGATTTATGACAAAACAAACTCATTACACTAACTTTGACAACACAATTATAAGACAGCAATTTGGAGTAAGTGTTCCTTTCTGCCCTTGAATGAAATGGAAGTCTCTCTGTACTATATCCAATTTTCCCATATTTATGAATTTTACTTGGGAATTGCAAAATCAATCTATTTAATTTTCCACGACTTCATAGCCTAATTTTTCAGTAAACTCATTACTTATTTAAGAATAAAATACTTTTTTCACTGCTGAGAAACCTTTTATCATTTCCAGATTTGGATTTAAATATCAACCGTTGGTTGCGCTTTCATCAATACAACATTGTTTTGAGGAGAGGCAATTTCACACTATTTTCAAATGTAAATAATCTGAGATATGGAATTATGTACTTAGTAAACAAAGAATTCATTCATTTTGCAGATAAAAAATAACATTCAATTTCAACTATCCCTTCCAAACTAAATTCCTTAACTCCAAGCTATATGAAGGTTACCTGAGATCTCTTCACGCTTAGGATCTAGCTCGAAAACAACTGTAAGTAACAGACCCTCAACTGCAGCTGAATAGTCAGCAAGAAACTTGAAAAGGAACCTTGCAGAAAAGCTTTAGTGCCACAGCCATCTTCATTTAACGGGAGACTTCTGCATATGATGCAATAGCACTAAAACACACCCCGCTGACTTCAGTTGTTACAAAAAGTCTTACAGTTGCTACAGTATGCAAGTAGTTTGGATAAAATTATAGACAGAAAATCAATCAAAGTAGAAATGATAAATCGTTAGAAGCCAGAATGCATTGCAGAAATTTTGTGTCCACACTCAAATACAATCTCAGAACTGAATCAGAGGACTGCAAACAGCTTTCTGCAGTAACACATTTCAAGAACACTTAGAAAAAAAAGAAGAATCTGCAGGAAGAAACATTTAAAGTTACACTCTAATACTATCAATTTTTGGAACAAATGTTAGAAGAGAAAACCTGAATTACCCTACTTTGCTGCAGGTAGCACAATTCTACATGAATTGCCTATCAGAAAAGTGCTTACAAGAATAGAAAATTAACCAGACTATAGAAACAGAATGGCAAGATCAGGAGACATGTAAGCAAAATCAAGAAAAACATCTCATTTCATTTTCAATCTAGACTTTATGTATTTGAATTAGTTTGCAGTAATTATGTGTGATTGTTACAATGATATATGCTACAGGTTAGCTAAAAGTAATCCATCTCCCTCCATGAAATGTAAGACATTACTGGAGTATAAATCATTATCCATAAACAGTAACAGAAGGAAGCTTAGTTTTTAACCTTGAAAACCACTTATATCACCTACCCGTGCCTTTGTAATACTTGGTACAGTTACCATATTCGATATCCTCCTTTTTAATATCAAACTGAGGCAGAGCAATTTTCTCTAATTGTACCGGATCTCCAGATTGCCAGATAAAGCGTAAGTCATCAGTTGTGTAACCAACTACAAGAACAAAATAATAATCATTACATGTATAGTTGCTATTATACAAGATTGTAACAGATGAATAGCCAGATGTTATAAGGGAACAACTCACCCAACTCTGAGGCTCACAGCTAGGATGGATGCTCACCACAAGGAACTCCACACAGGAGCAATCTCCAAAAGAGATCCTGCCTTAGTGGTGGTCAGTCCTCAAATGGGATCTAGGAGAGGTGGAGTCAAGCTCCACCCCTTCCGGGAGCACAGCTGAATTACCTTCACCTGTGCTCCCACAGCTGACCCATCACTTGCCTCAGATGGTTAATCAGAGGTTCAGGCTGTGAGTAACAGTTTCCCATCCATTACTTAACGTCCCATCCTAACCAAAGTAAATTTAGCATGTACGTACCACTTTTTTTTTTTCTATTCAAAGAATCAGAAAAAAATTAGATAATCCACAACTGAATTTTTATGTAGTTCTACATTGCCAATATTATTGGCAATATTACAATGATTAAGAGGTGTTTGTTACAGAAATCACTGTATAAACAGAGCAATGCTCTAGATTCCACAGCTTTAAACTTTGCATAATCATTTGTACTCCATTTCAGTAAAGCATGAAAAACATACTGAATTTCAACTACACTCACAAGTCCTAGTAACTACAACAGAAATTAACACTGCACCTACTTACTGATTTCCTGATTATCTAATTACTTGGCTGTGTTAATCTGAACAACTTGTTCAGTTGTTTCACATAAACTTTCTGCTTAGTTGTTCAGATTAAAAGCCCTGATTCATGCAATCACTGTGCTTTAGGAAATACATAACAAGAAATTTAAGTAGATATGTAGTCCTATTGAAATCAAGTCAGTACCTCAGCATCATCATAATCTGAATATGGAGAGACCCCAGCATGAATCTAAAGCATGACTTATACAACACCACTATGTGAGAGGCAGTGAAAAGTTAGACTTACAGTATTCAAACATGACACAATATTAAATAAATATGCATTTATAGTCATGATTTTACATGCTGTTTTTCTGTTAATTTCTGTTTATTAAGAATTATCTTCATACAGAGATCAGACAATCATAGAATGGTTTAGGTTGGAAGGGACCTTCCAGATCATCTAGTTCCAACCCCCCTGCCATAGACAGGGATACCTCTCTCTAAACCAAGTTGCTCAAAGATAGTGTGCTTTATATGGGTAAAAAAAAAGGGGGGAAATATTTAAAAAGATTGAGCTAGTAGGCAGTGTTTTTTAATTCAAAGCCTCAGAAATGTTTAAAGAACCATTTTTGTTTTGGAGGCATTAGACGGTTTTTATTCTTGAAAAATAGATGTCATTTAAAAAGTTAAACTGTTCATTAGCCAACTTCTTTAAGGTCAACAACAACCAAATAGAAATCACACCTCAAAGCTCCATGCTGAAAGATAGTATCAAAAAATGAGTTGTCTTAATGTTTGATTCATAAAAAAGAGGTTTCACCTCTTTACAACATTTATCAAATCACAAACCCACCGAGCCTTTTTATAATATAATTAATGGACACTGAAAATCTTGTCCATCGGGAAAGCACTGAACTAGTGATCATAACCATGCATACATGGAACTGTTTAATAAAAACTGGCAGCTTCATCTTGGAAATCTAACAACAAGGAAGACAAAAATTTGAATTGAACATATTTCATTGAAACAAAGCTGCCAATGGATAACAGAGAAAGCAAGCCCGCTATTGGAACTGGAGGGGACAGACTGGGAGCCATAGGAGTCAAAGGAATAAAAAGGTAGAAGAAAGTTCAGTTCACACTATCTTTCCAAAGGAGCAGAAAAAGCATTTCTCCTCCCTAACCTATATACATCAGCTTTGCATGGAGACAGATAGTAAGGTTGATTAGATTAAGTTACTGGCAAATTTTTATGAGTAGTTCTGCCTTGAAAAATTATACTTTTTCATACTTGTAGAGAAACCCAGACTGAGAAAGTTTGAGCCAACTTCCATTACTATCACCACTTTTCACAGCTAATGTATGCACAGTGGGCAAAACCCTAATACTGTGATCATATTAGAATTCTAAGAGTAAATGCTGTCAATCAAAAACTAAATTGTGTAGCTCTAATCATTTTTACTACCCGGTCATCACCAGGCTGCCCTGCTCAGCTTTGCTTAACCTTGCTTGTTCCTTGCTTCTCTCTTTCCATCCGTAATCTCAGCTACCTCAGATCTGCCTGCCCCTTTCTAAGATCAGATCACCAGATGACCAGAAAAGGACTACCAGGGCAGAGATGTCTGCCCACATCCACAACAAATCTTGAAACCATTTTGAAAAGGTTTCGTACCAAATGCTCTCAAATATCAGCATCAAATAATTTTCTTTTGTTACAGTACCTCAGGAGTTACAAATGACACAGTGCATCATCAGTGCAAGGGGATAAAATGGACCCTGACACTGTACAAAAAACACAGGTTGTGGAAGTTAAAACCACCAGAGGAAACAGTGGATTTTTTTTTCCAAATGATATGTGTTTCCATTCTACTAAGCTTATTGCAATTGTTTTTGTAATACTAATCAGTTGTCATTGTGTTTAGTAGAGAAAGTGCGAATCAGAGTACATGGTGACATAACCATAAGAAACATTTTTCATGGGGAAATTTACATTGGTGGGAATCAGTGAATATTCATTTCAAGATTCATTACAAAATGTGTTTTTATGCAATGATGAATTTACATACAGCTTTCCAATTGCATCTTGCAGCGCTGTGTATCCATAGGAAATAAGGTCAAGTCCAAAGGGCATGACAGAGTAATAGACAATCTAAAAATACAGAAATAGAATACAGAAATAGGGTGAGCTGTCATGTAAGGAGCAGATTGCACTGAGAAAAAAAAAAAAAAATCCTATGTATTTTACTTACAGTTTCTAAAATAGTAGAAAAAAATAACAAGTTATAATAAATAGCACTTCAAAATTTGGGTATCTACCAGAAATTTAAGTACCTCTAGTAGTCTAATAATGCAGTGTTAAACATACAGAATTTCACAAATTAGAGGACTACTACTACATGACAAAAGACTTAATTTTTAGACACAACCAAACCAAAAGTCCATACCGAAAAGATATCTGTCTCCAGCAGTGGACAGTAGCAGACTGCTGAAGAAGAATATGAGACCAGAGCATTGAGGAAATGACATTTCCCCAGATTTCCAGCAGCCTCCTTTAAGTTGTGCCTCATGGGCTTCCTAAACCAGAAGTGAGTGATGCTTCCTTATTTAAGAGAGCTCGACAGAATTTTTTTCCTTCAAGAAGCTTCCTGTTGCTTTCTCGAATTTATGTAAACTTTAATAATACAAAGCATCCTGCAACAAGGAGCAAACTATCCTTCACACACTCTTTTCATCTGCCCTGGCCCTGGTCTCCTGATTATTTTACTGGAAAAGAAGGTAAATAATCAATGTCCATCCGCTTTTTATGTGCCATTCAAGATCTCTGAGACACCACCTCAACTTTCATTTTTCCTAGTGTGAAAAGTTCCAATTTGCCTAGCTGTTCTAAATGGCTACAACCTGGAAAAATGTGTATCTGAAAGCAGTTTCAACTGTTAAATTTTACTATTTAAAATCAAAATTGCTTTTGTAGCTGCAAGTGATTTTCTATTTTGAAATATTAATTTCTACAGACTTCAAAAACTGCTAGAAAAACAACTATAATCAGAATAGGACCTTCAGAACGAGCCAAATGAAATGCTTGGATTGTCCAATTCATTTGATTCTATGAATCTGTAAATCTTCATTATATTCCTTTTAATTAAAAAACTGGCTGTTTGCAATAAATGATTGCTTTTATGGCATAGAGTTCTGTCACTATGATAAACAAAGCAAAACCACAAAAAAGTATGCATTAATTGCAATGAAACTAAACATTTTTGGGGGTCCTCTGAAAAATCTATATCCAGTAAAGCATAGTTCTTAACTGGAATCACGTCCTAGTACTTTTACAAAATATTTATATTTAGCTTTTAAATTTCAGTCTTTTTTAAAATCATTAGGAGGTAATCCTTATTTGCATTAGTTAACACAGAAATTCAGGTGGTGAGAAAATTATGTTACTTTGCTGACGGAATTACTTCAGATATCACAGAATCACAGGAGTTGGAAGGGACCTCGAGATCAACTGGTCCAACTCCTCTGCTAAAAAATAAGGGGGACGGTCTACGTCCCTAATCATCTTTGTGGCCCTCTGCTGGATTATCTCTAGAAGTTCCCTGTCTTTCTTGAACTGGGGTGCCCAGAGCTGGATACAGATGCAGCCTCATTAATGCTGAGGGGAAGAATCACCTTCTTTTGACCTGCTGGCCACACTCTTTTCAGTGCAGTCCAGTTGGCCTTCTTGGCATCATGGGCATGCTGCTGGATCATGGCCAACCTGCTGTCCACCAGGACACCCAGGTTTTTCTCTGCAGAGCTCCTTTCCAGCAGGTCAGCCCCTAAACTCTACTGATGCATGTGGTTGTTCCTCCTCAGGTGTAGGACTCTACACTTGCCCTTGCTGAACCCCATAAGGTTCTTCTCCACCCAACTCTCCAGCCTGTGTAGGTCTTGATAAATGACAGGACAACTTTCTTCCATTTCATTATGCTTCCAGAAATCTAGGTAACTATATAAAAGTTTTAAACGTTGTTACTAGTACTAGCTTACTTAATATGTTACTTTAACATATTAACATACATACATTTCAAATTGTAGCACTTCCTGTGCTATCAACCTACATGCTTTGAAACATCTCCTGATTTATTTTCATACATACCATTTTTGCTGGCATTGTTTAAAAACTGCCACATATGTTTAAATGTTAATCAAAAACAGTGTTACTAAGTCTAACAGTATATGTATCTCCCATCAAGTCATGAATTGACTAAAGTCAGGAAGAGTATGAATTTATCAACAAAATACCTCATGCTGACTAGGACATCTCCATCCCGAAATATAAAAAGAAGGATATTTTCTTGAGTGACGTCATGGAAGTTAGCATTTTTTTCATTTGCAAAGAACAAATCTGGCTTCCAAAGACACTTAAACATTGTTGGGTCCACTGTCAAAGTGTCTGAACCTCTCCAGTCGTTGGGCAGTTTGAGTCTGGGGTCATTCCACTTCTGTCTCAGAAAGATGTTCACTCTGTAATCCTGATGGGAAGAATATGTAAGAATTAGACCAGACAAAAGTCTAGCCAAAAAACAATCACGGGGAAAGAATACCATTCCATCAGACTCACAGAAGCAATTTATGCCTTGATTTTTCTATCACAAATGTAGGTATGATCCACTATTCAAATAGCATTAGTAAGTGCTAATTTTAATGCAATTTACTAATAACAGGTAGACTATATATCAGATATATATATATATATATCAGATATATATATCAGATCTGATATATATATCAGATCTGAATAAAAAGACTTTTTTTTTTTCTTCATTTTTTTTAAAAGGAAAGGACCAGATTTTCCTCCCAGGATTCTTTCTGCATCCCTTCTGACAGTATCCATGTTACACAGGCCTAAAGGAAAGTAGGCAGCAGCACAGAGACAGCCATAGTTTGACTACACTGATTTACTGCAGCTGCTAGCACAGCATCACTTCTACCAGTGAATCCTGGAAGTGTAAACTCCTGTTTGTTATACAGTTGGTTAAGTAGCATGCTGATGGCAACATAACACCTTATAAAAGCATTCTCCAGTTCGTTAAATGGCACAGTGATGGCAACACGCCACACCATAAAAGCATAAAACAGACCAGGAAGATAGCAGACTTTAAACTACAAATACAGAATACAGCTTTGGGACCTCTAATAGTGATTTGGGGCTATTTCAGTAGGAAAATTGGTGACTGTGCAGCATAAGCCCTGAGGCAGCACCTGTGAAAACAGGCACAGAACAGGTCACAAAAACTAAGACTAAATCAAGACATTACATAGAGGAAACTTTCTTCTGAATTCAGCAGGAGTTTTAGTCAAGGATGGACAGTAGTAGAACTGTGCTCAATGAGAACTGAATTTTGCCTCTGGGAATTGGAGTCGCATGTGTCTCAGGGCAGAATGAAGCACACATGCGTGCTGTCCTCAGTGAAAGTTGTGTGCATCCAAAGGAAAAATCTGACCTTGTATGTCAGTTACAATTTTTCAGTCTTACATCTAAGTCTTTTTGCTTTTCAGATTTACATTTAATTGAATGCCTCCTTTTTTATGCAAATGTAAACCAGGCAGATCACATACAGAGAAAGGAATAAAGGTATTGCTAAAACAAAGTAAAAGACAAAAATAAAATCAGGTTCTATAATTAAAGTAAATCTATCTCTAGTCTTCCTAGCTGTATTTTATAGGGTGTTTTTTTGTAATAATTATTTATTAAGTACAAAGCATCCTGAGATTACAGCTGCTAGTGCTTCACAATTATTTTAATAACGGGAGATATCTGGGAGTGATGGTTCATGACATACTTTTGATTTGTCAATGAATTAAACATAAAAAAATAAAAAATGTAGTGTACGTGCTAGTGTCTTCTTAAGCATTTTTCTGTTGATATATTGTGAATTCTCTTCCGCAGTACTTGGTAGAAGCTATATATTTACAGTCCAAAGCAAGTGCCATGTTGAGATACTTACGCTAATTCTTGATTAAGATCTCATGCAGAGTAGTTTACCCTACTGATTCCCTCTGTTAATCCCCTTTGCTCGTGTTCCCATGTCCAGCCCAGGTATTTCTTTACTACAAGACCGTGTAATGCTTTTCCCCACTGCATTATAACAAAAACCAAAGCATCAAAACTAAACAGAAAGATCTGAGGCAACATTTATTAATTTGCATAGTTCTGAGAGAACTATTACTTTCTGGCAGTCTTTCTGGAAAAAAAAAAGAAAAAAAATAGATGTAGTCTGATTTTTATTTGTTCAAAGACCTAAATTATTCCATCGAAGTAAAGAAGCAGCATAAAATGGTAATTAATAAAATGTGACTTAGAATTGGAAGGTTTCCATAGAGAAGCTTCAGAACATGAGGGAATTCAGGTCATTACCTCAGAATGATTGATACAATTGAAAATTTACCTGTTTGTTTCTGAAGTTCCCATTCCATATGGACTTCATGCCCAAGCGAAAACAATTATTTTAAACTATATAAATCCTGCATACTGTTCACACTTACAAGCATTACTTCAAAATCAATTTTCTCATGAACAAGTGCATTATCCTTTTTTTAACAAAATAAAAAGTATTCTCACAGCCATAAGCAAATTATAAGCACTCTCCAACACTTGTCTTCAATTTACCCATTCAGAAGATACTTAAATCACTGAAAATCAAAATCCACTGTCAAAATAGGAACTGGTAGTAAGACCAGGTGGACACTACTTTCCTTCCTTCTTTTTTCTTTTACAAAGGAAGTCAAATAAACCAAACGATTAGATTAGTGACAGTTTAAGATGTTGATTCTGTTCCCATTTCAGTCAGTGGAGGAGAATTCCCGTTAACCTAAAACAAGTAGGTTTGGGCCTACACAAATGACTGGAAACCTCTCACAAGAGTGCACACCTAGGAAGGATGGCAACCACCTACTTGAGGTAGTATGAAAAATGTTTAATTAAGCAAAGAGATGTCAAGAGACTAAACTGTATCTACAGAAAATAACGTGCAGAAAGTTTTTATTTAGCAGAATACAAACTATTACAGCACATGACAGAAGTATAGGCTATGATCTGATACAAATTGAATTTAAGAGGACTGGTAACAGTCTTTTTCCCAAATTGAGTAATGAATTTTCAGATTCAGTACTTATACTGCAATTAGGTTCAACGTAGGCTTGAAAAAGTGGTCTGGATGAGCCACATGGTCTCCCTCCCATAAATTTTACAGATCTTTTTTGAATATTGCAGAATGATCAATGTTTTAAAGTAAAAGGGAGTCAAATAACAATTCAAAAGCCTGACACTCGGGGAAAAAAAATGAGCTGTTCATTACCATTAGGGCAAGGAGGATGGGGAAGGCAAAAAGAATCACTAAAGTGTTCTACAGGGCTTTGTTTTCCCATGAAACTCCAACAGAAGGCAAGCTGTTTTCAAGGGAAGTTGAAAGGGGAGGACTTCTAGGAAATATTTCAAATGCAACCTACTAAACAGTGGGCATGTGGCCAGAAAAACTCCTCGGGCCAGAAGCTAGGCATAGCCAATACTTCTCTCTCTGAAAATTGGAGCACACAGTAGATCGTGAAAGGCTTTTTCTACATGACCTACAATGATACAAAGAAAGCAAAATAGCACACTCTTTAAACAGAGTAGTAGTAGAATACTGTCTTTTAACAGATTAGTAAAGTAGAAAATTGCATTCCTATGATTAAAAGAAGAAAAGTGAAATAAGAGGATGAACATTAAAAAGACTTTTCTGTAAGGTTTTAAATTAAAGGAGAAGGAAGTGAATTTTGAGTTAGAAAAGAAACGTTACACTGCAAATACAAACCCTAAGAATGAATAGCCACTGTAGACAGAAGGTCAGATCCTTAGTACAGCTAAAACATTATAGCCTTATGGATATTTATAAAATAAAGGATCTATCCCTAGAAATCCCTGACTTGTCTATAACAGTTCCAAAGTGCAACATAGTCCCTATATTACCCTACAAATCTGTACTCTAAAACAATCTCTGAGAAATTGGAAGAGTTAGCATGGGGATCCCAGACAAGTACTCTAAAAAGCCAGAAGAAAACAAGTTACAGGAGTTCATTCAAAGGGATCTTACTGGAAAGTAGCAGTTCTGGTATGAGCCTTCCTCCATTTTAGCTGTAAAAATTCTTATTCACTCTGTAGTTGCTAGTTTTTGTTCTTTTTTTTTCCAGTTAACTTGTTTGATATGTGCGGCAACATGTGGAAATTCTCTCTAGTACTCAACAATACAACATGAACTCTACTTTTGCTAGAAACGGAGTAATCGTTTGCCCTTTGTTTTTTGTAGAAGTTTGATTAAAACTGTATAGAATGGGCACAGGATCAATGCTATGCCTCCACCAATCTTGCTTCTAACCTGTTAACACTTTTCTACACCAAAACCCTTTCTCTCCTAAAGCAAAGTAGACTCTACCTCAGTAGGCAGTCAACCACTCTGTTTCTGTTGGTGAAGAGCAAACTGCACAGCTAAGAACATCATTAGTTATGGGACAGTAAAGATAGAAAGCAAAAGTAACTGATTCTCACCAAAGGAGCCAAACAGTGAATTTGACATTAAGTCATAAAATTATTTCCCATGTCCTTGGCCAGTCAAAGGCCATTGACACTGACAAAGCAGTCTGGTACACTACCTGACAACTCCTCACGCCCACAGGGGACAGGCTTGCAGAGTTCTGGACCCAGTAACATATCTGCCTGCCTTCCTTGCCCTCAGTCTAGCCACAGTTTTATTCCCTGTTTTAGCCCTGAATGAATAATGCGCCTGTCTCAGCACCCACCTCTGCCTCCTGCTCCATCTCTATTTTGATATATTGACTTTCATGCTATGATCCTCTTGTTTTCAGCTGGAACAGACTGTGCAACTTGTCCAAGCATGTAGTCTTTTACAGAATGAGTCATACTCTCGATTTGAGAATCCCCATCAAACTCAGATGATGGAGAAACATTATTATTATATGAGATAAGGAAGGAAAATGTGAAGTTCAGACAAAAAAGCTAGACCTTGTGAACCAAGGCATCACAACAATTGGCTTGACATATAGAAATCTAAATAAAGGCATAAAATGAGGATGGCGTCTGAAGCTCTGAAATATGAAGGAGAGCATGACTATCTTACGCAACATGCTACTAAATCTGTGAATGGCTAGACAGGAATTCACAGGTGATGCTATATGCAATGCTGTAGAGAGGATACTTCATTTTTTTGAGAGATGCACACGCCTTACATCCATGTTTTGTTACTATTAGGATGTGGCTAATTGTAAAAAAGCCTCTGTAAAAGTCACTTTTTAAAGCATGTAATAAATTTCAAAAACTTGAAAGAGCCATCTGGTTTAATATACCTGCCATTTTAGATACTCATTTCACTCCTACTTTCCTGCTTTTCCTCCCTGCTCCTTTAAACTCCAGTCCTCTTTTTGTTTTCAAGAAATAAATCTCAAAATATCTTCATCTTACATTCTTTGTTTTAATATCACTTCCTGCTAATGCCATTAGCTGACTTACTATCATTTCCAATCAAATCTAAAGCCTTTATTCACTCCTAGCAATGAAACAGGAATTTCTGGCCAAGCTGCTCAAAAGCAACTTCAGCCATTGCATCTGTTTAACTCTGAGAAACTCCGCAGCCTCACTGAAATGTCATTAAGGGTAACACATGAGCAGGTTCTGAATTTTAAGCAGGTACTGACTTTGATGTGTAACAAAAGGTGTTTTATTACTTATTAGCTGTGCTGTGGTTTATTGCTTCTCTGCCACTGGGACTAGGAATGCTGCCTCAACCACAGCAGCAGATAAGCAACCAAATCTGAGGAATTGCCCCCATGTTCTGGACACAGCACAGCACGGCACCTGTTTCTTCAGTGGATGGTGTGGCAGTGCCTTGGTACTCCAGAGCCTGAGTATATGCCCTGGCTGTGGCTTCTCACGTACTGGCAAAACAGCTTTTTAAACAAAAGAAAAACCCAGACTGGGTCATAATGCCTTCAATAATGAAATGTGGTTTTTTACAGTATTTACTGGAAGAGTCATTGAAAAAAGATCTTCAAGTCCCAAAATATCAGACACTGCTTTTCTAGAATGATTTTTTATTTTGAAATTGATTGTACTTCATATAATAACAACAACAACAACAAAGTCAAAATTGCAAAGTGGATCATTTGAGGCTGTTATTGACATGTTGAGGTACTTTGGACTGTAAAACCTTTTCTTAAAACTTCAGTCATCAGTTTATCTCCTCTCACACAGTAAATAAACAGAACAGTAAGGTCACCAATAGTCTATCGCTTTTCTCCTTCTACTCCTTACTCCTCAGAAATCCATAGAACAGAGAACATACGTGCTTGAGATCTTTGCATGTATGTTCATTTTGCACATTTTGAAGATTTCCTTTCACACACATCAGATTCTAAAAGCTACAACAACCTGTGACAAAAAAAGTACTAAATAGATTCACAGATTTGCAGCAACTGGCACAGTCTATCACTAGTCCCATTACCTTGCTTCTCAGTCTGTGCAGTCAAAACAATCATTTACAGTTTATGTTTTGTAATCCTCAGCCTGAATAAGAAATATTGAATATCGAATAAGAAAATCTGCATGTGTGCTACATTCAGTTCATTTCACTCTTACCATAGTTGTCTCTTGAATTGACCCAAAGCTGTTAATGAAGATATTGACTGCCACATCGACTGGAATTCCTTTAAAAAGAAAAGATTTCTAGTCACTTGCACAATCCAGTAAAGGTACATTACCCTTCCTCTGTGGCTCCCTTTTAGTGGTATCACAATATGAAATATTTTTTATAACTTTGTATTTTCAAATTAATATATACACATTGTTTTCAAAAGCAACGGTATAATCTGTTTGCATTGAAACCATGAGATTCATTTTCATAACAAAACAGAAAAAAAAAATCCTCATTCCAGAGCACTAAGCTTACAGCATTTCATTGACCATAAGTCAATGAGCCATTTTCAAATTCCATGATTTTCTTCTACCATAGAATGCACCATCCAGTATTATTTTTCACATGCAGTGCAATAGACTGAGGCAATTCACATCTCTAGTGGTGGACACATCCAACTGCCAAAGATGTAACAATGATCTATCATCCCAAATAACTGTTTATGATTTATGATGACACATTTACTTAAATTGTAAGAGGATACTTTGTGCAAGTCAAGTGTATAAATGTACCAGCGTAGATACAGGGGGATAAAAACTGTTTTGTGCAGCTTTCACAGCTACCTAACTTGAAAGGGAGAGAAGCAAAAGGCTGCTCCATTTTACAATGATTACCAATTTGGCAAGAAAAATTCTGAGAAGCCAGCAGCTGTGAAGATACCAAGATGGACTGGATTTTTGTCTCTTTTCCACAGCCAGGATTACTATAGCTGAAGAGGGCTGGTGTGACAGCTGCTACATCTGCCCTCTGTCACCCTGCGGGAATGGATAGGCAGTCATCTATCTGGTGCTAACAGAGGGTTATCATGAAGTGGGGGGTAGTGGCCTGATGGTTATGAGAATTATGGTTCACTAGTTTTATTTAGCACCTGTATGTTGAGAAAGTCAGTACACACACTAGATACATGCATCTGTTGTCACACTACTACAACTGCTTAGCTTCGTGGAATTCTTTCTATTTTCAGAAATAAAAAAGACGTCAGAGTATAAGACTATCTGGACAGAGAGAACAACTATATTCCAAAGTACTGTCTTGTTTAATAGTTTGCTCATCTATGTACAATATTCCAGAGTACATATAAGACATAAATTCAAGCTTAGTAAGTTAACATGGTTCACCAGAAAATGACTAAGATAAAATTTCATTTTTTCAGTGAACCAGTTTTTTTTTTTGTCAACCAGATCAGTTAAGTGTGGTTCTTTCAGTTATTCAGTAAGTGGAATATAGCATTTAACGCCTTACGCCAGTGACAGAGCACCCGCTGCACCACTGGTAGCCAGGAGTCCCTACCAGATTTGAATAGGAACTGCAGCCCAAGGAAGCCAGTCATGTGTGAGGAACATTTTAACACGGGCAAATCACTTGTCAGAAAATGTTCTTTTTTTCCACTTCTCCATAAGCTAACATTATATGTCCTCTCTTTTTCTTCAGACTCAATTCTTACCAGAGTGCCATCAGGGATATCAGAAATACAAATCAATCTGCAATATGCTCTAGCAGTGGCTACAAGCCTGTTGTGCTGAGGAGCAGGTAGAACAGAGGATGGACATTTATTTTTTGTGACAAAATTCAGTGCTGAAAACAAACAAAGAATAAGAAAGAGGCAGGAAACCTGCTGAGAATTGAGTTTAATGCAGTTATAAAGCTCGGTCAAATAGAATCTGAAATCCGAAACTGGTCTCTTCAAAAGCACAATAAAGATTACAGATTTCCAAAGTTCTCATGCTATTGCTATGTGTTACAGTAACTCCTAACCTAAGCATAATTAAGCTGTACAAAGAACTGATTTATGTAAACTTCAGTGTGTGTAATATAATAAAATTCCTGTCTTTTTTCCAGCAGGGAAACAATCTAGTTCCTGAAAAGTATGATTTGAAGCTGTATGATTACCAAAGGTTTTGCAGAGTATATGTATTTCAGCCTTTTCTGTCTATGAAAGAAAATCACATTTGCCTACATGGGACATTCCTACAACAGTTGCCTACAAAGGGTATCTCAGAAGCACATGTGCTTAAACTCATCATCTGTTTGAAATCCCAAACCTTGTAAGCAGTATTATTAACATACCTTCAAAACTATATTTTGCACGATTTCTGAACAGTGAAACTGCTGATCTCAAATTTTATCTTAGAGGATCCCTACAGAAAAGTTTAGTGGTTTAAATACTGTAAAGCGAGGACACTACTAAGGCATAATTAAAATGGAGTGATAAAGACATATTTTAAAAAAGCATTTTACAAAATCTAATTCAACTTAAAAAATATATGTTAGAAAAATTTAATAATAATAATAATAAAGCATCGGACGCCATTATGATCTTGAAATCCAAATATATATTTCAGCTAAAAAAACCTGTAAATACCTCCTACAGTTAAAGCTTGTAGCAAAATCTTCATCTTTCTTAGAAATAAATATAGTTGTGAATATTACTTCTATACAAACTTTCTGTGAAAAGAAGTTAAATTACAAGGATCAAATAAAAAGGCAGAAATATCTGACGAACCTTTGAAATTAGGTCTTATCCTGGGATCATAGCTGAGTAATAGCCTATTTAAGATATTGCTGGTAGAATTAGCAGGTACTCTTGCAAGGTCTTCAGCTGATTGCTGGCTGTAAAAAGAAGTGCATTAGTTACTACTAAGACAGAAGCAACTGTGTGCTTAAAGTTAACTCATTTTCAAGTTGTGCCGGCTCGCAAGCAAAGCAGTTTCATTACACACTTTCTTTCTTCATGATGTTTCAGTGCTTTTCAAGAAGCTGTGACAAACATGACAGCTCTCTAACATACACTAACTGTAAACTTCAGAAAGACAACAGATAATAAGTACTGTAAATACGTAAGAATTTCACTAACTGCTCCCTTCCCTCAAAACATGTATCCAGAAGGACATGATAACTTCATCAGAAGAAAACAGACACCTGAACTATTCATAGTGACTGTCAGATTAGGAACACAAGTAAACTGACAGGCACTTCTTAGGTGCCAAACTACACAGAGGCTTTGGCAGCTTCTTGCTTTCAGCTGCCAGCACCAGCAAGCCCTACGAGACCTCAGACATTGCATAACTGGCAAGCACTAACGAAAGCCTTGTTACAGAAAGCAAGGCTTTGCACCCTGGTTGTTTTTCAGAATAATCTTAAACATCTTCATTTGCCTTGCTGTTATTGTGTTGGGTATTAAATTAAAACCATCACTAAAATTAAAAAGGACTTATGATGGGTAAATACAGCTACAAAAGAAACACAAAAATGAGTGGAATAAAAAGCAAGAGTAAGATGCACAGGTCTCCATCCCACCAATAGCAGGCTGCTAATGCCCAGTAAATGAACTTTTATGCTGTCTGTAGAATACATTCAGTCGTGATTTCAAATTTTGAACTCTTGTAATCAGCTTTCCAACCATTTTTTGAGTACTTTGCTGACTCTCTGTCATTAGAATAACCAACATGCCATGTAAAAATGCCACTAGTATGTCCTTACTGTATGTACAATAACCCTGTGAGAATTTAATGATATAGCAATCAAATAACAGCAGGGTTTCTAACCTCTTCAAATAATTGATAAATTTACCTTCAAATAATTTTCCTAGAGTTGTGTTTATGGCTTTTCATATTTGACTCGAATTTGAATCATCAAGTATGTAAAAGAATGGATTTATTTCTGTCCCTTTACAGTTTTTGTTCAACCTTCAGTGATGGCCTTTACCAATGAAGAGGCTGTGAGAGAAATACCATGAACCAGCTCCGTATGCTTTTCTTGCAGTTACCACTAACTGGACAACATGAAAAGATAAAGTTAATTGTTAATTTTATTTTCAATTTCATAACATGAACAAGATTGAAAAGAATATTAATTTAACTGGAAAAAAGGTAGGAAAGCACTTCATACACTCTATCTGATGCAGAAAGATTTATGGCTTTGCTTCCTTGCAAATCACACATCTTAACACCTAACACACCCACATCAGGTGCCTACTGAAATTGTATTTATAAAGCACAAGCTATAGAGTTTGTTTCTAAATCATATATACCCAGTATTTGTGCAACATCAAACCAAAACTGGATAGCTAATGAACAGACTTAAATCCCAATCTGTTTTCTATTTCTGAAATGCATTATTCAAAGAAGTTCATTAAATAGTAATGATGGCAATAGTCATTAAATAGTGATGATCTGAACCATGTGGAACAATATGAACACATAAACTACATACAGACGCTTGTAAAACACAAGGAGGAAATGAGAAAAAAAAGCTTGAGAAATAAAACGAGTGAGCATCAAACAGCAAAAGAAAGCTAAATACAGCTGATAGTCTGACAGGTTTATTTGTCTCTTCAATTAAGAGGAATAAAGCTGCAATTTTGTGAGATCTGAATCTCACTACAGAAGCATGTTAATACAGGGTTCTGCTCAGGTTGTTTGCACAGAGGTCATCCGTGAATTAGGCAAAGGTTGTTTCCTGCACAGAGAAGACTGATGTGATGAAGACAAGATGGCAGCACTGCTGTCTCCTAAGGACTACCATGGTCACATTTGCTGCAAGGTTGTGTTTTGAAGTTAAGTGTCACATGCACACATTTTTTCTCATTTATATAAGAACCAAGTGACACAAGAGCATCAGCTGCTTTGAATCAGGGAAAGAAAGAAGCCCACAGTCAGTCATCACTGCTTTTTTAAAGGTGACTTTGAATGAAGCGGATAGAATAGCCACTGGAAAAAAGCTCTGCAGAGCCCAGCCATACTTTCACTGTGATCTTTCATAGTAACTTGTCATTGAACTACTCACTGAGCAGCATCTATGCTACCAAACATTTTCACAAATTTCCTTCAAAAAACCTCGCTGATGAAACATACCTGGATTTCACTTGCAAACCAATAAAACAGAGGTGCGGTTTTTGGCGAACTCAAATACTATGTCACTTACAGAGTGACAGATTAGCAGAATGACTTCATTAACCACAGCAGGATGGATTAGTCACACACAGCAAATGGCTGGGACAACTCAAGTCACTGAGATCCCAGCTAAAAACACTACCACCCCTGCTCAACTGGCCATTCTGGAATTCATTACAGACAAAGGTGTAGACTACACTAGAAAGAAAGAATTTGAGCTGAAAATCTTCTTTCCCCAAAGAAGCAACACTCCCATTTTCTAAAGACTGATTCCCACACAACACCACTCACATTAACTGAAATGTTACCTACCACCTCTTCTTATCCAACTTAGAATTTTCATGTGAAAAGCTCCTAACTAGCCAAAGGTTCCCCTTAAATTTCCACCAGTCACCACACATCTTTAATATGTTTACCTAAACTTGCATGGAATGCACGCATAGCTGCTGAGAAACATAAGGAAATGGAAAGGTAGCAACATTTTTCAAAGTAATTTACCAGTTCTAGCCAAGACACAGTGAATACCAAGCAAAGGCTAATGCAACTGAAGTCTCACCATTGCCTTAAGGGGAATTTAAAGAAAAAAAAACACAGTAATAGTAAAGCTAGAAATGCCTTATTGAGAATTTTGCCTAAGCAACAATTCTGGGGGGGAGGGACAAAACAAACACCAAAAAAAAAAGTACAAGAACGTCTTCTCGTTTTCTGCAAGACATAAGAAAGCAAACAGTGTTCTCACTTTACAAACGGTGTCTGCAAAATCAAGAAAGAAAACAAGTACTCTGAATCTGTCAGCATGAAATATCTGTGGGCAATGACTGGCCTCTCTCCAGTCTGTTTCTGGTATCACTGATGAATAAAAGGATGACTGTAAATACTGTACTGCATAGGATACACGGTGAGGTGTCCATCTCCTCTTCTTCCACTGCAGCTGTACATATTTTATCGCTGCCTTTGAAGAATATGATGAATATTTTAAACCAATACAATAGATAATTATCTTCATAATTCATTAATCAACATTCAGAAGTTTAGATGAGTAGGTATGCATGGCAAAAATGAATCATACTCTTGGTTTGAAATTTATATAACTTTGTTACATTTGTGCCAAGCAAATATGTCAGAAGACATTACAATCTCTCTCTGTTGGCTTATCATGACATCTACTCCCAGAACTCACAGAAGTTACAAGAAGTCCTTATTACAGGCAGAGCCCCATGAGAATGACTGGAGAAAGGAACGCCAACAATATTTATTCTACACAAATGGGAAGGGGAACCTCTGTTGTTGTTTTCATTCACATATTGCCCTAATCCCTGTTCTTAAGATCCCATTACCATTTTAGGAGAAATGAATACAATTTTTATTTATGTCATGACAATGAAGGAAAAAAATAAGCAAGTGCCAGAGGGAAACTAATTCACAATCCATCTTACAATACACTGCAGACCAAAGAGTCATACTGCATGTTTTTCCCATTGTCAGCATTTGCTTAGAGCTCATAAATTGGATAAGCTAATGTCAAGCTTAGCCTTTGCATAGATTACTGTCAGACAGAGAAAAATATATATTCCAACTACTGTTATCTCCCACAAAATTTCCTATGTAACACTGAAACAACAGATTTACTATAGTTAATCTAATATACGTGATGGAAACTGTCATTTTAGTCACATAACGTGGCAGTAGATATCAGAAAATGATAACAATAAGTTCTGGGAAACACAGCACTTCCCTGATACAAACTATCAATGTTCCGCTTTGCAGGTGTTAGATTTTCTAAGCGTAGTAAATCAAAGCATAAAAACAGGTCAATACAAATCAAATAAACATCATATAATTCATTTGAATGATCTCTATGACCTCTAGCGTGCTTAATAGTTAAATGTTCAAACTGTACAGCCTGACTTCTCTGCTACAGGGAAGAAAGATTACAGTCCCTCCAACACAAAGTCAAACTACTTGAATTATATTAAAACTCCAAATCTCGGAGTAACAGTTTATGAATGCTCACAAACGCAGTTGACAGCTAAACTTTTAAGATTAGATGTGCAACTTCAGTCCTTGAATCTGGAGGTAATCCAGTACAGTGAACAAAATTTCCTTCATTGTGCAACATGAAACATCAATCCTGCTGGGGTACCCTGAATCATGGTCTGAAATAGTTCCTTTTCATCTGCTATGGAAAGACCACAAACTCCCAACATGGGCACGTAAGCAAGTTTCCTGAAGCTGGGGCTGTGAATAGCTCAGTTAGTGCTGCTTCTTTGGTTCTTGCCTATCAGAAACCCCTAAGTTTAGCTTTGGTTTCACATTCAGCACTACTCCACGTTGAGGAGTTTTAAACGGCACTCTGAACTGCCTTACTTTTCCCTGAAGCATTATCAGCAGCCAGAAGTTTAAGCAGAACTACAGCCATCTGTCCACACCTGCCCCCACATCCCAATCTCTTTTTCTAGATGTGTGAACACCAAGAAGAGCAATGCACACATCCTGAAAGGAGCACCATCTTGGTTAGAACACACAAATGGAGCGACATTTGAGATAACCTGCCTTTCAGAGATTCACATGGTGGTAATGAGAATAGAATGTAGTCCTATGGTTTTTCTCACCCTTAGTTTTAGAGTAGTTTCATGAGCAGACCTGAGAGCTTTCTGTCTGGAGGCTCGTTCTGTATGAAGTACAGGGCTCAACTGTAACTTTTCTGCACAGTCCCATTGCCTCATCACTATAATGCTCAGAATGGAGTGAGAATTTCTCACCAGGGAGGGAGGATTACTGGAAGAGATTCAGCCTACCACAGTTAATTACTGTTTTACAAGAGAACTTACGTTTTGCTTATATAGCCTTATCTTATACTCCCCAGCACGCTTATCCATTCTGAATACAAATTCCCAGACCTCCTGGAATGTGGCCCTGTCTGCCTGGGATCATGGCTTTCCATGAGGGCTACATGTTACAGGACAATTAAACCACTGACCAATTGCTGTTACCACAGTGCAGAAGAATTTTTACAGGAACCAGAAATGGGCTCTGCAATGTCTTTATTTTCAGAGTGACTGAAACGTAACTGTCCCCACTAATAAATTCAGGCTGCTGTTTCTACTCCATTCCTCTCCCACAAACTACATCGACTCTCCCATCATACCTACAAATTAAATTGCTCACAGAGTATCAATAGTGTCTTCCAGAAGATAGGAGGGATGCTGACAGAGATTATTCCACTTTTCACCATTCGCATTTGAGGGTTGATCACACGCTATTGACAGAGAGACCACAGAGACCCAAGCACTTGGTCAGAAGAAAAGTCCACGTTCACGGGAGGGTGGAGAGGATCCAAAGTAGAATCCTTTGACCTCAGCCTTTATGGAAAGAGCTTGTCAGAAACTGCCAGTTAACCAAGAGAAATGTACAGAGCAGTCTTTCATACAAATCTATGCTTTAAACACACACAAAGATTTTTTTTCCCTCAGTCCTGCTATCTCTTTTTTTTAAATAAGCTGTTTACTGAACCTTGGCATTTGTGACCTTTCTAAGCTTCTACCCTGGCAGATGGCACAAGCCATGTTTTCTGGAGGGCTCTGAGGGCCATTTCACAGCTTCTGAAGTAATGGATATGCTTTACTGAATACAACCCAAAACACAATTTGCATTCCTGTTCTGCGGGTAAAAAGTCTCTTACAGGTATCATGCATTTAATCACCTATGTGTGTATAAATCTTTATGTGGGAAAATGCATATAGGTGGGAAGGGATGCTACATAAAAACATAGTCTTGAGATCAAGAAGAAAGAACGAGATTCAGAGACCAAGGCAATACTCTGATTGTTAAACTCTCTGGGGGACCATCAGCAACTAAAAGTGTGCAGGTGAACAGCTGAGTCACACTAAAACTGTAATTAACAGGGATAGCTGTGACTGTGAGCACAGCGCTAACTGATTTTATTAGCTGCTATTTGACACATATCTCTGTGCCTACTGCAACCAAACTTTCCTCTGCTTATAATTTAATTTGAGTAGAGATCGTGCAAGGGGCTCTGAGGGAGACCTTCTGGGTTACCAAGCACCGTGGGATAACAGCAACAGCTGCAACACTGTAACATAACTGAAGTATTATGACACAAAAAAAAAAAAAAAAAAAAGGAAAAAATGTTCTTTAGCAGTGCTCTTACAAAAAGTCACAGCTGCACATCCAACATGTTTACCAGGAACAGGTATTATGAGAAATTATGAGGAAGTTACGCTAAGGGAAAGCGGTAACATTAGACAAAATCTGTTTCGACCACATCTTCCATCCCAAACATGTCTGTCTGTACATCTTATTCTCAACATCGGTCCTCACCGTGACTAAAATGCGGCAGCTTCTTAAACCTCCTCTGCCATCTGGCAACATTTTCAAAATAACGCCAGTACTGGAAGAGAAGTCACAAGTGCCTATTCAAAAGGCTGTCTCTGCCTAGGGCAATTCAAACAAAATACCCACGTTTATCTGATCAAAACTGCCTGAATTGTTCACATAGGCTTAACTCACATTAACAAGAAATGTAAAACAGTCACACTTGTGCTTAACCTTCATGGCACAATCTCACAAAGAGTCATTGTACAATTGCCCATTCCATATTCTTTTCTAAACTTTAAACCTGTAACACTCTATCACTGTTACCTACAATGCCACTTCACGGCTGATATTTCCCATTCTGTAGAGACCCTGTAGACACACTATAACTTGCAGAAACACGGCAATGTGGAGTAGCCCCCAAATGGGAAATAACAGAGGAAATACAGCCGGTAGACAGTCTATGACCAAGAAATAGATCAAGTGAGTAAATCCACCTGTGCCTAATACCAAGTCATCTGTATTCACTACAGTGAATTTCAAAATAAGCTCTGTAACCTAATAAGGCTGTAATCTATAGAATTCTTAAAGGATTTTCTTCAAGAGCTCAACCTGTTTCTTTTCTTTTTTTTTCTTTCCTTTTTTTTTTTTTTTTTCTTTTTTAATGTTTTCCATGGAGAGAAAAGGCTTGAGTTTTGTATCATCAAGGCTTCATATTGGACATCTGCAGTAACTAGCTTCCCAGATTTATGTGAAAAATTCCCTATTGTGAACTTTCAGGTCCAATATATCAATCTGTTTGTTAATCAACAAACATCTGAGAACCAGACAAGTATAATTACTCTCTGTTTCATTTGAAAAGCCTGAGGTAAGAAAGAAAATGATCTAAAGTTTGATGCAATACCTTATATCTGTCTGAGGAAGTACTAGATTAAAATAAAAATAAGTGATTAAGCATCAACTTCATGAAACCCCTCTAAAGCAAAAGCTGGGAAAAAAAACAGTTCCAGAAACAGATAAAAATAAGATGGCTATTCGAGCCACTATCACACAATGTACAGAGAAGTATGGCATTATCATAGAATCACAGAATTATAAATAACCACAAGGAAGAGTTTTTGCTCCCAGATACAAAATAGTGTTCCCCTAATTGAAGGAAGCAAATATCTGTTTATGAGACACTAATGAACTTTTTATGAGATTTCTAATCAGCTTGTTTTCAGCTTATTCTAATAGTTAATTTCATGCCAGAGGTGTACATTTAACTACAGACTCATGTGCTGGATATGAATTAAAGTAAAAGCTCAGGTGTGCTCATTTCTCATACAAACGGGCTGAAGTCCAAAACCTAAACCAGCCCTAACAGCACCCATTTCTGAACATCAAACCACAGAACTCAAGCAGTATTATCAGACTTGACACAAATGTTTTCTTGAAAAATTAGTTGCATATATTTGAATTTCATAATCATAAAGTTTGTTTCTTATATAATTACTAGTGATTTTTATTTTCTTGAGAGGCAGAATTTAGCTTTTTGCATGTTGAAAATAGATGAGAGGCATTATTTTTTTACACTGAAGCTTGAAATTGTATTGCACTAGTAATCAGCATAAAATAAAGGTAGATTAAGATTTTAGCTTATAAATTCCTTAGGAATCTGTACCACTCAATCACACAAATGATGCAAAATTCATTTGTGATTTGCTAGGGAAGTTTTCATTCAACCATTTCCTCTGAGACTATTTTTGGTCTCATCACTGAATTCCCACTCCACTTCTGCAACATATTTTGGTTTGTTTCTGAGGAAAGACATGTCCTTTTTTTTTTTTGTCCACGGGGAAAAAAGCATTAAGAGTAAGCCATCTCTTTTACAATTCACATTGTCCTCAACTACAGGCTTTGTGAAACGCTATTAGAACACACCAACGGCTGAAAGTCTGTCATCAACGGAAGAGTTAGGAGAGCAGGACAGAGCTCACCTGGACTGTTCACTCACTCACCTAAGGGTTCCGCTGCCAGTCACAGACCTAGCAATCCTGCAGTTCCACAAGTGACTGTGTCTCAAGCTGTGAACTTCAGCCAAGTGAGACACCAACAACTTGTTCCTTACTCAGAAAATGACAGAGTTCACTACTATGGCAATTAATTCTAACAAGCAGCACTGACATGTGGATAGATCAATCAAACATGGGAACCTGCTGGGATTTTCAGAGAAAGCTTTCACTGTCTAGAATGTAAAAATACCACCGCAAAAATTATTGCATTTATTCACCTCAAACAGTGGTGACAAATGATGTCACATTCATTCTTCTCAAAACTAACTGGTATCAAGAACAGAGTACCAGGAAATACTGTGCTTCAGTGTTCTGAACTGTAATTAAGATCAAGCTAAGAGCAGAAGGAAGTGCTGGCTGCTTTCACAAGACTATGGCAGGTCTGGATTCCGCTCCCAGCTGTGTAACTCACTATCCAATGACTTTAGTGCTCATGCCCATTTGGGGAACCATGACATTTCTCCTATTGCCAAAAGTCCTTACATTAATTCAAGCAGAACACAACTATTCAAAGGAAACAGAATGGATATGGGTCATCTCAAATGAGTCATGTCACATTTGAGACCTGTATGGTAATGTTTTCAAATCAAAAGATATGTCTCATCTTTAGAGCTGATAAAAAAAAAAAAATAAGAACACTCATATGTAGAAATTTTCTAAAAAACTGTCATTACAGGTAAACGTCAATATCAGCATTTAAAAAGAATGGGAACTTTAAAAGTATCCTTCAAACACTGCCTCATTATTGCTATTCTATTTTTTTTTTCTTTTCCTTGCAATATGTCTGTTAGTGCTAACTAGCCAGTTTCATCTTCCAGTTTTCTTTTGTGGTCACGCTTAAAAGGTGCTTTAGATTAGCCTGAGTCACTTCAGTATTTAAGGCATAGTGCTCTTCTACACACACTGGAAATTCATTATATGCCACCTATCCTTTTACATTTACACCACAGCAATAAAAAAGATGACCAAGGCTGGCCATGAAAAAGAGAAAAAAAAGGCCCCCTGAAATAAATGTATGCATCATTCTATCAAGCAACACAAAATACAGTAGGCATTAGAAAGTAAAACTCGTTTTAGTGTGAAATGAATATATTCTCTATTCATCTGATTAATCACTGATTTTCATTTCTGTATTTTTAAGAAAGATTGCTCCATAAGGGCGTGTGTTGTAGGAACAAATTATCCACATCCGCAAAAACTGTAAATTACCAATGGAAGCTGTTAAGACATTAGTTCTATTCAGCACGTGATAAGAATAAAAGTAGAACAAGACCCCCTTTTCATAGCTAAGCAAACCAGAAACTGAAGTTCAGTACAACAGTTTTGGATCTTCTTAGTAACTCACAATATGATGCTAGACAGCAAAGTGTTACAGTACTACACTATTCTGTGCCCATAAATAGCAAGATACGGGGTTGGAATCCCCCGCAAACATTTTTAATCATTGTTAAGAATCTGTTTACTATTGCTTAGACTTTTCATTAAAATAAATTACTTGCCGCAGAAGAAACAAATTCATTGATAGAACTCAGCTAAGTCACCGGTCAAACCCTCATCCTCTCATTCCTACTCCCCATAATTGTTCGCTCAAAAGAAACCACCACCTTCCTTGTCAATTGCCATTTCATTTTCAGTGTTAAAATATAGCAGAATTATGATCAAGCAAGAATAAAAAGGAAACATGGAACATACGATGGACAGAGGTATTGCTTCTTTTTTCCCTTTCCTTTCTTTGAAGACTTCTCTTTGGAATAGACTTCTTCCACCCATAAGGAGAATGAGACAAAGAAGAAAATCGCTAGCAGGAACTTCATCTTGAAGATTAAAGTTCAGAGAAATGTTTGGTCTACAGGAAAAGAAATTTAATAGGTTTATGTAAGTAGGGTCATATAGGGCAAATGAGAACACAAGTACAGAAGGTAAAAAAGTATTTCATTAAAATAAATAAATAAATAAATAAATAAATATTTGGTCTTAGCTGTCATGGGAGAGAGTCTGTTGAGATGTGAATCTGTTATTAAACTAATTTAGGTAATTTTCTGAGCATCAGATAGTTCCCCAAAGTTAAGAGAATCACAACCAGGAACAGATTTAAGTGCAAGATAGCTTCGGTGTATTTAAAACATAAAGAAGATGATCTTCAAAGGGTACCTAACTCAAAATCCCCAGAAACCTGGTATGAGAATTCATCTCCAAAAATACCATGTATTAACTGCATTAAACATGGTTAAATGTGACCAATCAGTCATTTACCAAGACAGAGAACTGAGAGCACTCCATGTGCTCAGCACACATTAAAAAAAGTAACAATTTCAATTTATCAGGAAGGGCCACACATTCAATCTCACAGATGGAAATGTAAACACCAATGACTATTTTGCAAGGACTCTAGACGCACAGTCAGCACTAAATGGCAAGCGTAAAGACGCCTTGAGCACAATCCGGAGCGTTCAGCATTACTCCACCAGCGTTACCCCACCCCTTTCGATTCGTCTGGGATGCACCTGGCCCCAGGCCGGGAGCTCGGCCCGCATGGGGTCGGGCAGGCCCACCTGCCCAGGGCCGCAGCCGTACGGCACCCTGGGTGTGTTATATTTTCCATTCTTATAGCTGCTTCCCACCTCACCTCCTTAGGCCAGCGGAGACCTCACGGATTCCTCAGCACCAGCTGCGCTTCCCACTTATTCAATTACCTGTAAGACTCCCTCTCCCGCACCTTCCGGAGGGTCATTTCCATCCCCTCGCAAAGCCCCAAGCCCACCCGGAGCACCGACGGAGGGGCTCCGCCACACGCAACCGAGCCCGGTGCCCCCCTCTGCTCGGCCCGGCCTCGGGCAGCCCCTACCCCCCGGCTACCCGCCCGGCCCCGCCGCCGCCGGCGCTGGCCGAGGTGCTGACAGGGCCGCCGCGCCCGCCTCACCCGAGGAGCCTCCACTGGCGGGGCCCACGCGGCCGCAGCCCTGCGCTCACCGCCAGGCACGATCGCGTCCGGGCCGGAGCCGAGCGGAGCGGAGCCGCCGCCGGTACTCCACTCTCAGGGCCGGCGGCAGTCGGAGAGCCGGCGGCGGGGCATGGCGCGGCGCGGCGCGGAGCGGAAGAGCGGCTCCGGCCAGCGAGCCCTACCTCCGGCGATGCTCCGCGGCCAGTGAGCATGTGCGGAGCCACGGCGCGGCGGCCTCGCAGTGAGCATGTCCCGCCGCCCGCACATGGGCACTGCGCGGCCGGGCTTGGGAGGGAGGGGAAAGGGTGGTGTGCTATCGACGGTGGCTAATCGTATTCTGCTACTGCACGGGATGGGCAGCAGCAGGACGGTGATGATGCAGAGGGGCACGGAATCACAGAACAGCTTGGGTTGGAAGGGACGACCTCAAAGCCCACCCAGTCCCAACCCCTGCTGTGGACAGGGCTGCTCCCCACCAGCTCAGCTGCCCAGGGTTCCATCCAGCCTGACCTTGAGTGCCTCCAGGGATGGGGCACCCATCACTTCTCTGGGCAGCTGTGCCAGGGCCTCACCTCTGCGTGAAAGCTTTCCTCCTAAAATCTAATCTGAATCTCCCCTCTTTTAGCTTAAAACCATTCCCTTTTTTCCTGTCGCTGTCTGCCCATGCACATCCTTGCTGACTTTGTGTTCTCTGAAGCAGGAGCTGTGCTTATGTTTCATGCTTATATTACAGACAGCCCTTTGGCCCAAATTTTCAAGCAGGCAGAGATTGCTGCACAGACAAGTAGCCCTAGGTCATCAAGTGTCCACCCCACGTTGTAGTTCAAAGGCATCATCTCCCATCTGTTTCACATTCCTTTTAGCAACCAAGCCACATAAAATTGTCTGTTCCCACATCTTTCAGTTTTGCTTTCCAATACTGCCAGTACACACTGCCAGAGCTTCTATCTATCCATGATATAATGAAAGAACAGCACAACCTGAAGATGTACAAAAGCACTGTCTATTTTTCAGAACAGGTGCAGTGATTGATAAATACCTCAGCGCATGCTTTCTGTAATGTCCTATGATCTACACCATTCTTCTCTGAAGCCTCGCTTGACTTCGGAGTGTAATAACAAAAAGTGGAAACAATCACAAGTCTTGCAAATGGAAATAAGCGGGCGAATGACCTGATCTGTGTGCCATGCCAGGCACTGAGCAGTGTGTAGGTTTGGTAATACCTACATGTTGGGCTCCATCAGCTTCACTTTTCCATAGTCATAGAATCACAGAACATCCTGAGTGGGATGGACCCACAGAGACTACCCAAAATCCAAACCCTATGTCTGAGAGCAGTATCCAAATGCCCCTTGAACTCCAGGAGCTTGTGGCCCTGCCCACTGCTCTCTGCCAAAGAACCTTTTCCTAACCACCCCCAACCATCCCTTGACACAGCTCCATGCCATTCCCTCAGGCCCTGCCACTGTCACAGAGAGCAGAGATTGGAGCTGCACCCGCCATGAGGCCTTTCCTTAGCCCTCTCTGCTCTGAGCTGAACAAACCAATGGGACCTTGGCCACTCCTCATACACCTTGCCCTCCAGACCCTTCACCATCTTTGTTGCCCTCCTTTGGATGCTCTGCAATATTTTTAAGTACTTCTTATGTTGCAGCAACCAAACCTACATGCAGTGCTTGAGGTGGGACTGCAGAGCAGAGGGGATAATCTCTTCCCTTGCCCAATTGCAGTGCTGGGTCTGATGCACCCCAGGGTATGGTTGGCACTTTTGGCTGCCAGGGCGCACTGCTGACTTAAGATAATGCTCAGATGATAATTCCACAGGCTGCTGTAAAGTATACTTATACTGCCACAGATGTGTGTAAGTGTGTGTGTATCAACATACGTGCATGCAGATGGGAAAACGCTGTCATAGTTGGGTCATCTGAAGGTCACAGGTCTCACAAGATGTAGTTTTTGAGCTCAAACACAGGAACTTGCAAAATTAAACAAAGCAAAGTTGTTTCCTGAAACAGCAAAACCCAGAGGCTTCCCACAACACTCTCTGCAAGCAGAAATAAAAGGTAGAGGAAGCTTATTTTTTAAAGCCCTTCTGAAGTTTATCTCAGGAATAGAAACAAAGGTGTTACAGCTGCTCTATGACTGGCATTAAGCACGTTTGGGACTGGGTGCCTACTGATTACTGTTTCCGTTTTTCTGCATTTCAATTATGTTACTGGAGATAGGGACATAAAAAATAAGAAAGAGATCTGCTTCAGACATGAGGATGAATGTGGTTTGCATTAAGAAAGCATTACCATGGAAGAGAAGCATAAGCACCTCCAGCATGCGGTAGTGGCAGCAGCAGAGCAACAAATCACTCCGAGCACTACTGCAGCAGGGCAGGCTCTCTGCACTGTGCTTCTTGCAGCACGGAGCCTGTCTGCTTTGCAGCTCATTCTGTACAGAGAGTGCGAAACTGCCTCCATTGGGCTTACTGCAAACCCTCTGGTGTTTGCAAGTGTGTCCTGCTGCAACCATAGATATATACCTAAGGGTGAGTGATAACTCACTGGGACAAAGCAAAAAATAGAAATTAATACCATCCATCCCCTGGAGTTGTGTAAAATAAGAGTATATGGCTGATGCCTTCCTGTGGCTAATAAAAGTGGGATATATGGATGCTTTGTTAAGTTATCTATGTATGTAATATCTTTGTGTCCTGCACCTCACAAATAATAGCAAATACTGCAAGAAATATTTCAATAACTCGTTGTTTTTAAATGCACCTAAATGAAATAGGTGTCAGTTCTGCCCACTCTATTGCCTCACTCAGAGCCACCAGAAGAAGCCAGCATTCTCACTCACAAGATTCTGAAGGACAGCCTATGTTTCATTCAGGTGTTGCACTGCAGTGCCAGCAGAAAGCTTATTAAGGATAAATAAAATTAGTAAATAAAAGTTTTACTATTAAATGAATGTATAAGGGCAAAGCCAGCCCTCTCTCTGCATTTGTTGTGTTATTAAAATACAGGAGTGGACCTGGATATTTTTCCTCTGTGTGCACCTGCTGCTGTATCTGCTGTTGGGAACATCTGACTGTGCTCATTTCTCTGATTCAGGAGTGATCTCCAGGCATTCCTAATCTTACACATTATCCTCATCTCTAGAAAACAGTTCTAAGCCATTGGTAAAATATAACAATATCTTCTCTACTGACCAGCCCAGGGACATTAGGAAGCCTTTATTTTGCAGTAGTGGAACTTGGAGATCTAGATTCCAGTAGTCTGTTATTTGAACACTAAAAAATGCCATTGCTGTATAAGAATTTCTGTGTTTTTTCTGTTCTTTTTGGCTACTTTCTTAAGGTAATGAGTTTTGTATAGTCATATTCTCTATGTACGAGTGTTTCAAATGGTTTGTTGCAAACTTTTGATTTTGTTCAACTGATTGACATCACATATATAGAAAAAAAAATAAAAGAGAGAGAACTCAGAGGTACTGAATCCTGAATGTTTTCTAAAGACAGCTGGCTGAGAAGAGAGATTCATCTAATGTCTCTACTGAAGGAAATAAGGAGGAAGAAAGCAGACTGGCATAAGTGATTGCTAGACATCATAAAATCTCCTGGGAGAAAGATAGTGTAAACTCTTTAAACACAAACATGCCTCATTCATAAAGTATCTGCTTCACTAGAGGAGAAATCGTGACTGAAAAACAGAGCTTTTAATGTCAAGTAACAAACAAAATTTTATTAAAGCATTTATCAAGCTTTTCTTCAGGAAACTGAATATGTGTTTTTAAATTCCTAACAACAGAAGAACCCATATTGTAGCTTTCAGATTAGTTCATGTAAAAAACCAGTCAGCCACAAGACCCATATGGATTGTAAATCAGGTTTCATTAGCTTCGGTGGTCACAAAAGTTGTCTTGGTTCGCACAATTAGAAAATATCATTTTATGAAGGACTTCATGTTCTGCAACCTTTGCAGTTACGAGTGTTTTTATTTCAGTATCACTTCTTCAGTGTCACAGAATAATGAAGGCTGCTGGAATCTCTTTCTTCTGCTTTCTTTTTATATACATATATATATGTCTTTTACATAAAGAAGTACATATCTTTATGGCCTAGTAAGATCTAAGAAATATAGGCAAAATAGGAATCTGGTATCAATGACCAGGACTGTGAAAGATACGTGATTTCTCTCATTATGAAAATACTGGTGATTTTAATTCCATTTTGAAAAACAGACACTTTAAGCAGCAAACCCAGCTCTGAACAAAATAACAAACAGATAAACAAGCGGATGAAGGATGATATAATGTATCCTCCTTCATGTTCCAGTCCCTCATCTCTCTTTGTTACAGATACTAAGCATGACACACAATTCTTACAGGGTGGATCTGAATGCTGGCAAATTCAAATTGCTATGCTTTGATGCTCTAAAATGAGGACTTTTGGGAGAGCTGTACGTGCACTCTTAAAATTGAATGAAATTGAAATTAGAAATGTGTGTACCTTGAAACATGATATTGGTGGTAAATATAATAAGGCCAATGCATGTTAGGCTTTATGCATTTGATAAAGAGCTTGTCAGAACAGCAATGGTATATATTGATTATAATAGACATAATCGTACTAATGCTTGTACTTTACAGGAAGTGGCCACATGTCTTATCGCTGTTCTGAGTATCTAGAAAATTGGGTCATATAAGATGCCCAAAACATATGTTCCTTGCAGGCATATTCATTTTATTACTTGATTTTCCAAGGTAGCTATGCCTTGGCTGACAGATCACCACATGCAAAGCACTGTTTAACTGTGTGTGACCCAAGCTCCCCTGCTCTGTTATTGATAAAAATGAATGTACTGTAGCAGTGACCCCAGTGCTGTGGGAGAAAAGACACCGACAAAAGAACAGAATACGTGTCCTGTAATCACTGGAAGGATTGTTCAACAACAAAAGCAGAAGTAAATTAGCATACAAATGTCCATGGGTCACATGCACAATTGAAACTGGAAGATGTGAGTAGCTGTTGATTCCAGGGTTTTGTAGTATAGTCACCTAAGACATTAAAGTTTAATCACTGGAGCTAATAAGATTTTCATTACTCATACCAGTGGGTAATAAATAAATAAATAAATAAATATTAGAGAGAGATTTCAGTGTAATAAGCCATCTCCAAAGAGATTAATTTTATAGTTCCAGTTGTGCAAATAAATCTAGGAACTAGTACTAATTATATCGCTATGGGAAATTCTGCACGTTCCTAAAATTCAGCTTCATCAGCCTGAGAAATTTATTAACTGTCAAAAAACACCTCTCTTTGCTTTGGAATGTTTTACTAGTGGCACTGAAGTAACTTTAACCCTTTATGCCTTATAGCACCCACAGTGCTGTGGGACAAAGAAAGACATTATGAACAAAAGACCTGGCAAATGAGTAAACAAGCTTGGTAGCTACTTGCGCCAGACGTAAACATGCATGAGGCGCCTGGCTCCTACATGTGACCAAGGGGTTGTTGCGCGGGTATAAAAGGTTGTAAACACATATAATAAACGTCTTCATCCTGCACCAGCAAGGGAGCCCGTGCCTCTCTTGCCTCACGCTGCCTTAAAAAAAAAAACGTTTTTCACACAATCATGTACTCATTGAAAGACCAGCTAAGTCTCTCTTTAGAGCTATTCAGGCTCATTTTCTCCATACAAGATAATCTTTTGGAAAATTCAGAAAGATTGTCACACCGGTCTTGGGCAAAAGCTTTAATAAATATAAAAAAATACCTGTTTGTATGCATCCACACTCACGTTTTTCAATAAAACTGTTTAACTGTGTAATTAATTGGCTGAACACGCTTTATGCCAACTTCTTTCATGGATTATACGGTCATTTAATAATTGAGATGCAAGTCAGTGGGAAGGATTAGTCTGTCAGCTTTAAAGTGCTTAGAATGAGTGTTTGTTCATGCACAAATGGTAGACATAAATGACTTGTGAGGAGTTAATGCATGAATAATAATTGTTATCAACATGCTACAGGCATGAACTGCGTGCCTCGTGAATAACTGTACTGCACCTATGTGTGGACAAATCAATGGAAGAATTGAAAAGAATCTTGAACAGGAAGACAGGTATTATTGAAATGTCATTCAACACTGCTATGTATTTTCTGCAACACGAACGCTTCCTACAGGCACTTACTGCATACAGTGTGCTACACAGGATTAAGTATCCATCTTTGTTTTCTCTGCATGTAATATCAAAAGAAAGAAAAGAAGAGGCATATACCTGAGAATGCAAGCCCAGGCAATTACAGCTAGTAGGAGTTTTAAGTGTGACTTAGGATTCCTCCTGGCTGACTATGTTGGGAAGATGTTCCCGAGGACGGAACTGAGCATCCTACAGTGTAACATGCAAATTTGCTTTTCACCAACAACAATGCGTGCATACTGCCTAAATCACACTCCTGATGTGCTTTACCATATTACTTTAAACTTAAATTCTCCTTGATTTGCACTCAGTCTGAACAGCTGTCAGCTACCTGCTAAACATATGGTGCCAATGGCCCTCAGGGCAAATTTCTTACAATTCACAAGATGCTTGGTTGCAGTCTCTGTAACATTTCTAGCACACTGTCACTGTCTGACAAGGAATGATGTCTAGCCCAGGCTTCAATTCCAGACTGGACCTGAGCCCCAAAATTCATCAAGTATCTGCTACCTAAAGCAAATAGATATTTTTTGTTTCCATTCGGATAGCTGTTTCAGCAGAATCTCAGTATAAAGGGCATAGTTTGATTCTTCATCTAAAAAACTGGTATTCTCTATGTCTGTGCTATAATCAGTCACAATTTAGGATATGTTTCCTCATCCAGATTTAGGAATTCATAGGAGGTACACATGATAATAAATGCAGTTTATAAGTGAATGTCTGTGCTTTCAAACTTAACACCGTGTGAAGGATTCATACTGATTAAAGGACCTCCCTTAGTAGATTCTTCAAAGGTGCTGTTAAGCATACTCTGAAATTAAATATCTGATTTTTTTTTTCCTTTATTTTTTTCCAGAAAACTCAAAGAGCTGATGATGCCAGATTGGCAGGTCCCTGGACAAGTAGCGAAGCTAAGACTAGAATGTGTAGAGGCTCTGTTATCCATCCATCAGAAAAAGTCCTGAATACATTCTGCAAGAACAGTTGGCTGAGGCACCAATGCAGGTATGTGACACACTGTTTAAAGAGATATTTTTCAAGAAGATAGAAAGTTGGACAAAATTAGGGGTTGGAGAAATCACTATTACATTAAACCTCCAGGATGAGCGTGCTTCTGAGAGATCTGAATACAATTAAATACACAAGAAAGATCATGTCATATTGGTTTGAAAAACAAACTTAAGAGCAATAATTATGAATATTGGTACCTAGCTATTACACTGCATTTTATTACTCTGTATTGTTCTACTAACAATTAGTAATTTCCAAAATGGATACTTCTAAAAATATCTTATCCAGAAATCTCTGTAGAAATCCATTCATCCTCCAATGACAGCCTGTTATAGAAACAAGTATTTTATACATTGCATCTCAAATATGCACTGTAAATGATATACCTCACAGAAAAATTATCTCTCGTTAAAAATAAAGTTCAAGGAGCTGTGGCGAAAGCTCTTGTACTGCTATTTGTATGGCTAACCATGAAGAGAGATGACAGAGGTTTTAGCATTTGTGGTCACTCTGTTAAAGAATGTACTGACCTTTTGCTGCATTCTAGCATGATTTTCTCCTCTAAAACATTGCCCTTCTTGTCTTGACCTAGGAGAGACTTGTACATGACAATGGATCTGACATCATTGTTGCTAGAAAGAACTTTTTTAGGCTGGAAGTAAACTGATTGTTGAACTACATACCCCAGAGGACTTTGTGTATCCATTTTCCATTCAGAGGGAAAGATAACACTGTTCACATGGGCACGAGATGTCTTCTTTTTTCCCTTTCTGCTTGTCTCTGCAGCATATATGCTCCCTAGCTGTCTCACCTTCAGCATTAGCATAAGGCCTTCAGTTTTTCGACACTCCTGCTCTCATTTTATTTGATTTACTAGCTTCAATTTCAATTATATTGTATTATATTGTGTTATCTTGCATTCTTCTATCATATTTAGTAAACTAGTTTTCCTCCTCAGATCGTTGCCACTGTTTTGTTTTTTATGCCCACCTCCCTACCCTTTCCCCCTTCACAGAATCACAGAATCACAGAATTGTAGGGGTTGGAAGGGACCTCCAGAGATCATCGAGTCCAACACCTCTGCCAAAGCAGGTTCCCTACACCAGGTCGCACAGGTAGGCGTCCAGGCGGGTCTTGAATATCTCCAGAGAAGGAGACTCCACAACCCCCCTGGGCAGCCCGTTCCAGTGCTCTGTCACCCTCACCGTAAAGAAGTTCTTGCGCACATTCGTGCGGAACTTCCTATGCCCTAGCTTCATCCCATTTCCCCTTGTCCTGTCCCCCCTTTCCCCTTTCCCAGGGTGTGGGTCCTTGGGTCCCACCACTCCATTAGTCACAGAAATGGGCCAAACCAACCCGTAAATCGTTGACACAGTCATTAAATATTTGATGAAGATTGTCAAATGTGTGTATAAAAGAAGCCATACAACTTCAGATCACAGGAGCCCATAGTACAGCACTGTCAGCAGCAAGGGCCACAAGCAGACAGATGCCTATGACTGAGTACGAACAGGACAAGGAGATGTACTTTACACGAATGCCTTCTGCAGCTATTTCTACATCTCCACATCTCAGGCACACATTGTTCCTCCTCTCACATAAGGCCCTGCTCCATCTGAGATCAGATTGTTTAGAGCGTCTACTGCACAAACTGTCCTCATTTAGGCTCTGATTTCAACGCTGTGGTCAGACCAATATTCCTCACTGAATGCTTGTTAAGGAGTTTCCAGCCCAGACCTCTGTACCCTTTCAAATCTAGTCTGAACAACCCTATCAGCCTGTTCTCCCTCTCCCCACTGACAGGGAGGTGTGGACACTAACACAGAGCACATAGGACACATCAGGCCTCTCACACCCCTTGCCAGTACTGGGGACATGATTCCAAACTGCCTGGGTGGGCTTATAAGCAGGGGCTTGGTTTGAATTAAGGAGTCTGGAGAATAATAGTTTTTGGCAAATGGCATAAAGGAGATGAGTACCACCTTTTGGGTCAGATAGTCAAGCTGACTATCAGGCCCCCCCCAGGCTAGAGACCTTTTCATGTGATGAATAGACTTTGAAGGGCATCTGGAGTCAGGAATATGGCCTAAGGGAGAAGGAAAAAAATTGCAGCATTATACTGAGCTAAAAGCCAATGATAAGAAAGTTAAATCAGCACTAATCAGGTTAAAACTATACCTCAATTCCTTATTTGTTTATGCTTAGATAGTTAACAAAGTCTAGCCTTACTAAAGTCAATTTATTTCACACCTACTTTATTCACTTGCAGAGTAGTTGGGCTGCTTTGTCAAAAAGTGATTGATTTGGTGTGTTTTTACAAGCTCACAATGTGTGCTTCTTAGCACCTCATCTTTTGGGTGTAGGTACACAGTGATGAAAGCGATGACTCCTATTTTATTATGCTGACAGATGTCAAAGGCAGATGGTGGTGGTATGGTAGTTGGAGTTGAACCTTCCCACCAATTCGCCATTACATTTCATTGCTGTGTGACAGATGGCAGCAGAGAGGCAGTCTGACAAAATGGCATCTGACATGGAAGTGCACAAAGTGTCTTACATGTGCATGGAAATGATGAAGCAAAGGTGTGTCCTTGAGTTCCTCCATGTGGAAAAAAATGGCATCCATTGATATACATCAACACTTGCTGAACATTGATGGAGACTAAACAGTGGCTGTGAGCACAGTGAGGGTGGGGGGTGGGTGGTGTATTTCAACAGTGGCAACAGCAGGAGTAGGCGACCTCAACTGTTGCTGATTTTTACGTGCACAGCCTGCAAGCTCTTTCTCATTGCTGGGAAAATGCATAGTTAATTGTGGTAACTGTTGAAAAACAGTATTTTATTGCAAATAGTGGTTTTTTGCTCTTTGTATCTGTTGTAGTTTCCACAGAAATGACTAGGAGGCATTACTTTCAGAACAATCAATGTAATTCAGTGAAAAAAAGATGTTATGGCCTTTCTCTGCCTACTTTGTACAATTTCACATTTCTTGTTTCATTTCTTTTCATGATAGTTTAATAAAGTCAAACTGGCTTGGGATTCCATCCCTGGCTGGATGGGCCTGTGAGCAACCCGGTCTAGTGGGGGGTGTCCCTGCCTATAGCAGGGGCTCTTGGAACTAGATGATCTTAAAGGTCCCTTCCAACCCAAACCATTCACAATTCTAGCACTGTATTTAGGCCTGTTCTTTCCTATCTCTAACTTTGTAGCTAATTTCCACAAACAATACTCATCAGGGGATCCTTTGAGTTTTCAGATCAGTTGGTCATGTCAAAAATGGAGTGACTTATGTATTTTACATTCTTTTTAAATACACTTCACACAGTGGGCTATTTGCATGAAATGGATGCTGCAACACTGTAACAATGCTAGACTCAGCTTGTACATTTTAGTAAAGACATTAAAATGGGCGGAAGATTTTCCTTTAATAAATTGAAAAGTTGAAATGATCATTGCCATTTTCTAAGGCTGGAAAAGCCACGTATAACAACTATCTCTCCATGCAACACAATACCATTCTCTCTGAAGTGATCCAGGGAGAAAAAAACAACCAAGCTGACCTGTACCTTGATCTGTTTGGACTACATGACAATCACAAGGAAGAAGATCCAGCCAGCTCTGTTTGTTGACAATTTCTAGTAAAGGATGATTCCTAGCTCTGAAAATTCTGCTTTTTTCCTCTCTCCCAATGGCAGGCCACACAAAATCAAGCTGTTTGACTTAGTTTTGGGACAGAATTGCAGTACTTATATATCCCAGCAGTGAATTCAGTTTAGAAGTGAGATTAGGTTTTGTCATCTCCTGAATAAACTCGAATCCTGAATAATGATCTAATCTAGACAGTAAAGAAAGAAAGAAAGAAAGAAAGAAAGAAAGAAAGAAAGAAAGAAAGATGCAATAAAAAAAATGAGAAAAATGGGGAAAAAAAAAGAAGGAAAATGGAAAAGAAAACAAGAAAAATAAAGGAAAAAGCAAAAAATATTTAAACAGAGGATTCTAACATTTAAACGGACTCCATATACATGCTCATTTTCCATTTGATTTGACATCTGTGGCTGTCCATACTAATTGGGAAGAGTGACTCAGGTCCCTGCAAATCTTATCTTTCTGGTAATATTCACATATACTTTTGATACATTTCCATAAATCTGGTTTAGATCTCCCCATTTATGCGTATGGACTATTCTGAGATTTGGACTTCTCTGCTAGGCTGATTCAAACTGGAACCATTCTTTAGATATGTTCTTCATTGGCTGAAGATCTGATCTTATATTAAGGGACACAAGAGTTGCATTTACATTATTGACTGAAGCAGAGCACAAAGAAAGGAACATGTCATTAATGTGCTCTAATTAGACATGGTTCTAGGACTGTACATGCACACAGTATATGTGCATGAAGAGGTAACTGCATCTCATCTTGTAAGCAGGATAAGTCAGTGACACACCAATGAATGAGTTCAATTTTGGTTCCATCTGAGGAGAAACCATTTCCCAGCACAGAAGTTGCACACAGTGGTATATCCTGCAAGACACTAATGGTGAATTCAAGGCAAATCCAACCCCTCTGGTGCAGTAACTCACAAATGTGCAGCCATTTTTCCCCAGGAGCAAAACGGTCATTTTGAGTTAACTTCATGTAAGCCACTTAGTGTCAGTAGAAGAAAATAACAGTTCTCTATCCGTTTCTCCCTAGACTGTGTGATAGGAGTAATCTATTAGAAGTCTACCACAGCTAATTGTTTTCTCTTCCAAGTTAGTGCAGTTACAGTGACTGATATGTTGGCAATGCAATCCCAGTCTTTGTGAACACTTTTATTTTTCGTTTGATGGATAACTAAGAGACACATTATGCTTTTCCAGCAGTGTTAGTCAGTAAGAAAAACATGAACATGCACAGACACTAGTTTCATTTTGAATTAATTTTCAGCAGATTTGTTTGTTTGGAATTCGTATTAAAGTTGTGAAAGTCCATATTTCTGCTCTATAACAGATTTAATCCTTTCCAGTTTACACAGAAACTGTTACTACCCTAACATCAAACTCATTTTTCTTAATGGGCTCAATCCACTGTCAGTGAAATCAATGAAGTGCATTTTTCATCAGTCTTAATGGGATCTGGACAAGGGCCTATGTTTCTAAGTAAAGCTAAATACTGGTCAGATTCTATATTCAGTTATACCCATGTAAGCTGGAAATCAGCCAGTTGTCAATTTCTTTTTTTCTTTCTTTCATTTTCTTTCGTGTTTTGCAGTAGAAAAAAAAAATCTCACTTCATCAGGGTGAAAAGGGTAGAATAGCAAGATTACAGGGATGAAAGTTGCAGTCCTCTTTACAAGTGATGTCACACTTGATGTATATGCCATAGCTCAAAAGGAACTTTATAAATTTTCCTGAGTTCGGCATCTTGAATAATTTTCAGCAGCCTTAGGTTTGATATGACTTAAATTCAGCTGTCCACATATTAGAAGAGACTTCTCAGTTACTGACTATTGACTAAGTATAACAACATTCAAACTATATGTCTTACGTGGCACCTATGTAGGCGGCAGGGAATGTGAAGTAAAGCTATCACATCTGTTCTATTCACCCCTTACCCTCAGGGATTTCCCTTCATTTATTTGCTTTGGCAAAGTAAAGACATTTTCGCAGTCTCTGGCATCTTTATATATCCGAAGATTTAACACAATCCCTGATTTTGACATACGGATGGATTATGACAATGGCTTATACAGCAGACAGCTTTAAAAGCAAGAATGACAATATGTTTAGTTTTCAAATAGTGGCAGTTTTCTATGCAATTCTTTACACGTACAAATGACAGAAAAAAAAAATATATATATATATAAAAACTGTGATAGAGAACACATTGCCAGTCACCTCACTCCAGCTACCTCAAATAATTGCAAAAAGGCAGTCCAGTGCCTGGTGAAATTTTTTTTCTCCTTTATTCTTTGCCAAAATTGCTTCTCATCTTTTGCAATTGTTTAGTCCTCTCATATTGCACGTAGAAAGCCTGATAGTAGGTTTCCTTGCTTTATGAAATTCACTCAATGAGATTAAATCATTAGCAATAGACTGATGAAGTGTAGTTTCATTAACTCTCCTCCATCCTTTGCATTCTTCATTGAAAAAATGATGGTTGTCATAAGAAAAATCTAATGTCTCACAGGAAAATTGTGGCACTCATGCACTCCATATTGTTAACTCTTTCCAATATATACAGATATAAAGATCACTTCTGACTGTCTGTTGCATAATGTGCAGCTTATAAAATAGGAAAATATTAAGAATTTAAAGAAATGACTACTTACATGAAAGAAGATATAATAGAAATTGCATTTAGGGTGAAAACTGGTGTAGGAGATGAGGGGACAGAGAAGAGGAGGCCCCCCCAGGCTGGCAGGCACTGATTAATCCTGTAATCCTTCTGCTCAGCAGAGAGCCAGGAAGAAATACTTTTTTACTACCCGTAAGACCCCTATCTCCCATAGCAGATTCCCTCTGTATTGTTCTGCATTTATCCATTAAAGTGTTCACAAAGCACAATATGCTAAGGACCTTTTTTTTTTTTTTTTTTCCCTTTTTCCAAACAGGGCTAAATAAAGTAAGATAACAATTAGCCCCTGAAGTATTCCCTTGCTGCACTGTGCCCTGCTCTTGAGCTCACAGGGAACTGCTGTTGGTTTCCATGGAAGTTGTAATCATTGGTCGAGCAGTCAGAAATAACATACACAGAGGAAATGACCTTTCCTTCACCACTTTCCACAGCTTCGGTCCTTTCTGTGGGCACAGGCACCCAACTGGTTGCAGGCCTATAGCTGTGCCCACCCTAACCTCCATTTGGCCCTGCTCACTGCCAGTACCCAGCATTGCCACGTGCCCCTGGCACTGTTCTGTGCTCCAACCCAGCCCAGGGAAGGGCTGCATTCTAATCTGCCTGGTTCCAGAAGATCAGGTTATGACATTTTGGCAGCAAACACAACCTCATTTTAATTATTTGAAGAGTAGGCTGCACAAGGGACTCTGCTGCAACACTTACTGGTGACTTAGAGAAGTAAGAACACGTTTGACAAGGCTCCTGGAAAAAAATATTTAATTGTGTTTCAAAGGATTATAATAATTAAAAAAAAAAAGTGACAGAAACATCAGTATGAAAAAAAAAAGTCTTTTTTCCCCCCTCAGGTAATAATCGCTGTTTAGATAAACCCTGAGCAATAAAGAATACATACCTTTCCCAGTAAAAGAATGAGAAAAAGTTTTGTCAAAAGTATGTTCTAGAAACACTTTCTGAAATATCTCACTACAGGGCTGCAGGCTGAGAAAGATCTTTTCCGGCAGTTGTCACAGTGGTGGTAAGTTATGTCATTGACATACAGAACGGGAGCTTACCAGTTCAAGTTACCGAATTGTCTAACTTCTGTCTTGCATAGAATTCAAGAGAAACTAGGTTCCATTGAGAAATAAGTCATATTCAGGCAAAAAGCATTATTGCTTGGACATCAGCTTGGCCAATGGATTTTCCCACTTGCAAGACCTGTGTTTCATCAGCTAGCTTAATTCTGTGTATTCTACGTATTAATCTATGTATGTGAGGCATTAAGCTTACCCCTTCTTCCTATTCAGAACAAGATTTTTTACTTCTTTTTGCTTTCCACAGGAAAAAAATATGATGCAAGACCCCACAAGTGACAAACCTTTTCCATACAGAAATTCTATCTCATGCTAGTACTTTCTAGTCTGTAACATTTTCACTGCCACATGATTTAGCTACATATTTTCCCTGTTTTGTAAGGTAAAAATGGTCTTGAAAAAATGACAGTGATGGGCATATCCATTATGTAACCTAATTTCATGTATCATTACTTATTTTCTTTATTCAAAAGCTCACACAATCAGGAGAACAGCTTCAGGTGATACAAAAATCTGAAGTATCTGTTTTCCCTATATTTTACTGACTAACTGAGATCACATCAATAACAATTTTTTTTTTTTTTTTAAAGAAATCAGTGCTTAAATTCTACTGGAATATGTTCTTTTTTAGCAAAAAATAGTAACAAAATCACTCCAGGTATGCATGCATTTTAGAAATCTTCCTTGGCATAAACCTTTGGTTTTAAATTATAGTAGAGAGAAGTATAATCGGTGATTCCTGTTACACTGGAGGCTGGCTGACTTTGTAACTGTGCTGAATAGTGGTGTGTACAAAGCAGTCCACTCTAGTATTAATTATTGGCGTTGGAGCTGGTGCCAAGCATGATCTTCAGTCTGAACTGAAAAGTTGTGAGGGACATCAGGGAAATACTGCCAGGAGCCTTTTATGAGCAAGTTCCAAAGGAACATTGTGAAAGGAAAAAGGCGTGAGAAAAATGAAAAACAGTAGCCAAATTCACATCACTACCGACTAAAATCATATGTACTCTTGATAACCACATGCATGAATACTCAACACTTCCCTGCTTTTACTACCAAACTCCTTCAGCACTATGCTTATAAAAGTCTTTACTATTTACTTTCAGGTTGTAAAAGAAGAAAGGATTAAAAAAAAAAAAAAAAAAAAAAGAAGAAGAAAAAAAAAAATCACCCAGCCATGTTTTGCCCCTGCAGAAGAAACACCAACCACGTAAAGCCTCATGAAAGACTATCGTAAAAGCTAAGAAAAAAAACAAAACCAACAAGGATTACTAGAAAATGTAATTGCTTAGCCTACCCAGAACTGCCAGCAGCAGTTTCCTCTTCAGGCAATTGACTTCACAACCTTACCCAACCCTTCAGAAATTTCCTGGTCCACAAGATTTTTCGGAAGCTTTGTGGAAAAAAGAAAGAACAACAAAAAAGCATTGGTTTTAGTCAGTTTCCTTAAGACTGAATCACTTCACAAGAACTCAGACTAAACAACTGTAAACGTTACTAAAAGTGAATTGGTTTATCCCCTAAGAGTAATAAAAACAAACAACCAGACAGGAAGGCTTGTTGGAAACAACCTCTTAGACTTTCAACCCAAGGGAAGATTCAGATATCAGCTGAATATGTTTCTATTAGAAGAAACGGCACTGCAGAGCTTTCTTTTCCCCTTCTTTTAAATTCAAGTTTTCAGAGATCCTCAGTGGTATAAAATCTTTCAAGGATTCCTTTTTTAAATTGAATACTACATTTACAGTTGTGATAATTTAGATTTTTAAGTGTTTTTGTGACTAAAAGTATAAATTATGTTTTTTAAAAGGGTTTTTAAATTAACATACAAAAGAGAGGGAAAGTATTCTGTGAGACTACACTGACTCTACATTTACTGCTGTGAGTATATCCCCATCCTCAAGGATGACCTTGGTGGCATTATTTACATGAGCAAGCTCAGATAGACATTAGCACTGAAGGACTACATGTCCGCAACAAACAGGGCTGGATCTCATATCTAGTTATAGGAAGTAATTCATATTTGAAGGGAAGATGTAATTTAACAAGTAAGTATCCAGAGAGCTGCAAAGGATTAGATGAGAGAGTTGGGTTCCCATTTCAGTAAGGGTGTTCTCATCTGTTTGCTTACACAGCAACATAGATAACTGGCCAGGCTGTAATCTATTTTGGAACTTTAGGGCGCATAGTACAAATCACATCCATAGTATCAGACCTAAGTCATATGAGACTAACGTTAGGAGGTTCAGTAAAGAGGTCTATAGGGAATAAGACACAGGAATTACCTTCTATTTAAAACATTAAAATAGTTTCAGACATTCTCCAATAAGTAAGTGATTGGAAACTAGGAGTTTACATTTCAAGAAATTTGAGATTCTTCTTAGTTTTCAAGCCTGTAAACACAAGCAACTGAAATGTAACTTTTAAAGTTGCATAAAAATTGCCATTGAAAATATTTGTAGCCCAGAATGTCTAAAAGAGCATTAGTTTCTCTCAGCAGAGACTTAAAGGCCTTCAGGCATGGAAGAAGCCTCCACAACACTGCATAACAGGAAAACAACAGTGTGTAACAGAAAAGGCACTGTCCTACAGCACTTGAAGCCTAATGAACACCGAGAATCATTTTCAGTCTTTTATTATTTTAGTAAGTACTTATAAATATCGCAGATGAGCAAATAGCTCAGTGCTTTCCTTCATAAAGAGCTGAGGGAGATCTATGTGGCAGCTGACAGAAAGCAATATTAGGTGTGGCCTTGGCTCTGAGCTTAGACATAAACACATGCAGAAACATTTGCTTTCAACTGTGTGCTCCCAAGTGATTTTTGTTTTTTTTTTCCCCCCCACTACTGGCATTTACTGCCTCCTATATTATTGAAAAGATGTTAGGTTATATTTATGCAAATAAAATTATAATAAATGAGGCAATATCCTAACAGCAGCTTGTGAACCTAACTAAAGCTGAATTAGTATATTTCTATTAAAAGTGCCTTATTCAGATTCAGGTCTGTCAAGTACAACCTGTTAAATATGCTTGTAGCACTTTAAAGTAACTCAATTAGGAGAGCCAAGTCTGGTGCTACATTTTATATAGGATTTTCATTTTAACAAATATTTGACTTATGGTTTGAAAACACAAAGCATGTCATACTGGCATTTTGCATGACAGACTTAACTAATCTCTCCTTCTGACTTCTCATTTTCCTCCCCATGTACAGCAGGGCTGCAGAGCCATCGGCAGATGATGGTCGATTGAGCTGTAGTAGGCGTTGCTCCTTAAAAAGCATTTTGAATAAATTTTGTTTTTCTTTAAACTTCAAGGTCTTCTCTTGCTTCTCGTGCTTTAAAAGCCTGTTGCAAACTTCCTGTCTACCTGCCACAGGCATTTGATTATAGCTATTCCACCCATCTGAAGTATAATGAAATTCCTGCTCTGAGAGTTGCCGGTTGTGAAACGAAGGAAGAAAACAAGCTATTGTTCAGCCTGGAAGTGACTGGGGCCAAGAACAACAAAGATTCCTCTGCTGCCATTTCTGTCACCCACGTTCACGCTCCTTCCTATTCCAGTTTGCAATCATATTTGGAATGCAGGTCTCCAAAATACATAAATAGAGATAAAATTGGAGGGCCAGCGCTGACAGACAGAGGTCAGGGAAAGCTCTCTTGGCAGACCAGACAGAATGGGAACAAATAAGAGTAAACAGATTACATAACAACAGTTTTTCCTAAAGTCATTATAGCAACACAAGGAAGAACCTTGGCAGTTCTAAGACATTTAATCAGTCAGCCTTTCTATAAACAAATAGGTAGTTTAATTTTAAATGCTATTTCTTCCCGTGGTTCAGTTTTAGGTGGCTGTCACACAGACCTCCTGAGAAAGACAGTTTTTCTGAACCCCTCTTTTTTTTTTATTTTTTTTCCCCTGGCTCAAAGCTCACTTTGTGAGGCCTTTTTGGTGGTAAGACTCTAATTGACAACTATCTAACTGACAATTATCTAGGGGGGTGAGTGATGGGTGTCACCGTGCCACAGTACTTCTGCTTATCTTTACAATCATAAGCAGAAGTGGGACAAGCAGTCTTTTTTTGGGGGGGTGAGGCTTGAAGGAGCTGACCACTGCAAAAGGTGATAATGTTTGCACATGGCAACCAAGGCACCACGCCCTCCTGTCTTATCTGTCGGGCCAGGTATGTCACACTAACAGAGAGAAAAGAAGAAAAACTGAGAAATGGGGGATAAAAGGCCCTCACTAAACTAAAGACTTTGGAGACAAACTCCCAAAGAAAAGAAGCATTCAGTGGAAGAATTCCCTGAGGGGAAAAAACCTCTTAGGAAGGATGCCCCGCCCTACTTTCTGTGAAGCTTCCTGGCCTCTTCCCATCCCCTGCAGTGTTTGGATAAGTTCCTGAGATCAGTGCACATAATACAAACCTCACTGGACCCACAGTGGTGACTCTCTCTGTTGCTTTCTTCAAAGACTCCTTGCTTTTATTTCCTATCTTTTTCCTATCTCCTGTCTTCCCTTCCCCATATCCCTAAGCAACTAGGATTTGTGATAAACTGGTCAAGCTAATATTTGACCCGCTGTGTCTTAATCTTGCTGTCAGGTATACATATATTAAAAGAACCTCCTCTCCCTCCTATAAATTGGAGCAAGACACCTCCTCCTCAGGAAGAGGAGTTCAAGGACCATTTCTGAATGCAAGAAGAGTGAAAGAGTACAAAAAATTCACTTGATCCTGTAAAGTACAGTCTGATTTGAAATAGTGATCTATGAGCAAGGGGAGGACCAGGACTTTCTTTTTGACAGTGATGGACTGAACAAGGCTGGTATCAGAGCCAGTTAAGTCATGCTCCGTATAACTCTTAATTCACCAGGAAATGTATATTTTGTAGCTTTATAATTTTCTATTGCAGACTCAAATCTGAGGATTTGAATTACATAAGCTGGAAGTGTGCAATAAAACACTGCAACCTGTATAAAATATCTTCACATACAGTAGAACAAATTTGGAAGTAGAAGATGAGGAGCCACCATCCTTCTCCCTGTATGCAGAACTATTTCTACTGAGGCATTTTCATCTCACAGGACCAGCATTAGAATTAAAAGACTGTACTGATAACAGCCTTCTCCTTTTTCTTACCATTCCAGGGCATCACAAAGGCAGAAAAAAAATAGATGTACTGGGCAGAAAAATAGTTTGGCTTCTTCAGACAACAATGTAAGATTATCTATTGTGTCACAAGTATATCCATTACTCCTTTACTTGACTTCTGGAACAACTCCTTTGGGGCAACTAAAATCAGGACACCAAAACTTACATCTGAACTCAACACCTTTAGGGTCAGTAGGCAGTTTGTCTCCATGCATGGTACCTGGATGAAATAGTCCCCAGAAGCATTCCTCATGCATAGGTTAAGTTATCCCCTAATACAATGCAACTTTTTACCAGGCATGGCTAGAAAATAATAGACAGATTACAAATCCAGCTACATGACAACATTAGGAAAGGCACTAGGGAGCTCAGTTATAAATTTATGCTCAAGTTCGCTAAATTACGTAAAGACTGCCACATCCCAGCAAAGTGTCTCAGTACAACTGGTTTTCAGGCACAATTCTGTCATGTCGCAAAGAGAAGCAAATGCATTTTCTGCGCATTTTACCATCTTGAGGCAAGAAGGTAAAAAAAAAAATCTGCCTGCCACATCTATTAGTACTTTCTTTTTACATTTTGATACCATTAGCATGTTTCATATGACCTCATTCTTTATCCAAGGGGTCAGCACATAACTGCAATTATATTTTATGGCTTCTCTAGATATACAATGTGACTTCCCTATTGATTCTTTTGGCAAAATTAACACGCATACAGACAGAATTTAAGAACATTGCAATTGGGTACATAACCATGGATGGAAAGGAAGGAAGTCAGAAGATATTTTTAACATATACTAAATTGTTGCGTGTACAGTACTCCAACTGTAGTCATTATTGACTTGGAGCATAGCAGATTAGAAGTCATACCCCTATATATTGGTCAGTGCAATTAACCATACCTTAAGTTGCCTAGAAAAACTTATGCTGGAAACTCTAAGGAGCCTCAAAGTTTAAATTTAAGTTAAATAACTGAGCATATTTGAAATTTACACACATAAGTCAAACACCATGCAAATTGATGCAGGCTGGAAACCTGGAGGAGTAACCTTTCTTCCTCTCTCCAGCATTTATACCACATTTTTCTGCCACAATTACAGCATATCTTCCTTTAGGTTCTTTTTCAGGATAAAAAAATTATGTTTTATTAAAAGTGCAGAAGTAGAAGAAGGTACAAAGAATATGCTAAAAACAGATTTGTAATACTGATTTTGTCTGTCTATAAGAGAGTGATAAAATTGGAACCATTGAGTATGAAGACGTATCCTCATGCATAATGAGAACTTAAAAAACAACCAACGCATCTAGTTTTCTGTCCCTATGTTAATCTGGCCAGTACTACAGGCAAACCTGAGAAAAAAAAACTAGATTATCCCATGACCTGTTTCTTCCAGCTAATTTAGCTGCATTACCATGCTTACCAACAATCTAAACTTGGAGATGTTATTGTTTTATGCTTTACTGGTGTTGCCTTATCCAGGAATACCACTTGACCCAAGTTTTTACAGGATCCATTGGTAGAATTAATGGGAAAATTCTCATATTAGCATTGCACATGAAGCCACTGACAGAGCACTTCACTGTCAGATTTTGACTCCATTCAGGTGTCCAGTTTTGCAGAATCCTCAGCATGTCAGAGCCATTCTTGCTGAGATTGTTGCCCTTTAGTTTGTTTACTAGAATCTTCCTGAGATACAAATATGAGCTCAACAATAAACAGTGCTTTGTTCTCAATATAGGACAAAACATGCAGACATTCAACAGTGCATTATAATGAATCACGTATATTTTGGTCATATAAATCGGTCATATAAGCAAGTAATTTATTTTTTACACATAGAAATCAGTGACTATATATGCAATCCAAATTCCTCAGGTGTTTCCAATTTCAAAATGCTGAACAAAAATGCGTCTAAATCAAGATTTTTCTTTGTAATATAGATGGCGTTGTCTTAGAGTGCTTCTGTCCAAAATGAATTCATGGTTCTTAGGAAACCTACGATGGAAAAAGTCAGATTCTGCTACTTTGAGACAGCCACAGGTTTTTTAAAGCGTGAAGTACCAGAGTTACAGACTGAGTATGGTTTTGGAAAAGACCTAGCTTAGAAAGATGTCATGTTAATAACAACCAAACAAACAAAATTACACATTTTTAAAAGCCTTTTATACTCATTTTACTCTCAGTCTTTCTCCTCATTCTGTTTTGTATTTAATTCCAAATAGACCTGCAGATAATCGTTGTAGATCAAGATACAATTAATGCTAATACTTCTCTTAATACATCTCTAAAGACTGAGTATCAGATTCCTTTTAAATGCGAGAGGGCCTTTTTCCCCAAGGGGAGCAAAAAGCTGGGCCAGTTTGTATTAGTTACGATTCCATTCTGGCAAGAAGTTAAACCATTTCATTCTGGATGTCTCTTTCTAGCTCAAGTAATAAAGACAGGTCTGGAAATCCAATTACCGTCTCTTGTCTGAAATTTTTAAAGGACTCACTGAGAGAGTGACTCAGAAAGTGTATTTAAGAGGTCTTGTTTTTAAAGTTTATTCTTGTATCGTTACTGTTTAGAGTCCATATTTTAAGTGATGTAATTACCAGTGTATATACACTATATTTTAGAACTGCTAAGCCAGTTATTGATTTAGTTTTTTCTGGCTGCAGTACCAGAGAAACAATTTACAGGTTTTCTGCATCTCTTTCTGCATTTCTTTGCATCTCAGACTGAATGAGAATGGAAACATTCTGCATCTACCTAGAGGAAAGTAAAAGGCTGCTCTTCCCTCCCTGCTCTTAATGTTGCTTTCACAATATTAGTTTTGGCCATACATATATCCCTTTTGATTTTATTCTAAGATGAGAGTGAAGGTGTGTGACAAGAACAGGTGCAGAAATCCAGGTTTTTAAAATAGGTCTGGAAGGCCAGTTTCAAATCACAGCAGGAAAAAATAAGGTCTTGCTCAGTCAAAACAAAGAGGCACATTTTAAACACAGTATTTACAGTAGCAGTTTCATACATGACCTCAACAAAAGATCACCGGATAAATAAAGAAATACACTGTGCGCAGAAAGCATGGGAAAAACAAATGAAGGAAAAATCATTTCACGGATGGTGAATTTTACTACACTGAACATCTTAAAGAGCAAAAGTACACAAAAATGGTAGCAGGACTGATATTACATGACTACAAAACCAGAGAATAAGAGAGCTAGGACTCTTCTAAGAAGTAGTAGGTAGTCTAACAGTAGCATGGTATATGCACATGAGGTAATGGCATTTCCAGCGTTAGCTTGGTCAAATGGATCTTCACATGAAGCCTGAAATGTCATGTATAAAGATACATGGTAAATCTCCAGGTCTGCATGTTGCATTTTTACGCATGTGTATTCTGGGGAATATATATACTTTTTTTTTTTTTTTTTTTAAAGAGTCACCTTTTAATAGCAAACAGCGAAAATCTTCTTTGAGACCTTCTTCTTTTGACTCAGAACATGAGTAAGACTAGGAATTTCCAATGTTTTTTGACTTTGATTTCCTTACAGTGATTTGCAACCAGAAATTCCAGGAAAGTTCCCTATTGGAAACTATGCCTGTGGTGTTTGAAACGCCCTGTGCAGTGAGCCAGCTGGATTGCCTCAGCTTTTGGTTCCCTAACTTGAAGGCCACGTGCAGGTTCAGGCTTTCAGAATGGTTGCTCATGGAGGGAGTTGGTGGAGTCATCTCATTTGTCCTTCTCCCAGTGAGTCTACCTACTGCTGAGAAACTGGACCATATGCAGAACTACTACAGCTGAAAACAAAGCAATATCTACCTACTTGATTTACCAGAGAGGTAAATACAGTTTTACCAAGAAGTTAAGAAAATTACTTTGTTTTTGTGAGAAAATACCAATATCTTGAGCAGAAGCTAAGTACCCTACTCACACTTGCATCTCTCCTCAAAATACTGGATAAAATAAAATTTGGTCACTCAAATGTACCCAGTTTCCTTCAGCTCCCCCTGAAACACCTTTTCAGTGGAGCACAAGGAGTGAGTTGATGTTTAGGCAGATGAGTTCATTATTGGCTTGGCCGGTTAAGAATAACTGCATCAAGCAGTAGTTATGACACTCCTTTTTCAGACTTCTGGAAAATCCAGTTTTCCTCCCTATTAAATTGTGAGAACATTGGGAGCAACGATTTTTTTCTTCTTCTGTATTTGTTCAGCTATGCATAATTTTAACATAAAACTGTTAATGGAGAGATATTAATTATCTATAGCTCATTCAACAATTCCAAGATATGGTTGTAACCAATCTGATCGCATCCAGCCCATAACAAGAACGTAATCAGGTAAGTGACAAAAAGTGAAAAAGATAATTATTTGCCCTACGCTGTCTTAAACTAACTTTGCATATGTGCTTCAAAAAGGTGGTTTTTTGAGATTGTTTAAGGAAAATACTCATTTCCCTAATGTCTTCAGCTATATGTTAGCAAAGCCTGCTGATGAAGTTGGGGGAAATTACTAGGAAAGGACAGAATAACGTACTATATCTGAAGAATAACTGTGAGGCTTAGAAAAATAATTATGAAAGGAAAAAAATAGTAAGAAACTCAGAGAAAAAGACATTAATAGGAATTTCAGCTATGAGTCTGTTAGGATGAGGCATATTAGGATTTGCAACACAGAGAGATCTGAATACATTAGTGGCATAGAGGACTAGCTTCTTATAAGGTTAAAAACTAAATTTAACATTCTAAGCAGTGACAGAAAAGCATTAATAAAGGAAGCAAAAGATTTATCTGGAATACTGTGGTTAATGTTCCAGAAAATTAATACTAAAATACATCTGTCAGATCAGTGAGGTCTTGATGATGCAGGAAGCCTCTTCCAGGTACACATTTCTATGGCTCTTGGCAAACTTTACTGCGTAACTTAATTATTTAATAAAAGCTTGTCCAGAAAAACAAGGCAAAATGGATTTAGCCTTCTGACTGGAGCTAGAGAGCAGGCAACACTGATGTTAAAATAACCCTATTTTTCTTACACATTTATTAGCACATCTAAGAAAAAAAGTTGTTTTCTGAGTTTTGTAAACGTAGTTGAGCTAATTAAATATTCATTTGTCTGGATGATGAATCAAGCACACTTTGCTCTGTCTCTATCTGGGATCATGACTCATGAATGAAGGACATTACAACTGAAGTAAACAATAACAGCTAGCTTTAAACCAGGTACTGGCGGTACTTAAACTTACAATTCTAATGAGTTCTACAGGTACTCAAGGTGCCCAGGGCACAGTTTCTGTCTGGTACCATTCTGGACTAAGCATATTGATGTCTTACAGAAGAATGAGCAAGAGACTAAATGCTTCTCCTGAAAACCCCTCACAGCCCAGTTTGAAGGATAGTGTCAGTCATTGGAAGCAGTGAAATTGCTTCTGGTAAGGCTTTTTTTTTTTTTTTTTTTTTTTGCAACACCAAGCAAAACTTCATTAAGTACATCAATAATCACATGTAGAAAAACATTGAATTACCTGATTGTAGCATCCCTATGCGGTACCCCTAGCCATAGAATATTCCTCCTCAGGAAGTGACCTTCATCCAGGAGAGATTCTCTTGTTGGAGGCTAGCCCTTAAATGAGCCCAACGAGGAATGAACCCACAGTCCTGTGGAAAGCACAGGTGAAATACTTGCACCTGTACTTCCTGGGCCAATCAGCAGTTCAGGCCCTGACACAACAGTCAGGGAAGGGAGAAATGAAATGGAGCATTATATACTTGTTAGGGCAATGGAGAGAGAAAATGGAGTTGGGAAATTCTAGTTTGATGTTCATTTTCCACTAAATTGTAGCAGGAAATATGCAGACCTTGTAAGAATGTGGGTTTAGTATTCCCTTGTCTGTACTAAGAAATGTGAATTAGACTGAGAGAGCCGGATCTTCCTTCTTCTCAGCTGGTGAAACTGGGATTTGTTACTTAATGCTATTGTCACTTTAGAAGGTAGTGTAGAGAATGTTCTCATCCTCATAGCCTGTCCAATGGAGAGATGTGATTAGGACACCATCAGCTTGAGAAGACAATTAAACTCAGTTTTTCTGTTTACTAAGTGCTCAGGCCACAATGTTGACAGTAGCAGGATCTCCCTATGGCACCGGCAAGTCAGACGTAAATCCTTCATGCTCATCCTGTGAGTGATTCACATCACGGGAGGACATTTGAAGTACAAGGGATGGCTCTAAAATACTGAGACAAAGAGCCTGCAAGTTGAGTGATATGGTGTCTGTTTCCTTGAGCCCTTAGATAGAAAACATGGTAGGATAATCTCCAGAATGAATAGTAGATTCATGAATCTTTTGACCTTTTTGCAATTTTCCAGACATCCTTTTGGAAACTTTCCAGTCATTGGAATGTCTTTGTACCCCAAAATAACACAAAGGATTAAGGTGACTGAGAAATCCCTCTGCAAAGTGGGAGTTTATTTTTAGAAAAACCTTCAGATGTCAGCTTTAATAAGTACATAATGTCTGATCTCTATGGTCACATTAGAATGAAACTTGCAAAGATCTACTCATCAAACTAAGTATTTTTAGGAGATTCTTAAGGGAAGTTGAGTACTGCGGCAGTTAAGAGCAAAGGCTCCTCTGCATGATGTATGAGAGGAACTGCTACCTAAAATTTGGATTCCCAACAGTACATATTCTGAGAAGAAAATTGTTGGAGGTAAATCCACAAAGACAGGTAGGATTTTCTTCCTGGGCATGTCAGATATGCATGTTTAGAGTTGAAAGTCTTTTCACAAAAAGAAGGTCTTCCTGGGGCCTAAACTGTGTTTGTTTATCTGCATATACATATAAATGATCAGTGGAAGAGCATTTGCTCCTACTTTCTACTTAGAGTACCAGTGGTTATGGCCTCCGCACACCACACATAAGCCCAGCTCTACCGTGTTTCTCAGCCTTACTAAGTTTTAATCTATGCTTCCTACTACACAGCTTTAATTACTAGGGAAGGCATTTGGGAGGATCATATCTGATCATAAAGGTGTTGTTGAGAGATACATTCAAATCCTATTCTAGAGGGCTTTGTAGGTATTGTGGGAAAGGGAGCATCAGGACACTGATTTTTTGAATTGTCCACTCATTCTTTGAGTCCAAACCTGCAAGATTCACAGCCCCACAGCATGTCATATTGCAAAAGTTGGGATTCCACTGAGTTTGTAGGACACAGAGGTGGTTCATCATAATAAGCCTGTTTACAGGTGTTGTAGTTGTCCCTCCAGTCACTCTCTTCCTGTATAATTCTTAGTTAAGAAGCCTCAGACTTCTAATTCACGGATAATCAATGTAGATTAATATTATCCTAATTTGAAGGCCAATGTGATTCCAAGTAACTAAAATTTGCTAGTTCGTTGCACATGACATCTCTTCACTGAACATTCATATTAAATTGAATGTGGAATATGCACGGGGACACATTCTGTCCTCATTACAAAGCTGTAAATAAAACAGTTCTAGCTTAAGTAGCATTAGTGAAAGCAAGGTTCCCTACCTTCAGGGGTAAAATTTTAAATGGCATCATTTAGTATTGTTCCTCTGAGTTCTGTACAAATGTGCTGAATCACAAAGCTGAGCATTTACTGTAAGATGCTGTTCTTTCCTGCAGTTCCAAGGCTCTGAACAGACCTGCCTTCCGTTCTTTGTTGATGTTGCATTTCAGACTTTTAATCAAAATGCTATTTGTACTACATCATACACTCAAATTTCTGTGAGGCATTTTAAATCAACACTGTTACTTTTAGCAACTGTGTAATCTCCTTAAAAAAAAAAAAAAAAAAAAAAAAAAGTCCAATTAGCTTGTCAGGCTCTATCTGCCATAAACAGTGCTGAACAATTTCAATTAACAGACAGAAATATAATCATCTCCGTTCTCTATTTATTCTCCGGAGCCAAACTGACACATCTCTTCTTAGTTGGATCACTCCAGTCACTCTTTTAAAAGTAAGTGGGGATTTACTGATAAGAACTTTAATTTGCCATAGGACACGACGTGACAATGAATATGCTATATCCCACTCCCATTAAAATGGAGCTATAATCACTTGCTTTTCCCAGTTTTCCAAAACTTCTATTAGTCTAAGCTTTACCAAAAATTAACACAAATATTCATAAGCCCTTGAGACAAGTTTCTAGGGTTGGGTGCAGCTCATTGAGATGTGATTCTTTAGGTGGTTATTTTTAGCTTAACAGCCTCCTCTGTTGCTGTTGGAATAGAAAGTACTTTTCATCATAAGATGTGATGCTGTATTAGGATTTTCCATAACAGAATGTAAATATCAGGAGAATTCGGTAAGCTAGCATATAAGCATTTGGAAGCATGATTTAGACAATGGTGAATGAAAGTCACATTGAATGGACAGAATGTATGATTTTACAATTCTGTTAGCAGAGTGCTATATAGGAAAGCCTAAGCTAGAGCCCAAAAGACAGCTATCAGATGAACAAATACAACCGCTAGAGCAGAACACTCTTCCCTGGTCAATTGTGTCAGTGGACAAATGGTTGCTTGCTCAAGCAAAGTGCTGGGTTGATTTAATTCTGTCATTCCCAGAATTGTAGATAACATCTTACCATGATGCATCAAATTCCCATATTGAAGAAGTTTGTTACCTCCCAACAAAGTGGTGCCATGTACCGCGTGGGACTGCGGACTGCCCAACAGTCACTTTATCTCTGTAATCTTCAATCTGAGGATCCACGGGAATGCAATGTAGAGAGGCATGTAATTATGTTGGATTTAAGCTGAGCTGGACCCAATGGCAAAAATCCAAGCCATGTAATAGAACTGATACATCCATGAGGCAGAAAGCAGTACTGCAAATATCAACAAGCTCACATCCTAAAAGTAGCATGGTTATGGTAGCACAACTTTGCATGCAAATTGGTTAGCCTTTGGTTAATCTCCATAGTGATATTCTGGGATGAAATTTTCAGTTCTGCTTCCATTTTTATAGCTATTTCAGCAGTTCACATTAGTGAATGTATGTCAGATGTCATTCGGCGGTTATTACGTTTCACTCACTTCACTTTCTGTCCCTGATACACCAAAGATGAGTGACTATGGAAAAGAAGATGTATTGCTGGGTGTTTTTTTTCCTTCTGAGTGTTCAACCTCCTATGCATTGAAATGGACAAGTTCACATCTGCAGAATGAGGTGGGAATGTTTATTTCATTCACTGTTACCTGACAGATTCTGAAGCCTATTAATTTTCAAAATATTATATAATTTATTATACTGCCTACTGTCTGTATATGGTGTCATTGCAAGTTAGAACCTGAGTTAATAACCTTGAAAATCAAAGTGATATTATTTCAGAGCAGTAAACATCATTCTTTGAGTAGATTTACATAAAATAAGTCATAATATTGCCCTAAGTTATTAGTGCCCTTTCTCCTAAAAGAGGAAGAAGGAAAAAAAGCTAGGTATTAGATAAAAAAACTACACATCAGAGCTAACAACTTTAGAAAAAGAAATGGAAGTGATTGCCAAAATGCATTCAGAACTTTCCATTGTTTCAGTGTGAAGTAGCCATTCCCAATGCCGTAACATGCACATAAGAATTAACAAATACAGCAACTCTGGCTTTAGTCTGATGACTGTTAGCAGTTTTGAATGTCTACGAATATGTCTAATGAATAACATTTTTTTCATCTATTCAATTAACATTAAGCTCTCTAAATTACCCAAAGTAATGTATTAATCTCAACTAAGATTGCAGATGTTAAAAGTACATTTACAATTACTGGGTTCTTGTAGTATATGGATGTTTGACTGACCATGGTTTGCAGGAAGAAAGAGAATGATGACTGAATTATCTTCTTTCATGTAGTGGCTAGAGAAGTCCTAATTGGAATGAATTGCTTTCACAATCAAATCTTCCTTAATGTGAGAATCTAGCCCTGCTGGAAGCATGCATATCGTCAATGACTATAAAACTAGTAGAAGAGATTTAGCATGACCTTAAAATAGATATTACTCGTCTACAAAGTCAACAATGAATTCTCTGTTCATCAACTAAATTCTGTTGAGCACTGGGATAAAAGGGATAGATAGGCCACTGGCTGTCATCTGCTGTCTTTACCACGGTAAAATTTCTATTGCTTTCATAAGATTTAAGACACTGGTGGAAAATACAGTACTGTAATCACTTTTGAAAAATAAGTGAAACATGGCAAATAAGTTTACATGACAAAATATATGTTTTATAGGGAGCAATAAGCATATAACTTAGCAATAAGCATATAAGTTAATAAGAAGATATAGAAAAAAATATAGAAATGCATGTATCCTGAAGACTGAGGAAGATGTTAACTTGACAAGAAAATAAAGCAGTAACTTAGCTCCTTTAGCTTTACCCAGCTCTCAGAATGATCATCCTGTTTTACTAGGCTTTACTTGGTCATGACTAGGTGTGACACTGAAACAAGAGCTTTCATTATTTCCTTCATCAAAAAGGATCAAAATCTATTCATTATGCTATAAACAAAACAGTTGGAGAGACTGCAGGGATCCCACTGTTGAACTGTCTTTTTTATTAATTTCTAATTAGATGAGAGACTGTGCACTCCTTCGCTTTGTTTGTGATTTTTTAATGAATATAATGGAATTAACATTACTCAGTTCAGTGGTTCTCAGGATTGAGCAGATATGTTCTGAGCAACAGAGGATTGATTCTTATTTGCTTTATTTAGGCATGAACAGGCTTATTGATTCTATGCGTGTGATAGGACTCCTCGTGTAAAAGTGTGTTTAGGCTTTCATCCGATAGCATGGTACAGAAACACAGAATCCCAGGATGGCTGAGGCTGGCAAGGCCTGCCATGTCCATCAGGCCCAGCCCCGGCTGCAGCAGGGCCACCCTGAGCAGCTGCCCAAGCCCATGTTCGAGTGGCTTTGGGAGATCTCCAAGGAGGGGACTCCCCAGCCTCTTTGGGCAGCCTGTGCCAGGGCTTTGTCACTTACATGGCACAGAAGTGTTGCCTGGTGTTCAGAGGAAACATCATGTTCCAGTTTGTGCCCACTGCCATCTGTCCTGGCACTGGGTATCACTGAAAGGAGCCCAGCTCTGGCCTCTTTTCACCCTCCCTTCAGGTATGTGTATGTATGGATGAGATCCCCCTGAGCTGTCCTTTTTCTGGGCTGAACAGCTTTCTCAGCCTTCAAGTACAGAGCATATGCAAGTGTTAACAACACTTTGCAAAAGAATGAATAACTTATTTTTTATCCTTCTACCAAATAAGTAGCATGCATGATACTGCTTTTCTTGAATACTTCCATGGTGCATTAAAGTGTCTTGCCTTCTTGTATAAATCATCTTTTCTTCCCTATCCACCCGCCTTCTTGGTTGTGAATTATCTAATCTCCCCCTTTAGAACATATTAACTTCAAAGTGTGGCAAAGGAAACTAGGCTCACTACACTTACGATAACCATCTCTCTTAGGCAGGGCATATACTGAATTTCGGCTTTCTCTGATCACTTCATTCAGAAGATGTTGCAATTCTTTAAATGTCTCTGTTTTACGGCTGCTGATGAGTTTATCAAGAGCTGTAATTCAAGCTCTAACTAAAGAAGTTCCAAATTGCTAACTCCTGGAATTTGGAAAGTGTACTTTACTTATAGTTTTTCATAAACCTAAAACAACACCACAAACAGAGACAAGAATGCTGAAGTAGATGAAAACGTGGTCTACAGCAACACAAATCTTTTGCTTGATTTCTTATTCACAGAGTCCCAATTGTCCATAATCCAGAACCTTTTCTTTTTTTTTTTTTTTTTAAATAGAAGCCAGCCTGTGACCAATGACCATACACTGATTGTATCCCTCAGCAACATGTACAAACTGTTCCCCAAAGAGTCAGATGTCATAGGAGGTTTAGATTAGACATAAGGAAAAGCATTCTCTCAGAGAGTGGTCAGGCACTTTAATGGCCTGCCCAGGGAGGTGGTGGAGTCGCCGTCCCTGGCAGTGTTCAAGAGGAGCCTGGATGAGGAGCTACGAGATATGGTTTAGTGCTTGTGGTAGCAGTGGTAATGGGAGGACGGTTGGACTAGATGATCTTGTAGGTCCTTTCCAACCTCATGATTCTATGATGATGCCATAAAACAGTTGAGAAAAGATCCCCTCTCACCCACAAGATCTGCTACTCCCACAATATGTGATTTTATCGTACAATTAAGAGAGCTTGCAGGTTTCCTTTGCCCCTGATGCTTGTTGTTTCTGCCTATATCAGAAATTTATGATTAAGCTCTGAGATTTAACTGCACAACATAATATTGTGTGAGACTTATTATGGCTTACTGAATGAATCAGAGCTCTAGTTGCTTAAGTCTCTGGATGAAAAAGCTCTTTCAGCTCAGATATACTTTGTCTTTCAACACTTATCTTCAACATCAGATGTGAGAAGTGACTGAGTGGGTTACAGGAGAACAGAATTACTTTTAAGGCCTTCCACATGGGGCATATCTCTTCTAAAGAACAGAGATGGAATTTTGTACATTTGGATTCTGCATGCCCTTCAGCAATATAAAGTCTGCTATGACTTCACAACTATGTGAAGCCCCTAGACCACCCAATTTCTGCCTAGCACCCCCTCAGCATAGCTATATAAAAAATCTATTTAACATCTTTAAGGAACCACACAAGCACAAAGATGATATATGGTAGGTAGATCATCAACTTTTCTCCACTGAAGAGTACAGTCACAACATATATATAGTCTGCCTGAAGACAGGAGTAATTTATAACTTATAACACCCAAGATACATGTTTATTTCACTACTCTTGAGAGAAATTCTCAATTTATGACACAAGGGTACAAAATAAAAAACAATTGTTGAGGAGGAAAAGCCCTCTCTTCTCATCTGATATTGTGGAAAAACTTGAATTAAATCAAAGCTTGAACACAATTTTCTTCTGGTTACTTTCTAAATGAAGCCTTTAAAATTATGCAGTGTGGTTAATTGTACATTCAATTGACAGTTTGCTGAATGCTAATTGTACTGATCACTGTGATGCTGTTCTTCAAAAAGATATTCCCTAAACATCATGGCCTTCCCTGGCCGCTCATAAACGAGTTCGATGTAGATGCTATCCTAGGTCCCAAAGCATACCCTGTAGGCATAACTGAAGCAGGACAATGTGAGATGGATAAACATAATGTATTGCTAATCTTGTTATATTGCTAGGATAATGTACAGCAAAAGAAATGCAGTGTTTGTTATAAAAGATGCAGTTCTCAAACTCCAGTCTGAATGGGACAGATACCATAATCCAGCTGGGTGGAACCTGTCATCAGAGCTGCAGAGGAAGGCAGTATGGCCTTCTTGAGTCAAACTGTTAATTCTGTCTTTAATTCACTAGATAACATAAAAGCTTGCCAAATCAGCAAGGAGGAAAAACACTGCAGGATGCAAAACTTCTTGGGACCCTTCTTTGAGAAAAAGGAGGCGTTTTTGTTTGGTTTGTTTGCAGAAAACATGCCTGTAAATCTGGCAATTGCATTACTTGACTTCATGCATCAGAGATGCCTCAAGTGAGAGGGACAGACTCTGACTATACTTAATGAAGACAGACGAGCTCAATAAAGACTGACACAGAGCATGATTCAGAGAAGCTTACGTGCTCTGAATCACACTTGCAAAGAAGCTGTCATCTTTCTCATGGGACTTAGCTGCAAACTTATTTTTCTTTTAACATTCTAGGTGAGTTTCAGTGAAGCAACAGGCAAACTATGTCTCCTCTGAACAGCTTTGTCCAATTTATGCTGAAACAGTAGTCATGTTATTTCTCTGATTTTGGCAGACAAACCAACCAACAAAAACACTGAGTTTGAAAGGTGCATTAAAGGAGTTTGAAAGACAAGCTGTCTGATGAAGCATCCCATGCAAAAAATGATAATGAAGAGCAAACGCACTCAAACTAATTTAAATATCACATTGACCCCAAGCAGCACCAGAAAAGTAAGTTGGAATACTTAGCATCAGAGCATGGTTTGAATGTGAATTTTGCAATTGTCACTCTTCAGGCATCTGTGCATGGGATTTTCTGAGAGAGCCATAGCATTACTACAGCATCTTCAGAGCTAAAACAAAAAGTAAATGTTTCCAATTTTTATTTCCAGAGTTTGCTGCAATCAAAATGAGACCATCTGAGCAGTAAGCATCTGAATTGCAAACTTAAGTGCTTTCACTGAGTTCTCTATTAGAAAGGAAATAAAGTAACAGAATACATTAGCTGATGCAGTATCTGCTAAATACGTTAGCTTTGTGCTTCTCTCTTTTCCCTCCACGCACTCTGTTGTATGAGGCACACTTTTTTTTTCTCTTCTCTTTCGCTGAAAAACTGATAGCTTTGTGCAACCACGCAGAGAAAGAGCAAGGGAACTCAGAAGAGTTTAAGAAGCAACAGATCCACAGTTAACGCCCTTGGTAACTGAAGTTTTGGTGCTGCTTCCCATCATCCCCATGCCAACAATGGCTGGCAGAATGGTTCCAGGAATGTAAATAGCTGCAGAATCCATAAAAACAAGGCTCAGCACCGATCAGCAACTCCCCACCTACCTCTCCTGCTTTTCCATATCCAGGCCCACACCGCCAGGCCACCAGGGTGCATTATCTGTGCTCAGGGCAGCAAGGAGAGGTATAAAAACAAGGACAAGGCAGACGAAGTGAGAAGACACAGCTTCAACATGGAGCTGAGGATGGAATGTTCTCAGCAGTGACAGGGATAGCAAACAGAAGCAATGGTGGTTTTGGATTGGGTGAGAGATTGCTGGAAATGGTGCTGTAAAGAGCACAGGGATAACGAGTTCAGATGCTGCACTGCAGGCCTACAGAACGGAATTACATTTCTCAATTCTTCTGACGAACCAGAAGCTATGATTCCTGCTTTTATCTCCACTTTTTAGAGGCTCTTGACATCACAAAGAAATCACATTATTAGTATAAACATAAAATGAAATAAACCTTCAGAGGACTCAGAATTCAAGTGAACCAAGTTTCTTGTGCGTTCACTGTTCTGCATTTGGAAATGGGTTAATATTCAGACTGGATAATTGTATTCTGCCTTTACACTGGATATGGCTTGCTCTGTAGGTGATTGAGGGTTGGGCAAAACAGATCAGCTCAGAGAATCAGACGGCACCTCAAAATTTACTGGAACTGATAGCAGAAAATTATACCAATGTGAAAAATGCCCAGGTTCTCACCAGACCTCATTTTCATGACAGACAAACTAGCAGATGTTATTTCAATTTGATGGTTTAAAATCCACTCGTTTTTTAACATTTTGAATGTCTATATGAATACAGTCACATTTCTTTCTTTTTCTTTTTTTTTTTCCTCTTTGTCTCAGAGTTACAGCTAAGCAGAACCAACTAAGCAAACAGAAATCTCAGTAACAAGAGACTTTCATTTTTTGATGTCCTTCAAAATAAGTAGAGTATAATCCTTCCTGCTTTCTTCTGTTCTTATGTAGTGACAATGTACAAATATGCAGTCATGCAAACATTTCTCCCAAAATTAGCATTATTACTTTATTTGGTGATTCATTACAATCTGCAAATCCAATAGTAAAAAAAAATAAAATAAAATAAACTAGGCATAATGTTAAAGCATTTTACAAGCAAAATATTTTACTGTTTTCTTTTCAATTTGAATAGGGTGGGATAATTGTATTGGTTAGAGATATAAAGTACAGAAGAAACATAACCACAGTTGATCTAACTGTACTGAAGAATGTTACAATCCTGTGAGTGAGCAGGATTTAAACAGCGATAAATGTCAATGGAAAACCATACACTTCAACATTGACAAGGCTGCCTTCCCACGGCAATGATGCATCATGAAGGCTGTAAGCCACTGAACTTATGTTGTAGATCATCCTACTTTAAAGAAACTAAAGAGTTAAACAAGCCACAATGCATCTATCTATGCTCATCTCTTTTCTACTGGAACAAAGGCTAGAATGGAGAGAGGGAATTTTTAACATCAGCTTCTGAAACCACTCATAGTAATGTCCATCTCTTGTATATTCAGTATCATGGAGCTAGCAAAGCTTTGAGCTTTTTATTATTACTGTGCTTGCAGGTTTAAAAAAAAAAAAAAAAAAAAAAAAAAGTACTTTTTCACTGTGTAGCAACGAAGTAAAAATATAGTGCTCCTATCCCATTGTAATCTCTTCTATGTTCCTCCAGCTGTACAAACCCATCTTTAAAGTTTCATAAAACTAAAAAATAGTTGATCTAGATTGTAATAAAAAAAGAATATTAAATACCTTTGGTAAAAATAGATATATTTAACAAGTTTAGAAAAGCAAATAGTTATATTGTCAAAAGGAGAGTATAAAAATGTACACAATAAAAATAACAAACAAACAAAAAATCATCGGCCATAGTATTAAGAATAAAGGCATTGTTCTTTTCAACATTTTCTTCACGTTGTTGTCCAGTCTTCTTTCTAAAAGGCAGGAGTTTTACTAGAGCATATGGAAAAATCCAGTCTTTCCTACCAGCGTTAGACAAATTAAGTTTAATTCAGAACAAGACAGTCTGTTATAAACCAAATTTATAAAACTGAGAATGCTTTGAGTACATAGGAGTAGTTGAACACAGAAAGAAAGATTTCAGATGTTTTCAGCCAGAGGCCAGATGTTCTGGAGCTGTAGAAATGAAACAGCCAGCAGGATCAAGTCTCCATGATGCGAGCCTCCTAACTTTACTTTAACTCCTAAATTATAAATCCATGTGTTGTCAAGAAAACTGTGGGGGACAAAAAAATACATGTATTTTAAATCCCTCATTGATGCCTTTCTCCCATCCTTTCACTGGGCCTCCAAACAGAGCTGTCATACATCACATAATCCCAGTTTTGCTTCTCTTTTTAGAGCTCACTGTAAATCTTGAAGATGGAAGTTCCCCAAAGCAAACAACTGAGATTACAGAAGGAGATAATGCACAAGCCCCATAATAGAATCAGCAAGGATTGAACGTGCTTCAAAGAAAACAGCACAACTAAATCATGTTTATCCTTCAGTATTCCCTTTGCATACACAGTCACACTCCTCGTGGTGTTCCAAGGGTACATCTGTCAGTGATTTATGCAGTCCCCGGACACCGCTCCTTGGCTTCAGCTGAAGAACCTGAAGGAGAAGAAGTCGAGCATCAACAGAACAGCAAGTACTTTATCACACACCTAGACTATGAGCTAGACTGCACTGGAAACACACTGGATGGAAGGAACCCTGTTAAAAGAAATAGGATTTTCTCAGCTGAATTTCTTCATTTATTCCACCCACTAATTTTTACTTTGGCTTTTACATGAAACCCTTCACAAAAGTTATTAAAACATATATAGTTAAATCAGTATTATTATTAGGTAATTCTACAATAAGTAATTTTTGTTATAAGTTTATAACAATAGAAATGGGACAGATATTTATCTCTTCCTTCACGGAGCATGTATCTACAACTGGAGAAAGCTGAACAAGGAGGTATGGTTGCCATGTGCACTATGTTTATTGCACTAGTAAACAAATGCTTCAGAAATGACTCAACAGTTCCACAGAAAAGGTTTTTTTTTTTCTTATTTTTTTATGTGATATATCATTAAAAATGGTTTATATATATATATATTTACTGTAAGTGCACTGCATGCAACATTAAAATGTATATTGGTACATTCCTGTTGTAAAAAGAGATTCTTACACTGGCTTTCAGTACTTCCAAACATGAAAATGTAGAGAAGTGTTTACCTCATGGTACTTTTTGGTGACTTTTGTTGGTATACATTGACACTCGTTGCAGTTCTGATGACAACAGGCACAGTTTCCACCACAACGCTTAACCAGAAGACACAGTGGCCAGAAAATGGTGTCAGTTCGCTTCAGCTCCTCCCTCAGCGACACTGAGAAGTTGCGAGGAGTACAGCTATACAGCCGCACTTCCTCCTTTAGCAAGTTGAGATCAACCACTGCAAAGAGACAAACAGACCGGTGCTTTTCTGATTTATAATCCAACTTTGTTGATGGTAATCCAACTTGAACAGTGCAGAACCCTTGAAGAAAGCTCAATTTTGTGCAAGTGGTACCGGTTCAGCCCACAGGTATAGTACAGCAGTTATATGGACATGAAGCCTAAATTGAAAGATCTTTGTTTAGGAGTATTCACCAATTATTTTATAACTCTGGGTTGTTAGTTTGAATTAAAAAAAGCAAGCCTCGGCCGCCAAGTTCCAATAAAAGTCTTACCACTTCAGTCCTAATGGAGTTCCCTTTGTTCACACTGAGTTTGAGTGTTGCTGTTCCATATTAATAGTGGATTGGAAAAATGCTCACAGCAATTAAGAAGACTACAAACCTCCACACAAGCTTTTGAATTTATTTGCATAAAGCATTGAAACCTCACCCCCACTACAATGTCAATTATTGCTTTTCTGCAGGTGCGCTGCAAGTATAAATAAGAAACCATTTATATCTAAGAAACTCATTTCTGTGGACAAGGAAATTAGTTAGATGATCACCAGTGAATACTGTACAGACAACAAATAACACCAGCATGTTTTTAATCTCAGTATATTCCATTTTTCAGAGGTCCCTCCTCCTCCATAGCAATTTAAATATGAATTACAGAATGTCAGCGATTAGAAGGGACTGAACTGATCATCTAGTTCAATCCCCCTGCTGGAGCAGAAACACCTAGATTAGGTCACACAGCAATGTGTCCAGGTGGATTTTTAATGTCTCCAGAGAAGGAGATCCCACAACCTCTCTGGGAAGCCTGTTCCAGCGTTCTGTTATCTTTACTGTGAAGAAGTTTTTTCTCTTATTTATGTGGAACCTCCTATGTTCCAGATTGTACCCATTGCCCCTTGTCCTACCATTGGATGTCACTGAAAAGACCTGGCTCCATCCTCCTTTGGTGTAAAGCAATTTAATTTCATTCTTTCAGAAAAGCCAGACTATTGTTCTGGGATATTTTGTCTACACTGCTTCTCTCCAAACCTACCAGCATTAAGGAATATCAGCAGCATCCAGTTCACAAACATAGTCCAACTGGTTAGTATTATTTTATCTTTATGAACAAAGAGCATAACTGAAACCCTGTAGTAATATGGCTTTTGAGATTGTTGAAACAGAAGTCTGAAAGCAGCACAGAGCTTCAAGCCAACTAATTTTGAGCTAACTCAAGAATAATTCAGGAGTAAAAATATCCCAGTATAGTTAAAAAATCAGATTATTAACATTACTTCACAGATCTTTTATATTTACTTCTAGTAGTTTGTAAATAAAAAACTATAAAATAAAGCTGAAATATGTTCCTGATCTGAACTGTTCACTAGAGAAATAGCTTTTTTTCCTACATATTATGTAAGGAGTCTCCAGAGATGACCAAGGAGATCTTGGTCTACCAAGGCAAGATAATGCCTCTCAACTCTACTGAAATATGTAGGAAATTAAAAGAATTTAGAAGATTCACTTCCCAGGCAGAAATACTCACTAGTACTCCCTCAGAAAAAGACTTTGGGCAGCAATTTTATTCTGTGTTTCTTAAAATATTTCCTTCACAGGCCATGTCCATACACTGGCATCCCTAAGTCAGGCCTTACTGTTGTGAAGGGCCAGTTAAACACACTGAAGCCTTTTCTGTGCTTACATTTACAGTGAATGCCAAGTTGGGGCACTTCATTCCTTTACTATCAGGTTAACATAGGGTCCAAATAAACAATCTGATTTTAAAAGTCAGGAGCGTGTAATAACTCCAATAAAGTTACTGATAGGATGCCAGCCTGCCTCCCACACTGTAAGCGCATTCCTTGGAGAATGTTGAGAAGGGAGCAGAGGAATAGAGACAAAAGTTACTGGGGAGAGATTCGCTGTGAAAAATTAAAAATTATTTAAGATCTTCTGATCAGCTAATAGGTCTATGCTGAGTTATTTAGAGGGTGGACATGTCTACCTGCATTAAGCGAGGACTGTGGAAAGGAATCTAATACTTCTTTCTCGTGTTACATTTTCAAACATACAAGAACTGAATTGTCAAAATGAAAATAAAATGCCTAAAATGCAAGAGAAATAGTAGTTCTGCTCATGCTTTCTACTGGAAGATTTCAAGAGAGACTGGAATTTGGTACACTTTGGCTTGTTACAGTGAACACTTATGTGTCCTAACACAGCAGGATGGCCCTTCACCATGAGAAACTGAAAGCAGAAATTTGGCACTTATGCTTTTTTTTTTTCCAGCAAAACCACTGACCCACAGGAGAGAGATGCCTGTGTGGCATTCAGCTTCCCTGATAACTCCTGCCTACTTGCAACAGGAAAGGAATGCAGCCATTTCCTGGTCCTAGCTGAAGTTACAGGATAGAAAAAAGAGTTATGTGCTAACACGAGCAGTAAGTATATTGAACATTTTACCAGAGAATCTGAATGAATTTGAGCTGAACCCTTCAGACGTGCTGCCTCAAATTTTAAAAGATTCTATGCAAGAACTCATTCAGCCCTTGGCCAAAAAATTTTAGTATGCTTTGCTGTAATAACAGGGTCCTGGAGAGATGAAAAATGCCATGTTTGGTTTCCATGCTTTACAATGTATAAAGGTATATTGCTATTATACCTTGCAATGAACCCTTGCCCTACCTTATGTAATTCAATTTCATTAAAAGGTCTGTGGCAAATTTATCTAGTGCTTATACAATCACTTCTTTGAAGTGTGTGAATGAAGCTGTTATTTTTTCAAAGAGTATCTGTCTGTCCAAAATTTATTTTAACGTACTGTGGGCATGAAGCTAGATGAGAGAATGTATATATTCCGTTAAAAGTGTTTACTTAACCACAATAAAAGGTTATGTGGATTTCCCAAGTGCACTTAGTTACAGTACCTGTTATAATGTGAACATTTAAACACTCTTTCAACTTGGCTGCCACTCATATATCATGTTTGACACAACAGTAGAAGTTCTTTTGTTTAGCACTAGCTCAGGAGGAATGGAAGGTTCTGTAGTAGCACATGAATGGGAAACACTAAAATGAAAATAAGGGAAAAGGGGAAAAAAATGGAGAAAAAACACAGATACAGGAAGCTCTACTGTAAAACCTATTTCTAAAGTGCACCTTTATTAGTACGTACTAAGAGAAGTACTCTGTGTTCACATCTGCCTGAAAATATGTTCTACAGTTGGCACTGCAACTGTCTGGCATCTTCTGGAGCTGGTACCTAGTACCACAGAGAATGTCCTTCCCCCAGCTTTCTTTCCAGTTTGTTCCCAGTCTCAAAGTCAATGAAAGAACTTAGATTCTTCTTGGGATACTTGTGTGTAGGCACAGATAGGAGCAGAATGGTTTTGGTTTCTAAGCACCTTTGGTTAGAAACCTTCAGTTTCTAAGGCACTCCTGGAAGTGTAGTTTCCTATAATAGGCCAGGGCTTTTACAAAACTGGTTCCCATGTAAATTTTGAACCGTAAACAAGTAGTACATAAAACAACAACAACAACAACAACAACAACAACAACAAATCTCATAACTTTTACACTTGAAAAGTATCTACTAAGTAGCATGGTTGGATTATGACTGTTCTTAAGCAGCCTTCTGAATATGACCTGATGATTATACAAAAATTTATGTGGGAAGTGATGAGATCATTTTTTTTTTTGCACAGCAATATATATTTTATTTTTAAGTATGTTTTATATTATAAAAGAATTTAGGACTATATTTAGACATCAAAGCCTCTGAACTTGGTGTTTCTTTTTTCCTGGCTAGTTTTTAGAAACATTTTATCCAGAAAAAAAACATCAGAGACAGAAGTTCTGTGGAATTTAGATAGTTTAAATATAGTTTTTTTTCATACAAATTATTAAGTAGGAGTAGAGGACAGTACTCTTCACAAACTAACATACACTTTGAATTAGATTTATATTTTATCTAGATGTAAACTGATGTTTCCTTATGAAAGTGGGACAACAATTTAGTTTTTACACGGGAATATTGCAAAACCAAGATTTACCTAATTATGGAATCTGAGAGTTTGAGGGGGAAAAAAAAACAACAAACAAACAAACAAACAAACATTTTAGGGTATGCACATTCCCAAACATTTCTTAAATAGATTTTTAAATGCAGCAAACCTTCCATTAAATGGAGTGACATTAAGAAAAAAAAAAGTTTGCTTTCCATATCTATTGACTAGACCTAGCAGTTAATGTTGTGTCATCTCATCTGGACACATTTTCTTCTCCAAGCTATTACATTACACACTCAGTAATGCAGTCTCAGGGTGGTCTCTTTAAGATGAATGTGGCAATACTGTTATATGTTTATTCAATGGAAAAAATCTATTTCAGCGTCTAATTAGAAGTCTTTAAAAGATTTACTGTCATCATTTCTTTCAAAGACATATCTTGCAGAGAGTAACTTTTTCTACATAGATGTTATCTAACACATGCATTTTAGTTTATGTAAGGTTTCACAAATTACATTTTGTTTTTCTCCCACTTACTCTATGCTTATGGCATATATTTGGCAAATACTGAAACTCTTTAATTAGGCAAGTCATTAGGCAAGTGCTAAATGACTATCCAAAAGACATGGTTCACTGCTGGAAGCTTTTAAAGAGAATTCCTCCTCTTTGACTCTTGATTTAATTGCTGTGTCCCAATCTGTAGTAACAGAGGTAAGGTTTAAGGGTTGGTTTTTAGGCTCTGATCCAAAAATCAGCCATCAAAAACTTAAATATGAGTTACGAAAAATTCCATCTCCTCCCTTTTCTTACTGATCAGATAATCTAGTTTAAATTCATGGACTATTCAGTTACTCTTGTAGGTCACATTTTCATGCTGTGTGATGGGCAAAGAAGGAAATATTATGCTATCCCTCCACATGGAATCCGTAGACATGAAATAGTGGGCAGCATCTGAACAATATGTTGAGAAAAACTCATGAATGCCAAATTTAGATGGAAGAAAATGACTTGCTGAATGAGAAGCAGCTCCACAAATCTTAAAATGCATAGCCTATCTTACACCTGATTAATGAAGTTGAAAACTCCACGTTTAAATCAGACATGGACTTAGGAATTTCATGACATATTATGGAAGAGATATTTAGCTAACTGCACTCAGTTCACATGGTGTAGATACTGGAACAATTCTAAGGAAGTAAACCTGTGATACGGTAAGTGTATCTATAAAAAATAGAAAGTTTTTGCCCTCCATAAAAAAATAAATTCAGAGAAGTAGGTTATGCAACTCAGCCAGGATACCCTGCCACGCTGTGAAAATGAAGAGCTCCCAATTCCCTAGAGTAAGGTACCTCACCTGCTTCAAGTACTTTCCCCTTTGTTAGTTTATACTGCTAAATTCCTTTAATTTCTGAGTTTAGTTATTGTTCTTTTCTAGAAAATATAATTGTGAAGACAGTCAATAACAACTACCTCAAATTCCTTTCTTGGAATCAAATGTCAAGGTGAAGAATACTCTTAATTACTTTTTATTGTCAAGAAAACACACATGTAGAAAGCTGCAAGGCCAAACAAAAGAAGAAATTTACCTCTTGATTTTCTCCCATGAATATATGCCTTTCCAAGAAGTTGCCATGTTGGCCTGTACAAGTCTTCCAAATCCAGCTGCCACCGATCTGGTTCAAGGTACCGGATAAGTTCTTCCACAGTACTAAATCCAGCAACAGCATTGTTTAATACATCTAATGGCAAAGCTGATGGGGGTAGCGATGATGGGCTAGGTGCTTCTGTGTGGTGCTGTAATCAAAGCCAAGAGAAGAGTGCTAGTCAGAGGTTTAATGGATCTGCTTTGATGAAGTGTTGTACTTTATAAGTTACATAGCTGGGAAAGTTTATATATAGCTAGTTTGTTTCCAGTGCACAATAAGACAAATGACAAGAGTCAAAAAGTATCTAATTATTCTCCAGCCATAAGTGTAAACAGTTTTCCACAAGACAGCTTTCCCATTTCTTACATTCATTGCCTTAAAGATAGCATGTTAATATACCTGTTCTTTGAAGAAATTCACTAAGTGCTGGACAAGATTTCAGAAACAGAAAGAATGACTTGCAAATACGTCCCCATTACAGGCAATTACTGTAACCTTATAGAAATCTGAAGAAACACAAATTTTACACATTGCCTTTCCTATGAAACTTAGCCACAGTCCTTTTGTTCCCAGTTTTCAATGTAAAAATTGAATAAACCCTACTACAAAGATAGCGAATATTCACGTTCTCATCTATAAACAAACAAAAAAGCACCAGCGTTGTTTTATACTGTGCTAAAAATTATATTTCTAACTACGTAGTAATAACATCTGGCATGACTACAACTATTTCCCTCTTAAGGAAAACAAACAAACAAACAAACCCAAAAAACGTTATTCCTAAGGATTTAAAAAAATTATTTAGACACTGAAACTCAGCACTGAAAAAAATCACTGTAGTTTCCTGCAGCACAAAACTTACTCCAAAATTTGCACTTACTGGTCCAGGGCTATCAGTAGAAAGCAGTTCAAACAAAGCAAGACTTCTCATTTTGTTCTCACTACAATCTGTTTAAAAATTCTGCACTGATTTTTCTTTTCAAAAGACTAAAAAAAGGCAAGAAGGGAAATCTACGCAGGAAGCTCTGCAACACCATCATAAGTTTCTTTAGGTTTTTATATACACACACATCACTAGAAACACTAAGTCCACAGCACAACACTAAGGCAATTTTCTGGACCATATAAGAATAAAGACTGCAACCTGATTAGAGGACAAGTAGGACAAGAAATCGGGAAGCTAAGTGCATAATGTCACATGCATCACTGCATTCAAGCGTGGTTCACGTAAGATTTAGGGAACATACATTCACTATAAGCACACTCAAGCTTTGGAAAAGGCTGTCCAGAGAGGTCAGTACATCTATGCTTTATGGTCAGTGTTGTGCAGCAGAGAAATGAGGGAAGATCTACAATAGTTTATGTTTTTATTACATTGTCACTATATGCATACATACATACACATTCAGTAGACTTAGTGTAAGAATGGCACTCTCAGTACTGCAATGTGAAATGTAAACAGAATTTCATTTTTTCTATCTGTAATGTCAGATCAGTTGTATTTCTTTACCTTTACAAACTGAATACAGAAATAGACCAATCAGAAATGTCCAGCTAGGCAGAAAAAAATATATATATTTAATAAAATAATACTTGCAACACTACACACTACGCAGAAATTTTCTAAAATACATAGCTGTATTTCATACAAATACTTCTATTATTTTCCCTTCTATGCTCTCAATGCTATTAAAAACATATTTTTGCCTTTGCTATCTGTGGTGGGAAGAGAAGCAAAAATGGAAGCATCCACCGTGTGCTTCCTATTTTTTTTGCTTCAAGGGTTTGTCTCTCTCCATCTTCAAGAACTGCAGTCACTAGAGTGACCTGTGCTGCTTTTTAATGGGGAGCCTTGTAAAGATAACACAAAACATAAATCTAACGTACTGGTATTACTAACTTTACTGTATTTTTGTTTTGCTTTTCTTGCTCCATTTCCAACAGAGTAAGAGAAGTAGTTACTTCTCATTCTGGATGAATGTGGATTTCAAAAAGTTAAAGCATTTCTTTCCCTCTTCTCTCCAGTGCCCATAATAAAAATAATAAAATGCTGACCCATCTATTAGGTTATGATAATAAAGCAACGGATTCTGGTCTATAATTTAAATATTTGCTCTTAGCAAAACATACTACTCAGCAAGTTTCAAAATAGTGCTGTGACACTGTAATTCAGATGGTTAAAAAAATTACTAAATTTTTCTTCCTGTTTTTAGTCATAATGATGTATTTGTTAACTTTCCTGGTTTGAAGGTGGAGGAGTTTGCTAAGGGAAAAATAAACTAAGCCTCAAACGATGAAAGTAATGCCAGAAAACAAATTTTTCTATTTGTTTCTAACAGAAGAAAGTACTTCAGTTTCTCACTTCTATTGAGATCTTTAGTTTCCAACTGAAATAGATGGACTCCAGATAAAAATCTGTTTGTCTAGAAACTACTTACACATTTCACAACCTTGAACATGCACACTTAGCAATACATATATTGGAATTCATTGATTGGTGCTGTTTTGGATTCAGTAGGCATTTGCCAGTTATAATGTTATGAAGAAATGGTGAATCATTGTGCTCAACAGTAGCACAATTAAAGTTGTCATCACTTTCTCATCATTCTCATAGCAAACCAAAACATGAAGAAAAGTAACCAAAACAGCTAAATTGCACAACTTTTTGAATAAAGTAGTTAAAATCAAGATTAATTATGTATTTTCCAATAATCTCTTAGTCAATTTAAATTGCGTAGTTAATATGCATCAAAGATTATAGATAATCAATATCATAAAGCTATGTGTTGTAATTCATATTTATAATAATTTTTTGAAAACTTAAATCAATAAACCTAAACAAAAATGTCAATTAAAATTGTACTCCACATTACTCTTCCTTGGTAATAAGTGTTACTTAATTTGTAAGTTAAATCTTTTGGATTGAAAAGAGCAGCAAACTGGTACTCTTTCCTTTGACCAAAATAATCTGTTGGAATTTTATCAATATATAATTTTACTCAGTTTTCCTAAACTTTTCCTCTATTCCATGCATCCTCAGTTAATACCGATGTTTTAGGCTTGAGCCTTTTTATGCATGAGGATGTACAATTTCCATTAAGACAGATATTAAAATTACCTCAACAAGTTCTATATGTCAATGTGACTCCACCAGTTAAGAATACACTATATGGCTTTTAATTTTGTGTCCAGGGAACAACTTCAATTTACTTTAATAAGAATAAAGATGCTTAAAAACAAGATAGAGCTAAATAGTTGTATCTTTAGTGCTACTAAAACTGATTCAGGATGAAAACCAGAGCAGAAAACTTAGGATTTCTGCTGCCCTGAAGAACAGCCAAGAATGACAATGAGTGTTGGATCAAACAGAAGTTTCAGAAGTCTTTTTATACCATATTTCTGTGTTTGTACTTGACTCTGTCAAAACAAATATCTTCTAGAAATTCTCAGAGGTGTTTACGAGCATTAAAGACAGGCAAATAGATCAAATTTAGGCTACAGTTTTACTTACGGGCTTAGAAAAAAAGAAGAAAATAATACAAAGGCTTCACAGACCTATCCAGACCTGAAGGTTATACGTAACAACAGTACTCAAGAAGAAATCTAGGGAGTAAAATGCATGTTAGTGTTCTCAGAATAGTAGTGGTGCCCTGCTGGAGTAATCAAAGCTGCCCCACCTACCTCTTTCCTAAAGGGAAAAGGGTATGACACATACATGGGACAATGAAAGTGCCCACTGGTGAAGCAGTAAATCTGAATAAAAACTACAACACATGAATATGAAATTACCTAGTTGAAGATAAGACCTAAGGACAATGCAGTGCACAGTCTTACTTGAAGACATCATTTCTTGCTCTGACACACACTTCCTCTGAGACCCTGAGAATTTAACGAAGGCCACAGCTTCCTGGTGTAAAGCTTCCGACAGAAACATCTCCTTGTTGTGTCAGCATGACTGTTTATGCAGCAGCATCATAAACAAGAGCTAACCTTTCTAAAAGAGAACATTGCTCCTCTCCATTCTTCTTTAAACCCATGTTTGTTCGCAGCATAGACCTCCATCAGCTAAACCATCCCAACCAAAAGTACAGTGGCCAATAAGAAAAACATTGTCAGATTCACGCTGGCACCAGGAACTTCATACCATGACCATGTCAAATGTGTAAAATACGCATAATGTCACTTCCTTGATATCATAAGCTCTATGAGAGAATGAATACAATAAACACTAGATTAATAGTTTATCTGAAGAATACATAAGTATGAAGAGTAAAACTTTGTGAGATGGTATTTTGCCTTCTGATGCTTTCCATCTGTCGTTCTCTTGCACAGAACCTGATCCAAGGATCAACTACTCAAAACAAAACAGCATTTGCCCACCAACTACACAAGATAAACTCCTTAGCACAACAGCAATCTAAGCAAAGCTTTCCTTTTGCTCCTGCCTCTTAGGTACCGACTATCAAGGTACTGACACTATCCCCTCCCAGTTAAAGGAGAAGAAAGATGTAATATTCTTAGTGTGCTGCTGCCAACAGTGATGAATTCCACAATTAATAATGCAATCACTGAGTTAAGACTGGAACAACAAAAACCAGTGAGTCAAATACCTGGCATGACAGCATATTTACAATTGTCTTGAAGAAAACACTGTCAAGATGTTTTTGAGTGAAAACTCATTCATCAGCAAGCATAGTTTGGAGAAACTATTAAATATCAGTGTGGTTTCATCGGGCAAGAAGGCACTTTTGTAACCAAAAATCAATCAATCCATTAATCAATCAATCAAACTAAGGGGACTCCCCTCCTCCACAAATCAGGAAAGATCAGAAATGTGAAAGAAATTTGAAGGATTTCTTCTAATTAGATATTCTTATAGCTTTATTACTATTATTATAAAATAATAGATTTAGAGACATGCTGTTGAAATTAAAAGCACATGTACATTATTGTAACACAATGAAGAAAGCATATTTTGTACCTTTATAGGTAGCCCTCCTATTAGCCTCATTAGAAGCTATGAGGAAGAGCAGATATCCAGCTCAAAGTTTACCCTGAGGACATAGAAGCTTCTTGGCATAACAATAGCTTTTTCTTTTCTCCCATAAACAGATGCAAGAATGACTCTTAAAAGCCTCAACAAATCATTAGCTACCTACAAGCACCAATTTACTTATGCACATGTATGTAGTATAAAATGCCAATCCATCTGTGAAAGCCTGTAACCTCCAAAGACTCACACCCTCTGTGCTGTATGTGGGAATAAGCCTGTGTCACTGCTACATAAAATGGTAGTCCTCTTCAAGGGAGAGGTGTTAGAAGGAAGTGAAGTTGCTCTGTGGTTCAGACTGCGGGCAACCGCTAAAGCAGATAAACTAGATTCTAGGATCTGTTTCTCCTGCCTCTGGCAATGAAATGGAAAAAAAGAAGGAGCAAAGACAGATAATCCATTTAGGCTGCCAAGGCTTTGGAGTAAGGCAAGCGTGTTTCTTTGCAAGTGACAGAGATGTAGGCCAGGAAGGCCAGCACTATTCCCATCCACTGCACAACTTGCCTCTGGTGCTGAACTTCCTATCACAGCAGCAAGGATGATAAAATAGGCTTCAGTGGCACTGAAGCAAAAACATGCATGTTTTTCAGCTATCCTTGCTGCTGGGATGCAACTTCTGCCAGTCAAATGACTATTTCTCATGGAGCCTCCAGCTCTGCCTTTTGCATACTCCCTGATTTTTCCTATCTAAGCCTCCCTTCATATGCATCCAGGGCTTTCCTTTTATCTCACCAATGACCTTACTTGCTTAGTATCCATGTCCTTGCAGTAACATATCTTGAAGCCGAGAGACAGTTTTCTAAACTCTACATCTTTTATTTTTTAAAGACCCTTCCCAAGTTGTGCATAATTTCTGCTTTTCTGTGTGTAATCCCCAACAGGAGAAAGGTCACAACAGAATGTGAATGCATTGCTTCCTTTCTGTCTTTGCCTGTCACAGATATTAATAAAGGATTCATGACATGTAAGAGTAGTGTTGGGAGCAGTTTAACATTTCCTCAGGCTATCTTACAGTGTTGAGACAAAATATATCCAGAAATATTCTAAATATTCCCCCGACTAGAGTTTCCGTGCAGTTCACAGAATTCTAATTGTGCTGGAAACAACTGGGAGATGCTCTCAAGGAAATTGGCCGCAAGAAAATTGCACAGGATGTCGCTAATCATCAGATTTCTTCCTGCAAATCACAGTTTTTTGCCTGAAGCCTGTGCGCCGTCACACCCATTGAAATATACTGGTGAGAATTACTCATCTGAAGCTAGAACTGACACCCACCTAGAACAGCTTCACGAATTCTCAGAAGATGACATTTATAGCAATAATTTCTGGAGCCGTTTTCAAATAAACCTCAAAAGTTAGTGACCTATAATAACATACATACATTTGCATGTTTATATAAGTATGAAAATACATTTTGATTTTTCTTGTGATCCCATTTGTCAGCAATAATCACAGTATTCATTTAGAAAATTAGAAGGTGGTAAAAAGAAAACTAATGCTCACAGTACTGTATTGACAATAAGGTCTTCCATACACTACACTTCATCTAAAAGCAAAGATTTAGTGCTGCAGTGAATTGGGCCTGATGGTATAGACAAAGTTATGAAAAACACCTCTGTGACAAAGGAAGTTCCAAAATAAAATCAATAAGTCAGTTTTCAATTGCAGTCCATCCATCAAAAACATTCTTTTTGTTGCTGTTTTCAGATTATTTTAGGTACTCAAACAAATTTTAGGAATACAATCTTTGGGTTTTGATTCCTATGAAGTATGCTTGTGGAATATCTAATAATATCTAAACCATAACTACATCCAAAACAATAATGCTTAATGAGTGCTACCTTCTTGTTTATAAATCTCCAATAAGACTTGAAATGAAATGTATAGTAAACTCTCCCCACTCCACGTAAGTGCCAAAAGAAAAAGTAACTCTATCTTCCGTATCCTAGTAACTACTACAGAATATTTTCATTTCAGAACTTCCAAGAGGCTTGTGTTTTAACACTCTCAAACCAAATGTGCAGCACATTTCATATGAACTAGATAGACATTTACCTCCTGTAAGTGCAAAGAGGACTGAAACTTAGGAGCTAAAATCTAGTTGATCATTTTTGTTCTTTTATTATTTGAAAACACAATAATAAATAAAAACAAACAAACCTGAGTCTAATTCAGACAATGGGCAATATAGATACATCTGTCCACATTATAAAGAGTAATAATGCTGGATGTTGGGAGAAGCCACAGTGTCTGGCACTGCAGGACTGGATAGCCATTCCTGTATCTCTGTGATAGGCTGTGCCCTGGAGTACTGGTATACTGAGGTCATGCACAGCTCCTTCTAGATCCTGATCACATGTGATGTATGTTTCTGTCATATTAAAAATAAATGGACTCCACAGAATCACAGAATCACCAAGGTTGGAAAAGACCTCCAAGAGTATCTAAGCCAGCTGACCACCTACCAGCAATGTCCCTTACTACAACAAGATTTTGAGATACACACTGTATACATTCATTTTTTAAGCTGTAAATACATGGTCATAACCTGATTATAATATCCTCTAGGGAACATGAAGAGGTGAATTGGCTATGCGTACAAAATATCCGCAGAAAACAACTGGAAATAGATTATATATAAGCAAATCAAAGTCCCAAAGCAATTTACTGAAGTACAGTTTCTCTAACCACAGCCTCACAAAATTTTTGTTTGGAGAAAATCCTGCAACATACCTGCTGCTTGCAGTATGGGGATAAGCCTCTAAATCTGATAACATTTTCTTTATTTTCATAGAACATTTAAAATTTGTCATTTCACAGCTGTCATCTTTCACTGTTACAAAGACCATCATTAGTAGTGCCATATGAATCTCCAGAGTAGAATTCTACTGATTGCTTGTTGTGCTTTCCAACAAATACACTGTGTTCTCATTTTGTTGCACTGAGGAGCTCAAGTAGAACTCTCCAGAGACCTTCCCAAAACTACTTCACTATTTCATTGCTTTGTGGCTTTAATCCATTATCACCTTTTATATTTCAAATATTGGCTTGAGTGATAACTGGCTTTTCTTTTGTGTTCAAGTAGTAATTAAGACAGTAGGATACTTTGTGACTCTTTATAAGAGTAATAACACTTCACAGCAGAATATTATTTCATACCCATACAAAGATACTTGAGTGTGTGCAAGAGTAGAAAGCCAGACAAGAAGAGTTTTTCAACACTTGAATAAATAAACCCTTTGTAAACCACTGGTACCCTTATAAGAAATCCTTATAATAACCCTAACAATAAACACTTGGTATATTTTTGTTCATTACATATTATTTTCTGGAATGTTCTATCTTGATGAATGCCATCTTAGACTTGCAATTCCTTCCTACAAGAGAAGTCTTATAAATTATATTACATATCAAATACTGAGAGATTCTTAGGAGTACTAGGATCTCACTATGAGTAAATTCTTTTTTCATAGTTCAGACCAAAAGTCACATTTAGTGCACAGAGAGCCTTGGCTTCAATATTTAGCTGAATTTTATTGTATCTGCTGTAGACTGAAATGTGGAAGAGCTAACACTTCAGTTAAGAGATTTGCAAGAGAACAATCCAAATTATGCTTAAAATGTGAATTTATCCTCTAAATGGAGGAGCATCATTGCTGGACAAGCAGTAAGAGCCTCAGTCTATAAATGAGTCAGTGCAAAAAAACAATTACAAGACTTCAGTGAACATTTAGACATAGCATAAGGAATATTAGCTCAAATCTTACTGCAAATTGGGTTACCATAATTATTAATGACCTAATTTACATACACACAAAATTCATACAGGAAACACGCTTGCATCGGTTACATTTGTGATTTACAGAAGGATTTTTTTTGGTTCTGCATACAAAGCTCTATTTCTCACTTGACAGACAGTAGTTGACAAGGAATAAACAGTTAACACAAGCACAGCTGTTCTGAACAGCTATAAGTTTTTGAATGCACTTCTCTGACAGGGCATGCGGTCAGTCACAATTAAAAGGCATCGTGTTTGTGGGTTGTTTGTTTGTTTGTTTGTTTTAGTAACCATTTATGTCAAATACTTTTAAAAAATACTTTAAAAAATAATAAAAAAACAGCCAATGTTTGGAGTCAGGTAATGAAGTGCTCTATGTTCCCTCTAGATATTGGAAATGGATAGCTGTTACAAAAATGTTTACTTTTCCCAGTAAGTTCATAGGTAAGTTCATCAAGCATTAAACACTAGGAATGACTGTTTATCACAACTGGAAAGTGTATTTGGCAAGGGCAATGAAAATGTCTTCTACAGCATATGCAATTTTAAGGTGCTCCTTTGGTATACATGCTAAATTGCATTCCACAACAGGTTTCTGTTCATTTCATATCACAACAAAAGGAGCATGCCCCAAATTTCTGTGCAGCAGATATTGCAAATTATAGCTTGTCCTGCCTCAAGGGTAAAAAGTGTTTGAATAAAACATTACTCTGAGAGAAAGGAACCTCAGCTCTGTCCTCATGTATCCATTCCTTAGTATCATCAAACATGCAAGAGATTTACTGTATTAAGCTTTGTGAAGAAAAGTTATTTCTATACATTTGCTTTATATATAATATACACATCATAACCCAGTAACCATCTATCCACAGGCAAAAGCTATGACTACATTGCCCACAAAGAGATTCTCACCCTGACTGAAAAAGCCAGACTTCTGATATGTGAGCTAGCTCCTACTGTCCTGTACTGTTAGCCATAATGTTCTAACACACTCTTAATGTCCAGCTGGATTTCTCTTACCTTTGTATTTTCTGTTGTCTTTATCTCTTAATTCCCATCTCATGTGACCTCAATATACTTTCATATATATATATATATATATATATAATGATAAATTATGCACAATAGCATAGTATATGAGATTATACAAGAACTAAAAGGCAAAATGAATGGGAAAATTATGCGTACTATGAGAAATTTAGGAAACACATATTCCAAATCCACTTGCACGTAAGAGGAAAGAGCTAAAAATAGTTCAAAATCATAAGCAATCCAGTAGAAATATTGGAGACTAAAAACTGAATAGGAGGCAACGTGATCCTGTTCTGAAAAAGACAAATCTCAGGCAGATGCACTCAGACCATACTGCTAGGCTACTGAGCTGCTAGAAAGGTATCAGTTGAAGTACTTCGTTTTTATCACCAGAACTTTTAAGATATAGGCAGAGAACACTCAGAGAAAAAAGGAAGAAGAGAAAGAAAACACAAAACTATGATAAGATTGAGCAACACAAGTTTTTTTTTAAACCTAGACTGACAGCAGATGCAATAGCAAGTAATAGAGCATCAGATGATCAGCTGTTCCCCAGTCCATCAATCATAGGAAAAAAAAATGCATACTATGTTAAGCAGAGCAACAGATGATTAAGGTCTGTGAAATCTTTGTCCCTGAACTTCAGGAACAGCACAAATATCTGGCAAGAATAAACTCTAATCCTTTCTTGGAGTGGGACAATAATTTAGTTACTTTCTCTTGAAGAAAAGTAGGCAGTCAGATGTTACAACCAGGACTTCAGAGGAACAGGTTTTTGACAAAAGTTGCTTGTTCGGGAGCAGCAGAAGTTCCTTTGGCAGTATCATTTACAATCACTTTGAAGCCCCGAAATAGTATGCAATATAACCCACTTAACAAGATGGTTTTACCATCAGCCATAAAATAAAAGTAGACATATTTCTGCCATGCTCCACTTTTTCAATCTCCATGGCTGCTACTTAAAATGCAGCCTTCAAAGATGGTTTGAAAGCAGAGCATTCATTCTATTTCAAGTAGTCTCCCATAAAATTTTGTGCTGTTTACAGCATGAACAAACCTATCAAATAAGAATAGGTAGCATTTTAAGACACTACATGCAACTTCCTCAGTCTGCATCTTGATATTGTTTAAAAAATAATAATCACGACAGCAAATAGTGTAACTATTTTTACTATAATTCATTAATATGCTCCTTTGCACACACAACTCTTTCTCATCCCTTTCCTTTATACGTATAAACAAAGAAGGAAAAGAAAACTGCCAAATAATAAGCCCACAGTATGAACAAATCCACTATGCTTTATGGCAAGGTCTGATCTCCTGAAGACTGCTAGTAAATCAAGTAACTTTCATAGAAGCCTGCCAGGGATGGTAATAGCACTGTCACTGTCCACAGCTGTGGCCTAATTATCTCCAACTGATATGGTCAACTAGATCATGTCTTTTGATTATTTTTAATTAGGGTTTGCTAACATAATATGAGTAATGCTGGTGCTCTCGACCAAAAATGACGGAAAAATCATGGTGACTTTTGTTTTCAATCAGCCCATTAATTTTCCCTACAATATTTGCAAAGAGGCTATTTTGAGTTATTGATTATGGCAACCAGAACTGCCAGCACAACCTTCAAGGGATCTCATCTGTGTGCAGAGTCGCATCTTGTTTCAGTGTAGCTCTCCGTTCACGCGCGCTCATCCTGCTCATAAAGGTACAAGCTCAAAGCCAGTTATCAGCACAAGAAATGTGGTGCCGTAAGCTAACACTGCAGCAATCCTAGCTCTTTTACGGAGCGTTCTTCTTTACCTTATCATCATCTAAACACAGCAAGTTCTTGTGTTTTGTTTTGCTTTGTTTTCCCAAAGGCATAATTTTAGGAAAACCTCTTAATCCTTCTGCAGAGTGTCAGCATTCTCTTTTCATGTTCCCATTTTATAAAATTGTTGTAAATATGTATTTGAAAATGAGTATTTATACACTTAAACATACTTTTCTGCTTCTACTTTTTTGCTAGAGTTTGTTTAGATTTAAAACATTTTCTTCCTCAGTCTCCTTTCCTATTCACTGAATCAAGAATACTGTGTGTTTCTGGTGATTTCATGGAGAATACATGGAAGTGATTACAGAACACAGACATCAAAAAATGTGGTTTTCTAAGCTTTAATTAATCGTGGCTTCGTGGGCTGCTATTCATTGCAATCTAGGAAGTGGTTGGATATGGGGTATACTATCAGTTTAAATAAAGAATCAAAGTGTGAGGCATTGGCTTCACCTGAATTTTCCAGCTCATAAAAAATATGATTTTCTGTGAGCTGCATATGTTGTTTACATTCTGTTGAATCCAACAATACGTAAGTTATTTAACATATTAGCATATGGTCTGAAAGATCTGGTTAGATCTTTCCAACCACAAGATATCTGTTGATCCAGAAAGAAAGTGTGCTTCAAAGGCTGCAAAGGAGACCAAACTTCTAAACTACATATGTAATTCGAATACGTGACAAAACAGTTTCAGAAATCAGACAAAGAAGATAAATAAAGTGATAGTAAAAAAATATTATTTAAGAAAGAAGCACTTATCACTCAGTATGCATCTCAGTGCATACTACAATTGCTCTGGGCATTTATCACAGATGCTACAATATGCTGCAGAAGAGGAGAAACAAGAAATTTTGCAAGGAAATCAGGAAGACTCACTGAAGATATCTGTGAGGCTACTGCAGGTGGGATTTCTTCCACATGACCTGCACAGTGAATCCCATTAGACAACTTGTTTGTATAGATAACAGAAACCAATTCTGAAAGCTTGCAATAGCAATTGGTATTGATTCAATTGTTCCAAAAGTAATGCCTCTATTTATTTACATGGAAACTAGAACAGATACGAAGAGCACAACACTACTACTTCACAGAGCAAATTCTCAGCTATTACACTGTTTTTCAACACAGGCACCACCACGAGCTATGTATTTTCATCAGCCATGAACAATAGCTTGCGTGTCACACTTGTAAAAATGTACTTGTAAAAAACAGCCCACTGTTGCTGTTGCCTCAACTGAAATGGACCACCACTGCGCCACTATGCTCAGATCCACTGCTTGGTCTTCATAAATGTTCAGCAAGCACTGACGAATGTCAGTGGCTGCCATTTTTTCCTCATGGAAGAATTCAACGACACGCTACTGCTTCATATACACTTCCATGTCAGACACCATTGTCAGACTGCCCCTCTGCTGCCATCACACAGCACCAACACGTAACGGAATATTGGCAGGAAGGTTCAGCCTCTACTGACATACCACCAACATCCATCTCTGACATTGCAGGCCAACATAACAAAATAGGAGGCATTACTTTCTTGTAAGAGGTACTGCAGAAACTATCCTTAAGAAGCAATGACAAGTCAGCTAAATTGACTACAATGACAGCTGAAGATAGAGTCAATTAGCTATTTTTTATTAAATTCCATCTCTTTTTATAAGGAGTTATAAAGGTAAGGAACCTAATTGCCAAGGTGACATTATTAGAATGCTCTTAGCTTTCTTCAATTATTTACTACTTAATTTGAAACTGCTTTGCATTTTTATATATGCAGTCCCACTAAACAAATGTGAGGATTTGCATGAATTATAATTAATAAATGAACATGTCAGCATAAGCTACTTGGGGAATGGGATGGAAGAATTATCATTTAAAATACATCAGCATAAACAATGTAGTTTGACTGAATTCATACAGTTAAAAAATTCCCTCTGCAAAATTAAGTTCCATTTTAAGAGAACATTTTGCTGTTTAAAGCTGTATTGTCTGCTCAAACAATATCAGTGTGAATTATCTTAGCAGCTATTATGTATTGTAAAATAATTCTGAGAAAAACAAAGATTTTTAGCAAGAAACTAAAATACATACTGACATTTTTTTTTCCTACTATAAAGTGCTCTCCTACAGAAAATTAAACCAGTAGGATTTTTAGAGATAAATACTGATTGTGATCTTAGCACAGCAGTTTCAGTGCTAACTTTTACACAATTCCCAACAAATTTACATTTGTGCTGGTAATCTATATTTCATTGTTGAAGCCAGCCCCTGGTGTCTTATTCACTAGGTGTCTTCCTCCACTTTGGAGGAAGAGGTAGCAACTATGAAATCAGATCACACAGAGCAGAGAATTCTTCTCAATGCAAAAAAATACATAAAGGGACAATTATTTGCCCATGAATTTGTTAATATATGTATACTTTAAGTAATCTATTCACCCTTTGGTAACATGAGCATTGTTTTGATGGGCAGTATTTTTCTGAGTCCAATACCTAACATTTCCCGTTGAGGGCGATTGTATCTGTTTGTTTCAAAATCTGCCTGTCTACAATCACACCACCTGTGCAACAGAAATAAGCTAAAATCAAAATATCCAAAGATATTTAGAAAGAGTGATATTATCTACCACTGCAATTTGAATTTTGTGCTCATCACATTAGAAATAATGGGCATTAAAACTACATTCAGCAATGAAAAGAAAGTTTACACAGTATCAGAGTAATGCTAAATAAAATTGTTCTCCTTGTCAAAAACTGCAGGAATATCATTTGTAAGCAGAATGATTCAATCTGCCAGTATGACAATTGCCCACTGTCCCCCCTCAGGTAACTTGACTACAGTTTTCACTTCCCACCTCAGCAGCTAGCAGTGCTCCCAGAAAAAAGCTGCCATCCTTTCCTACAGCAGAAAATATCAGTGAGACCTACAAGAGCCTTATTGCGAGGAAGGAATGGCCCATTATGTTCCATGTTCTATCTCCACTAAAGCTTGCAAGAGGCTCAAAGAAGGGTATAGAATACCCATTATGAAAAGTTCATGTATTGTACGTGTACTTGATAGACTTCCTTCTGTTTGGGAGTTCTCTAGTTGCTAGACTAGCGCAGTGCTTTTTATAAGCATTTGATTAAAGGAACAACAGTGTGGAGTCCTTCAAAAGAAAACATACTCTCATATCACTAGGAAATTGAATTTAAAGACAACTGAAGAATGGAAAGTCGTTGTTTTTCTTAGAACCGCGTTGTTAAAATGAGTTGCCTCTGGTTTCAGATTTCTGTGGTATCACTTTACCATTTTGCCACTTCTCCAAGCATTAACCATGAAATTTAGACCAGCTTCTAACTATAAATTATCCACTGGCCTTTTTGTATAGCCCTAGCTTTGTATAGCTTAATTAATAATGTTCCTCAGACTGGCATCATTTTATTTTTTTTAATTATCATCTTTTTTGAACACCCTGAAAAGCAAAGGTATTGTCTCCGTTCACACCCAGGCAGCTGTTAATTTGACAATGTTTTAAATTGCTCTGTAATTCGTAAGCGCTTTCAGATAATGAAACAGCAAACTCTCTTGTGGAAATGTAATTTGTTTGTTTATTTTTATGGCAGCTTTCTTTTAAATTAAAGAAACAGCTTCTTAGTACAATTTTTAAAATACTATGTGCACCAGTAAGAGAGAAAAAGTTCATAGAAAATGATGCAAATAAATGAGAAAAAATAGTGTGCTTAAACCTATGGTCAAAAACCACAATCTCAGAAAATAATCACAAAAGACCCTCCAAGATTAACTAAATGAAAATCTGCAAAAAAAGTCACTATTTACTGTGTTACACGCAACCATTATGGTTTGCTTCCTCTTCTGTTTAACCCTAATTCTAAACAAACATATAAATAAATCCTTACCTACATAGTGATGTGGGTACGTAGCTTACAAAAGTAACAGCTGAATTTACTTTGCTCTTCCCTCGTGACATTGCTTCAAAGGTATTCTTACGATTTTAAATTAAGTGGGATTAGAATGCTGCTTTGCAGTACACACCCAGTTTGATTTACTACAGCAGAGCAGAAGGTTGACTAAAGAGTGCTCTGCCTCCATACAGTGGTCTGTGAGCTCAAGTTCACCCATATCCCACATCTGTAACCTATCAGGCATACCTGGTCCTCTCTATCAGATCATAGATGTGCTGCTTTGCCCCTTAAGCTCTCCTACTTTTTGATGTGCTTTGTTAGCAAAGCAATAAGTTACTTCCAAACAATGTGCCATCTTTCATCTATCTAAATATTTAGTTTTAGAAGTAATTCAACCTTTTGTTCTTAATGAAACATAATTGAAAAACCATCTGACAATTTTTCATGTGTCTTTGTATGATGGATTTCACCATCTGTCTAGTTCTCCGTGAAATGCTAGGCTCTATTCTAAAGTGTTTCATACCAGCTGAGTGCTGGTTTCAAAGCATTCGTATGAATCCTAACTCTACTTCTATGTTGCATCAGTAGATGTTATTTTGAATTCCTATAGGGTGTTGGGGTTTTCCCCACATGAAAGCTGCCCGTAACTATTTTAATCAGAAAAGCAAATTTTAAAAGTAAATTTAAAAGTATTTAAAGTTACATATATTGACAAAGTGCAAACAGGAAGAGAACAACGACACAATTTTCTTTGACTAAAATACGTGAATTCCAAGCCAAAAAGGCATTATGCAGATGACTCACGAACGGCAAGTATTTTATTATTAACTTTTGATTGCCTGATACACCTCACACTGAAAAGCCAAAAGACAAATATGCACATGCAAATCAGAAGAGTTCAGATTAGAGTGATTTTTAAAAGCTAAGCAAGAGCAACCCTATTAACAACTTACATATTAAAATCCTACATTTATGAGGCTAACTACCCTGCCAGTTAGCATGTTAAAAACTTTGGGCATTTGTTCCTGTCTTCCAAAGAAGTAAAGACGATGTCTGAATGAAACTCTCAGATGTCTTACTCTCCTCATGTACCTAATCATCTTGGTTTTGACAGCTAGCAGAAAGTTCAAGAAGTTCAAGTTGCACAGAATTAGCAAAATTTGTCTATGAAACAACTTCAGAGGTTTTGAAATTTCAAAAATAGTGTTGTTTTTTACATTCACATATGTATAATAGCGTAAACAATCTTTTCAGTAAAGATCCAAACTGAAATGTATTGGAAATGTCCCACTGTCAGATTTAGACAGTTACTTTTGACACAAAAATGTCTGAAATAAACCTACTGAAACAATACATTTGCAAATTCAATTCTAGAACTGTATTTACTATGCTATTCACTATGCAAGCTATTCACTAAACCATGAGTATACGGACTTCTGCAAGAACCACCTTAGGGTAGGGTCTGTCTTGTTAAAGATGATCACATTGTTAAAAGGGTATTTGTCATGCTATTTGAAGAACAGTTTGAACAGATCTCCTGAGAAACTTTTAAGCTAAGAACTACCAAAAGATATCAGAGCTACATACTAGACAGTAAAGCATAAGGGTGATTTAAGTACTACACTGAAATTCCCCTCACCATCTATCAGACAACCTGAGAACCGCTGTACATGATGTCAGGGCCGAGTATTATGGAGGGATACTTATGCAGAAGAAAGAGAAGGGTTATTAGGAACTAACAATTTCACAACGTCTTTAAGGTTATGTGCAACATTTCTCCTAAAGGCTGCACCATCTGCTTTCGCACATTCACTTTTCATGTGCCTTTAAGCCAGGTCTTTCATGCACTAAATTGCTCCCTTCAATTTGAAGCCCAGCAGTTTAGTTCTCCTCATAAAAAGAGATTTTTAGCAATTTTCTTCCCACAATTTATTGCCCAGTTCAAAAACAGAATGAAATGAATACTCAAGCAGCCTGAGCTTCTGGAGCTGTCTTGCCAGGCAGAAATTGTTCCCTTTCTCATGCACAAGGTTTTTATTTGTCTTCATTTTTTAAGCAATTAATGTGTACTGGCTACCAGTAGTCAGCACAGAAGGAACTCTCTTAATTCTTTCTCCACCATCCTAGTCAGAGATAATTGAAAGGCCAGATTCATCTGCTTTGTCATTATGTAGATTTTTCCCATGAAAACAAAACCAGAACCATTTCAACAAAAATCCTGGCTTATTCAGCCAAACCTTTCATCATCATCATTAAAACAGTTTTGAGCACTTATGAGAAGCTAACAAATGACAGCTCATAATCCCCATCTGCAACACCAGAGGCCAGGTACTGTAAAGACAAGACAGGTGCAAATTTTGGTATTTCCATAGTGCTTATTATCTATCCCTCTTTAGAAACAAAAGGATTTCTCTTAACACTACCACCAATACCCCACATTAATCTTTCCTCAAGCAAACTCTTACCCTGAAGCTACAACACAGTGTTATTATTCTGTCAAGAATTTTTTCTCCTAAATTTAAAAATCTGCTTCCACCAGTCTATGGTGTTAGGCTGTGTTGTCAGTCATCTACAGAAGCTGCTCCAGTATTTCATTCTTTTTCTTGCACTTCTGCTGCTCCTAAGGGCCCTTTCAGATCTGGAACATATGTAAAAAAAAGTGGTACTAAGCAACTCTTCTTTATTCTGTCCTCTTTCCTTTCATTCTTGTTTTCATCTTTCCCTACCAAAATTGTGTTAACAAAACTTAGCAGAGTACACACCACTAGCAACCACGTCAGGCAAAGCGTCTCAGTATTTGAAAGCACAAAAAACCTAGGACTGTGCCAGTTACACAAGAGACTACTTTGAGAATGGGATAGAGTCCATTTGCTTTGGGATTTGTAGAGAAGCCATCAGCATGCTTTCTCAAACAGGTGTGAATAACACGCTGATCCTGGAAACTGGAAAAGGGATTGTCAACTGGACAGTTATACAATGCTTGAAACAGAAAAAAATCAAGATGAAAGTAGTCTTGGACAAAAAAAAAGAGAAAAAAAGAAGCTAGAAGGAATCCGTGAGGAAAGTGTTTGGGTTAATTTTTAAAAGTAGCTAGTTAAACAATTATTATTATTATTATTATTATTAATTAAAAAATCGTGGATGATAGAAAATGCAGTCTTTGGAATAGATATGATCAATAAAAGCGAACAAATAAATCTGAACCATGATTACAGAACAATTTTAAAAGGCTAAAAGAACATTCAGAAATCAATGTGGAATATTTATTTTGAGGTAACATCCAACAGACACAATTACGTGGGACCAGTGTTTGAGTGGCATGTTTTGCACATGTATTCCTTTCAAACATAGGAGTGTTTTGATATTTCTTTTATATGAGGTGCTTATATACAATCTCCACATTCTGTAGGGAAAGAAGTATTCGAGAAGTTAATCAAGTACAACTCCAGTGTGTACAAAGAAGAAGAAATATGTTCTAACACAAACATGTCTCTCTGCCCAGACACTAACTTCATAATTTCAATAAACCAATGTTGCCTTTCAATACTACTTCATCCCCAGTTTTTCAGGCACTTGTCAATCTTTTCACCATTGTGCTGTGTAAAATCCTGCCATGCTATGACTAAACAACTAGTCCTGCAACTGGCAAACAGCTAGCCATCAATCTGCTTCAGGGTTAGAGACTTAATAACCTCATACAAGTTTGTGAGAAGTGAAGAGTTAACCACTGAAAAGCGAAGCGTCAACATGAACTTCACATGATCCTGGCAATCACTCCAATTTACCAATTCCAGAGGTGCTCCAAATGCAGCTTTCCATCTTACTTCCATCTCACCATCTGCTACCCTGCTGCTGCTCTCAATAACCTAACGCCCCTCAAGAATGCCACCTGCTACCCAGTCCATGAGAAGTCTCCCTCCATGACTTTTGCTATACAACAAATTCTGGTTTACTTGGCTATCATTCTGATGTGACTGATTCTGACACAGATCTCTTGCAAATTCTGTACAGTTATCTCCAACGCCTTGCAATTTCAAAAGGGTCCAAAAGGGTGGAAAAAAAAAAAATAAAAAATGAAAGCTTTGTAATGGTTTGCTGATAAAGAATGGTTGAACTGTTTAGGATTAATCAGTAAGAAAAGGGCTAACACAGTATGAAAAAGGTGGGTGGAAACAACAGTTCTCTGCTTCTTCCACTGTATGAACTGGAAGCCATGTCAACGGTTTACTGACTGGTTCGGCCATCACATGAAGCTGCTGGTAGCGTGGCTCAACAAACAAAAGGAAGTGGTTCTTCATGTAATCATATGATAGACCTGTAAGACTTTTTATCAAAGGATGTTGTGAAGGCATGAATCTTGCCTGGGCTCAAGGGGAAACTGGACAATTATTGGCAAGGGAGGTTGGTTACAGATATTACTAAACAGATAAAGCACACAGGCTCTGGGAATTCCCTTCCTTCTGCAGAAAATAGCTTACAAGTGGGGCAGAATAGGAATCACAGATGAGGAATCACAGAATCACAGAACATCCCAGGTTGGAAGGGACCTCAAGGATCATAAAGATCCAACGCCATCTGCCACAGGCAGGGCCACCAACCTCTACATTTAATACTAGACCAGCCTGCCCAGGGCCCCATCCAACCTGGCCTTGAACACCTCCAGGAACAGGGCATCCATAACCTCTCTGGGCAGCCTGTGCCAGCACCTTACCACTCTCATAGTAAAGAACTTAAGCCAATTCAGATGAAATAAAGTAACAATTATTAGATGGCCTGAAACAGATTACCTGAGAAATATTAGTCCTTGTTCCTGAAGTTAACAGCAAGTTAACAGTTCCTTACAGTTATCAGCAAGAGTATTACTGGCATCATCTCTCCATCAAAAGAACATAATCTCTTTTGGATTGAAACCCAGGTAGCCATACAGGTACTGCACCAAAATCACAAGATATCTTCCAAGTTACTTTTAAACCAGCTCAGTCTTTTAAGACTCCTTTTAGATTTTGCTATTCATCTTCACTTGCAGAAAAGAGGGTTAAGTCTGTTCTTAGCAAAGATTTTTGGCATGATCTTCCATGACAAATGACATGCTGCCATATGCCAAAAAAGAAGGGGAATATAGTCACCCCCAGCTTTGACTTAACTGGAGCTGCTTTGTTTTGAGTGCCCTGAATAATTAATAACTACTTTGGCAATCAGTCATGCATTCCTTAATGGCACCTCAGGCATCAAGTATCCCATTCACCCGCTCCCCAAGTAACAATGGGCTTTATTACATCAAGTTTTCTATGCCAAACTTGTAACTGACATAATTTAAACTAAACAAGTCACTAGAAAGACTGAAGCCCAAACACATATTGTAGGAGTTCATGTAGGAGTTCACCCTCAATTGCATATGGCTACTATATGGATTAGACCTGTAGCTGGGGGCAAGTGAGAAGGAGGGGAAAAGAAATGAAATATGGATTGTTTTCCGCAGTACATTTCTAGGTGGTTTTGGATTATATAATGCTGCTAAATACATGATTCTTAATAAACGTATAGCTGAACAGTCAAAATGCAGAACAACCACTAAACAGCCCTTAGTGAATAATACAGCTCACCAGTAAGCACTGACTAAGTGACAGGGTATAGCATTAAAAGAGTGCCTAAGAATAACAATTGCGCTGAAAGTAGCAGGAGAATTCTGAAATAACACAAGCTAAATTTTCTTAGCAAAAATAAGCTTTTTCAACACTTCCTTGCACTTTTCAGTGTTCCGATTAACTTGCAACGAAAGAATATAGTTAAAAAAAAAAAAAAAAAAAGAGTTAAACTAAAATTAGAGAACATTCTTCTAAGATGTACCCATTATACACAATTTAAAATGGAAGAAAATCATATAATTAAAATGCAGTTATCTGGATCCTCAAGAAAAGCTGTGTGATTGTCTCAGGAAACGTTCTGCCTGTATACAGCATACCCATGGCTTTTAAGCAGTGCCTTGTAATCCTGTGTTAAATGTTTCTGTAAAGCTATGTTGTACTGAATGCCATTGGAACTGCTGGTAGTACTTTTGAGTGGCTAAATCCTAGAAGTAAGGTAATCAGATCAATAGCCATTCTCCCTCTACTTATTAATCATAGGATAAGTTAGCCTGAAATATAACATACAAAGTTAATATATATATATATAATAAATTACAGGAGGCTTAAACAAAGCTATTTCTCTTGCTCTTTAAAAGACCTGCAAATGTGTCCAGTGCCTCTCTCCGTGTGTGGCCTCCAAATACAGAAACAAGCTTGCACTGTTTTATTTCAGTTTTGCTTCATTTCTCCCCAAACAATCTCTCATTGCTAGTCTACCAGCCATCTCCCCCTCCCCCTTGTCTTAAAAAATGGAAAAAAAAGATTAACTGTTTAGGACCAATTCATAAAAGTGAATCACTAAGCAAATCAGTGATGTTTTTTTTTTGTGAGAATCATTTAAAAATTACACTCATTCCTGTAGCTGACATCTTTCATGTGAATGGGGGAAGCTGTAAATTTTAATTTATCTTGAAACGTAGGATGATATAGCATTACATACATACGCATAAATGAATAAAGAGAGAAAGAGAGAGAAAGCCTTCAGTTTTCTATTGCTTGAAAATCAGAAGCAGGTCTAATCCTGCAACTTATCAATAAGGATTGCATTTACAAGCTATACAGTTAATTATGCAATCTGAAATGTGAAACTGCATTTTCCATGGCTTATAAAAATTGATTTTTTTTTTTAAGAAAAACCTCTCCATCAGAAATTTGGAAAGTGATTCTCACAAACCTTTGAACAGTTGTTATACCAGGCGTTTTGAAGCTAGCTCTGCATTCCTGTGACATGATGGGGATTGCTCTTTCCTCTTACATACGTGACAGATAAAATAGCTTGTTTCTGTAACAGTTTGTATGCATACTTCTTAGGCGTATAAACTTTATTAATGGAGGAAAAGAAGGACTAAAACAAGGCATAATACAATGTCAGGAGTCTCTGGTTTTGTCTACTTAATATATGTTCATGGTTAGTGATAAAAAATATTCTGAAAATTAACGATTACTTTTGCAACTGTTAATAATTTAAAAGTTTTCCCCATCAAGTATAAAGGAATAAACCCAGTCCAGCATCACATGAATATCATTATACGTACATTCTGGTAGTTTTAGGTGCATTTGTTTAAACCATTCCAGAAAAATTTGATCAAACATAAGTAAGATAAATGTGTAGCAGGTAGGATGTAATACTAGAGCAACTGCAATGAAATCTGGCATCAGCTCACACAACATCTGTTTAGGGATTTTCTTTTACTATTTTCTGAAAGTAAACATTACCTTCTGCCCTTCGGTATAAAATGTTTAAACCTGGCCAGATTCTGAGATGGTTTGGAGACTGACTGACATGTTATTTGATTTCAAAATTCATTCATCTAACTTACAAAAGAGTCAAACAGACTTGCCCTTAATCATTTTAAAAATATTACTTAGGCCTAAATATTTACAAATACTGAGAGGCATACAACAGGAAACAGCATGTATATATACACAATAACGCACATAAATGACTTCACTACCAGTGTACTAAACATATAAGATAGAAGATGAGGTGTTATCAAAAGATGCACAGAATTATCAGTTCTCCTCAATAAATGAACTTCTGTGAAGGAGGACAACAGGCAAAAATGGAAAAAGAAGTTAAGTAAGCCAAATGCATCGAGTGAAGTGCATGACAGTGGGCTTACAACATGGATTCTTTTGATCAGTTTTTTATTGAGCTTGCAGATGTTTTACACTAACCAAATACCGCAAACCACAAGATGACTGAGGAGATTCAAAAAGTGAATTATAAAGGTTGCAACAAAAATATTCCTTACTCTCTTTAAATATGGAATATCTCTTCTAAAACAAGTCAACTCCTGTTCCACTCAATCCTGAATTTCAGAACATTCTTTCATCCCTAAAAACTCATAAATGTTGTTTTGCTAGCACAAATCTTTCACTTGTTGAAAAAAAGTAATAGAAATCTGTTGACGGTGAAAGCAGCCATACTTCAAACAACAATTAGTGTTTAGTACCTGTGAGTTACAAGTGTTAAACAACATTAAGAGAAGTCTAAAGCACATTTTCCAGGAAAAATGCAGTGAAAATTGAATATCACACATCATCTGCTTTGTCACTATAATAAGACAATTCAGAATATTAAAAACTTTTTTTTTTATTATTTGAACTAGGTATAATCATCCGGCTCTGTATGAAGTAGCTGACTAAGAAGAATATAAATTCCTTCAGTATCACTTGTAACTACACAATGCTCTTTACATGTCACACAGCTGATTCTTACGTTGAATTTGTTCATCTCAAAGCAAGAAAAAGTGGCTTTTTCACAGCACCGTAATAGGAATGCAAACATTTTGTTTGAGTTTCCATATAAACAACTGAGCCATCAACTTCCCAGTCCAATGCAATCCAAGATTAACCACAAAAACACTCAGTTAGTTAAAGAGCAAAATGTACAGTTCTGGCAGACAAATTATTCACTATTATTATTACTAAGAAATAAACAGCAATTAACCCTAAACTACGTAAAGATTCTTTTGAGCTACCACTTCAAAGATGTTATTTTTCTGAAATGTTCCTGAAATATGTTACTTACTGGCACAAGAAGCGTATAATGGATGCAGAATCCAGGTTGAGAAGGAAAATATTCATCAGACACAAATCTTATCCTGATCTGGTTTCCTTTGGAGATTTGTCTGCTTGGCACACTACTGGAACCGCACCAGCGCCCTAAAACAGTGCCATCGCTAGGTTCTTCAACTTCTACAAAGTCATACCTGAACAGAAAAGAAAATTACATGTTTATTTACTGATGAATTTCTACAAACATCCTATTTGAATCCATAAACTGAATTTTTAGTTATATTTTTGTTATTTTTAAATGCTAAAAGTATACTACCAGAGTTCTCTCTTTTAAAAAAAGTCTCCAACATGCTACTGGCTTAAAAACATAATACAATCATGCAGTGAGGTTAAAGAAATAAGAGCAGAGTTAACGTTTTGAATAGGCCATGAGTATGATTTAGTCTGTTCCTTTCGTGGGGAGCAATTACAATATACACAATGGGGCAGAAAGAAGTCAGATAAAAAAACCTGAAATTACTTATGTGTGGCACAGTAATATCACTGGAAATATACTGAATGTTGCCAGTGAAAGTTCAGAGGCTTTTGGTAATGAAATCTTGCCCCCTTGTAATACCAATGATGAGTAAGCTCTGGAAGGTTAAGGTGGTTTAGGGAAACTTAGAAGCACATTTGGAGCTTATGCATATCCCAGTGAGACACTTGTTAAGCAAAAACATAAACGCACCATGTGTCAGAAAGAACCTGATATGTCGGTAATACTGACAGGAGATATATGAGTTAGGAGCTTTGAAAGAACAGAACATAAAAGGTTTGATTTAGTTTCATTGGTTTTTAACGTGTGGTCTGGGTATCCGTGGGGATCTGTGAACAACTTCAAATAGGTCCATGAAAGGTAACTAAGAAACGCTCGTCAGTTGTCACCCATAAGCTTTAATACACCACACAAAGGTCCTTGCTTCCACTGGAAAATGTTTAGGGGGTTCTCAAGTCATAAAAACATTGAAAACCACTGCTCTAGAAGGCATGTCTGGTTTCAATATTTTAACCTGTTTCATGTCAGTTCCCCAGCTGCCTACTGACAGAATAAACAGTAGGAATTTCTGTCGCTTTTCCCCTGCTGTATAGCTTGAAAACCTGTGAGCAGCAATGCTCCTGGGCACAGAAAGGTAGAAACGCAACCCTTGGGCCCCAGCTGGCTTTGGGAAGCTTACTGCTGCCCCAGCCACTGCTCTGCTACATGACCACAGCACCTCTCTTCTCCTAAGCCCAGCCTGGACACACCTCTAGGAAAGTTTCAACATTTTGGAGAGTGTTCTGCTCTCTTATATCTCTAGTTGTAAACTAAATGTATTTCTCATAGAAATCTAAGTTGGTAAATATTATTGAATCCTTTTCAAGGGTACAAACAGTCCTGCTAGCTCTGATGACAGCAAATAACCCTATTTTAAAAAGGAAAACTCATTCTCACTCTGCCAAGAAAAATTTAATGTGAAAATTATTACCTCAAACATTTTCTACTGAAGCATTTTCTCTCTTTTTTTTTTTTCTTTTTCTTTTTTTCAGTAAATCTAATCTTTATAATGAGTCCCAGTTCCCTAGTTAGACAGCAGGTAATAAATTCTGGTGTTACATGTTTGTGCAAGACTGACTTGCACATTTATTATCTCCATTTAAAGGACCAGTATTTTTTCCACTTAATTAGGAATGAATGCAATGAATATGCTCATTAACTGTGTTCAAAATGCATTACTGCCACATCCCATAGTTTTAAATCTTTGTTGAACTTATGATACTAATTACTTCATCACCATATTTTTTCCAGTGAAACACTAATTCCTTTAACTGATTCAAAACTGCTTTAACTTTGTGATCAGGTTTACGATGTAATACAATGTGTGCATTAATTGCAGTAAGACTCTGAAGCTCACCATATTTACAAAATTGATTTTGAGCACTGAATTTTATCATATGAGTGCTGCTCTGAAAGTAATGCTCTTATTTTATTCTGCTGGCTCACAACATCAGAGGTGGGTGTTGTTGGTACGGCAGGAGAGGCTGAACGTTCCCACCAATATTCCATTACATGTTGGTGCATATGACAGATGGTGTCAGAGGGGCAGTATGAGGGAATGGTGTCTGACATGGAAGTGTGTATAAAGAAAAGGTGTGGCACTAAATTGCTCCATGTGGATAAAATGGCACCCACTGATATATAGAACAGTTGCTGAATGCAGATGTGAAAACAGTGAGGTGGTGTGTGGTGTTTCAACAGTGATTGGATTACAAAATTTCCAATTTCCATTTTTTATGTCTCCAGTTAGATGATTATCTATTTTTCTGATTTGTAAACAGTTAATAATTCAATCATTACTTTAACAACTTCAACTTCATATGTTTGTAGGGGGTCAAATATAGTACAGGCATTAGTGCTTTTACCATAACTTACACAACACTTTCTATTACATCTTTGTTCTCTCTGTACCCCTGAAGTAAATGTGAAACAAATTTCACATCAACAAAAAAAGCCCCTCACACATTTCCTGGGCATGTTGACTGAAGAACTTGCTGCAAAACACAACAAAGCAAACTGGTTCAGACGCTTTAGCCATCCGCTGCACAATGCTGAGGCTTCTTGTCACAGGGCTAAAAACTGGCTGGGACAATATCACAGCAACCTAATTTCTCAGCAAGGGAAGCTTTTCCTTGAAAAGCAAGAAAACTTGGATAAATAACCAAGAATTGAGAAACAGAAACTTTTTTCTATCCACAACGGAGTTTAAAAAAAAAGTTAAAATGCTAATTTAACCAAATAATCTTTTTTTGTGCAGTGTACAAACCAGCAAACACAATCCTCTGTGGCACAATGACTAAAGAAACGCTCACACACATCCACATTCAGTACGTTATTCATATATTAACAAAAGTTCTGACTAATAGGTAGTCTCATCACTTATCGAGGGACAAAAGTTGTATTTGCCTTTAGTCAACGATTCCCATATATAACTTGCAGACTATGTACTCCTCTTCCCTATGGCTGGGTGCCCAGGACTCTGAATTGAAATAACAACCTGACCAAAGGCAATTTATTTGAAAAGGACAAAGAGGTAATGTAAGGGACTCTAAACTTCAATACTTTTCAAACCAGGAATCATATTCTCTAAGGGAATGTGTTTTCCTCTCTTTCCTCGTTTTTTTTTTTTCTGTGGTTTACACCATTTGCTAAATATTTTCTGACAGGGTGTTTACCTTGGCTTACAGTTTTGTGAAGCCTTGTGGTTTCCCTCTGCCTTCAGAATTCCACAAATGTATCAATGAATGTAAGGAGCAGAAATCTGCATGGTAAAATATTTTGTCATATTGGTGACACTGGATCTTTCCATTTGATATAGATGTATGCTAGACAAATAGCTAGCACACTCACCATGAGAAAAGTGAAATGCATTCTTCCTTCCCTCCTTTGATGAACACTGACTTCATTTATTTTTCTCCATTAAGTGACATGAAGTTGACAGCAACACCTGACATTTTTTCCCTGTGGGATGCTGCAGTATTTCTATCCCATTTTGTTGAAAAGCATTAGGAATCTCAAGGTTTTCCCTATGCTGGGACAGCACACAAAAATACCTACCTCAGACTTGGACCTAAGGCATCGAAGGTCCTCTGTCAATTCACTAGACAAAATGTTATTGAATAGAATGTTGATGATATTCGGGCAGCTTCATTTTGGAAACAATAGAAGTTACTAAGAACTGTCATAGAATCATAGAATCATCACAGAATCACCAAGGTTGGAAAAGACCCACAGGATCACCCAGTCCAACCATTCACCAATCACCAATAGTTCTCACTAAACCATGTCCCTCAACAAAACGTCCAAACAAACTTCATCCTGAAAATATCATTATGGTTTCTTTCCTAAACGAAATTTCTAAAGGAAATTTTCGCTCCGTCTTCAGTCAATATTTAAAATCATTTTCATTTTTACTTCTGAAATATTTAAAGTTCCTACAGAATAAAACTTTAGTTTCCATCATTCAAGTTAAACTGTATTGTTCTACGCATAGAAGTGTCAAGGCAATACCTCATGTACTCTTCAACTCTTAGATCACTTAAATCACAGCTGCAATTAATCATGTTGTTCTTTGTGAAATAAACACTATATTTAGAGAGGAAAGAGAGGCCAAGCATTTAGCTTGAAGATGTTTTCTTTCAAAGTTTGTGTTCCTCACTTGTATCAAATTTTGGAAGCCTTCCTCTATCAACAGAAATCTCCAGCAACAGTTCAATGAGAAAATTCACATTTATCTGGGTGGAAAAGGGAATACTGGAGCACAAAAATGGCACTCAAATCCATGGCACCTGATGGCAGGACTGATCTTTTTAAGTAGCCTTGTTATTGCCCAAAGGTCAAGGCATTGTGTAGTACCCAGCAAAAATCACAGAATGAGACATGGAGAATGCAAGGTTCACAGTGAAGAATGGAGAGAAAATGGAAGGATCCCAAGAAGGAAAAAAAAACATAGAAGGATAGTGACACTCTGAGTCAGAGAAATATAAGTGGATTTCAGGCAAACTACAAACGTACTACTGCAGCAATACAGTTGTAGGAAGAAGAGCACACACTGCACCACTGATTCAACAGGACGAGAACTTTTTTTCTGTCACCTGTACTGCCACTCCTATGACTAAAGGAAATCTTCTTCTGATGCAGAGGAATTTCGTGTGAAATTACAATCAAAATGCTAAAAGAAATTAAATAGTAGGTAATAATGAAATTGCAGGTGCATGCACACTATTTTTCAAGTTGTGTAAGATGAAATCTTAGTTTTGGTAACTTTTCTCCTCTAGAGTTGCCAAGCAGTACAACTGTAACAGAAGTTCACAAGCTTCAGAATAGCTATTTAATTCCTTCACCTTTCAAATGCATCCATTTATTTCATAATATTTTGTATTTATTGCCAGTAGCTATATCCACACCTGCACCTCAGACTGGGAAAGAGCAGCCCATCAGTTAAGCCCACCACTAACAAGGAGATAAAATGTTCCTGAAATCACAGACCTTGAACACTGCACATCCATACAACTCTGCTGTTAGTAGCTCAACCTGCCACCAGCGGTAAGGAAAAAAAGCCCTCCAATGAGACAGAATGCAAAGCTTGCTGGAAAAAAGGAAGGGAAAGGGGACCTTGGCTGAAGTCTTGACCCTGTGGGCAGCACCAACAAATATTCAGCAGAGGGAATGTTTTTAAACTAAAAGAGGGAAGATTTCAATTAGATGTTAGGAAGAAGTTCTTAGACTGTGGAGAAGCCGTGAAGAAGGAGATGCCTGGATATGTTCAAGGCCAGATGGGATGGGCCCTGGCCAACCTGATCTAGTGGGAGGTGTCCTTGCCTACCTCAAGGACCTTCCAGTCCAAGCCATTCTATGATACATTCTATGATTCTATAAATCAGTAAATCTAAATTCATTTGACACGAACAGAAACTTTTGACTGGGGGCTACTTTGAATGTCAGTAAAGACGAAGTATGAGAAGAAACCTGTTTTCCAAAGACTACCAGATAGAAAATTTAAAATATTTTATATATTCCCTCTTGATAATGCCTTTAAAAAAAGGAAGTCTGCAAAAAAAATCAAAGGTACCTGGAGTCAATTGTTTCCAGTTGCTGAGGTGCATGGCACTGGCAGTTTCCCCGAGCGTGTTTGGGAAAACTTATCAGAGCCATCAAAGAAGACAGCCCATGAGCCAACAGTTTAGAAATGAGCCGTTCCACTTAGCAGTTTACAGTTTCTATTATGCTTGATGTTTTAATGTAAAAAGAGACAGTGTTGAAACAGGAACAATTTGATGCAAAATGAATTTCCATAGCTGTAACTGTATCTGCTGATCCTACACACACTGTGTTTTAACAGTCACTGTTAAGAAATAGCATACCCAGAAATAACCAATATAAATAAAGTGGTGAGGTCAGTTTTTCATACTCAGAAAATGTTGTTTAATTATACACAGACATCACATCCAGCAATAAACTTCACTTTTGGCCAATACAGCAAATGAGTATAATATATAAAACAACAAGTATCTTTCCATGTCTACATTTTTCATGAAATAAAGATACTCAAAGTATAAACAGAGAGCATTTCTAACTTCCATTCCCCAAATATGGATTGTAGTTTCTGTGCCAACCTACACTGAATACATCTATTTTAGAATATGCAGTGCTGTGCATTAGGAGCTGCCTTATGGAAACACATATTCATTCACAAATGTTATATGGTTGCCATGGCTCTCTCTATTTCATCTTTCCTCATACTAGTTAATAACACCCTGAGGCTTCTAACAGAACTGCACAATTCCTTCTGTATTTCTATCTTGCTAGTTAGGATACTTTAAAAAAAATATAAAAATGTTTAATCCTTGGACTGTAGTTTCCTTCCCCTTCACTCACTGTAAACCACTTTGATAATGACTATACAACACTGCAAGTGAAAGGAAAAAATGAGACAGTTTAAACCCCAAAATGGTACTGTTCAAACAGCCAAACACTTTTTCACGTAAAGGAAAAGATGCAATGAGGTTGTCTGATTTGGAGAAAATACCTGTTGCGTTACTGTTCTCCTGTCTAGCAGAAAACATGTTTCCACTTTCTATGGACCTGCTGAAAACCTGAGGGATCAGCTGAGGCATCTACATTTCATGTAGCAGCTTAGCTTTTGTCTCTTGGAAACAAAGCAGTATATTAAAGAAAAAAAGATAATTCATCCCTTATCCCAGTGATAATTCATAAGCGAAGTACTGCTGAATACGCATCCTTTCACCACCTCACGAGCAGTGCATTGGCACACAAACACAATGTGAAAATAAATCATGGTGACTGGCATTTCTGTGCACTGGTGAACACTCAAGTATCTCCAGCTTAAGCATGTGAATACTGCAGACCATGAAGATAACTTCTGCCTCGTGGGGAAGAAGGGGCATTAACTTTTCCACAAGAATGGGAAATTGCAAACTAGATGTGCTGGCAGATCCTCTTCAGGCTTTAAGCCAAAATAATTCTATACTCAGACAGCAACCCGATAATTATTTAAGTATACGCTAAACTTGTCATACAGATAAAATGTGTAAATAAGTGCTTTCAGGAATACAGCAGCCACAGAACACAGATCTAGACAGTCTGTGCCAAGAACCTAATTTACACGAGTATAATTTTTAGTGAGCCCTTTTTCTCAATCACTTGAATAATAATCTTAGGATACAGAAAGATATACTATGATCATGCAGATAAAAAAAGTGGAGGTATGAAGGGAAAAAGACCCCTTTTTTAAGATTGATTGTTAGCTTTCTGAAGTATTTCCGATGCCACCTGTACTCATGCTGTTCACCACAGTCAGTGCACCTCTTTCAGCTTCTCTGAATCCGTAACTATGTTTTTATTGCTGTTTTTTGAGCAGCATTTTAAATATTTAGTCTAGCATCCCAAATGGTAGTTTTTCCTGTATGCACAATCTCTTATATCCTGAAAAGTGGCTATGGATTGAGTCAATGATGTGAAAACTACCGGTTAAGCAACTTCTTAGTGATTTCCACAAATAATTTTTAGAACACAGCAACAATATTCCCAAGGGGTGTTTTAAGCACATGAAGACTCTCACAGAGCAGTGCAGCAGCACCCTTCCCCTGATACACAGAAGCATCATGCACCTGGTCAAGTCTCCCCTCTTCATTTTTCCTCCTTCTTGCCTCCTCACTGGAGAGGTGAGACTCTACCCAGGATTATTTAAATGAAAACACTTCTTTCTTTTGTTTAGTGATACAACTACATATGGTTTCTTTCTACAGTAGCACACAGAATTTACCAAGCCAGCACAGCCCATTTATCACCAAATCCAATATCCTGCTTCAGGACAGGCTAATAACTGCTACTTGAACAGAAAGTGAAAAATCCCTGTAATGTAACTGAGGAATTGGAAAACACTGCATGAGGCAGAAAAATGTGTTCCCAACCCTAGCAGGAGATCAGTTTACACCCAAAGCATGCAAGGAGTTTCCTCTCACTTCAGTTTACCTAGTTATAAATTAATGGATATAAAATTATGCAGGCCTATTTTAAATCCAGCCACAGCATACCAATCAGAGGCCAGTATGAAACAGAACTTCCTAATAATTGCTGCAAGCTTGTTTTATTGTCAGAAAAATATCTATTTATTTTACATTATTATCACTCTGGGATACTCACACATGACCATCTATCCTTTTTCAGGATAAGTAATCCTGCGTTTTGCAGTATCTCTTCCAAGTGCATCTTCCCAAATATCCTGATAATCCAAAAATCAGATCACATGATTGAAAGCATTGTCCAGATGCTTCTTGAACGCTGGCAGCCTGGGAATATGGCCACTGCCTGTAGGCAGCCATGAGGTCTCCCGTCAGCCTGCCTCTCCTCTGAACAAACCAAGTGACTCAGCTGCTCCTCATGCATCTCACCCTCAAGACCCTTCACCACCTTTGTGTCTCTAAGCAGGGGAAAGCTGCTTGTAAACCTGACAGCAAGCCTCCTGGCTTCACTGTACTTAGACCTTCAGTAACCACAAAAATATCAGGGAGGGAGTGCATGCTACGTGTAACTGAACACTAAGAGACTATACACAGAAGCTTCAGGTTCCACTGTTGGGCCTGCCTTCAGTGCTGGCATTTCTCTGGACATCGGGTACTTGAGAGATGCATGCTGAGAAGCACAGATGGCTGCATGGTGAGCCTACACACCTCAGCTCAGGCGGCCGTAGCTCACAGTGTGCACTGGTGTCCCCCACCCCAGTACTCATTTACTCCTACATTTTAACAAGCACTGGGGAAGAAGCAGAGAACTCCATTAGCAGTAGTTGTTCCCAGGGCATCCCAGAGACAAGTAAGACCTAGCAGTGCCACACTCATTTTCAGAGGAAATTACTTTATGCCACTGGAAACAGAGCCAGCTATGGTAACATGAAACAATTTTAGAAGCAATAAACTAACATTAGGATTGTTTACAAAAATATTTTGATACTGCGGACACAGTTTACTTCATTCAAACAGTTTGCTTGAGATTGAGAGGACCAAGAAGGAATATTAAGGAGCCTAAAATGTTTTCCAAATCAATGAGTGATAGTCTCTGGTGTGAGTAAAGAGTAAGGGATTATGTCAACTACCCACTCAGCAGCAATCACTCTCCTAGCAGTCATCAGAGCTGTGAAAATTGATTTTAAATTACTCGCAAAATAGGATCTATTATAGCATCCACTGGTAATAGCAGATATTAAAAATGAATGCTGGATTTACTTTAAAGGAGGAAAAAAGCTGGTAGGCAAGAATGCCACAATAGTCCCTAAGTTTGTGTAACGTGCTCCTCATCACACTGTGCAGGCTGTGCTGTCCTCCATTCAGACCATGGAAGCACCTTGTTCTGTTTTCCTTTCTTGTGTTGAACTTTGATTTGTTTACAGAGTACAATTTTGCAGCTATAAACCATTTATACAGAACAGACTTTAGTCTTTTTAGAAGCTTGAGAAAAGTGTTAAAGAGTAGTCTTGGCAACAACTGTACTACTCAAGTTTTATCTTCTTTTACTGCAGTATCTGCTTTGTCACATTTACAAACTTATTATCATATAAATGGTATTAAACGACTTACATGCAGTAGAGAACCTAAACGAATGCTTATGTTTAGAAGCCAAATTCAGATTACAAAATTGGGTAATATTTTTGTCTTCTGCCATGAGGTTAATCATTTTCTCCTTTTCATGAATCCATCTACTTTGAGCATACATTGGTAATTGTACCACAGAGTTTAATCACAGCAGGAGCTTCGAAGAGGTTTAACTCAGCCCTTCCTAGTCTGGAGCTTCGACTGACTGCAGCCTCTTCTGGGCACAGGACATGCCTCTGCCAGCACCAACTACTGACAGCAGTTAAAGATCAGGATAGGACCAGCTCAAGGCTGAGTTACAGTACAAATCATCATTTGGGAATCAAAGAGATGAATTTTCTGGAATCATGGAATATTCAAAAGAAACATATTTCTAAAGTAAATAAATAAATAGAAGGAACACCATTTTTGTCCAATTCGGAACAGAGATAAATTTTCCTAGTATTTAATTTCAGAAGTGAGCCTAAACCAGACTGACGGAAACAGATACAGTTACTTCTTCTGACGGAGAAAAATACTCTGTTTTTCTTCAAAACATAAAATTATAGAATCATAGAGTAGTTGGTGTTGGAAGGGCCCTTTAAGATCACCTGGTTCCAACCCCCCTGCTATGGGCAGGGACACCTCCCTCTAGACCAGGTTGCTCACAGCCCCATCCAGCCTGGCCTTGAATGCCTCCCGGAAGGGGGCACCCATGAACTCGCTGGGCAACCTGTTCCACTGTCTCACCACCCTCACAGTAAAGAATTTCTTCCTAATATGTAGTCTAAATCTACCTGCTTCCAGTTTAAAGCCATTTCCCCTCATCCTATTGCTACCCGTCCTTATAAAAAATCCATCCCCTGCTTTCCTGTAGGCAGGTAGGATGCATGAGTGTATTGGATTCCTCTGCATTCATTAAATTGAAATGTTAGAATGAAGCTTGTGTGAAATAAACAACCTTTGCACTACTGTTTTTTTTTTTTTCTTTATACGTAAAAGAAAGGTTTAGATGATCAGAAGACTCTGGTGCCAAATTAAGTTAACTTCTTAGAAACTTTGATCCCCACACTCCATTCTCATCCTCCCTTTGAATCCATTCAGCATTTAAACCTTTTGAAATGCTACCACTACTCAGCTGTCCTGCAACAAATGGACTGAGCAAACAGAAATCAAGAAAAAAAAAACAAATAAAAACAAGCGGAAAAATACTCTGCCTTCACTCAAGCCTTGTGACATGTGCCACACATTGCTCCTAAAATGCCACCTCCCTGCCAGCAGGTGGACATCAATGTTGCTACCAAGGGTGTCAGCTTAAATCACCTGTTTCGTAATAATTCCTTCTTATCAGTATTTCACTTAATCTAAGGCTCTTGAATACTAGAACCCACTCTGGCTATTTAAATTATATGAATAAAAGTGATTAACAAGGACTTTATATGTTGGGAAAAAAAAGGTAAAATGAAATTGGAAATGAAAGACTAGTAAGATTTTTCTTATTCCAGTTGTTAATGGAATAATTTCTATCCAAACGGATCTAAATGTAGAACACATATAATTGATTTTAACTTTAATATAACTTTATAATGACTTTATTTATAGTTATAAATATATATATTTATATATTTGTGATGAATCGATGAAGGAGACATTTAAGTATCACAGATATGTAGAATCATCTAAGTAGAATTGAGGCCATCTGTGCGCACAGAATATATACCAGGTCATTAAAACTGAACCCACTGAAAATCTGTGGCAACAGCAGTATGAAAAGAGCTTTAGGGACTACTCTTCACTAAAATGTTCATCTCTGTTCTAAGTCTGGTTTGGTTTTGTGTTTTTGATTTGAAGTCTTAGAGATTTTGGGGGACTCCTCCCTGCCTTCTAAGTTTTCAAATGAAGGTGGCAGCAAACCTTGGAAGTTCAAAATGAGAAAAACAAACAGAAAACCTCAAAGTAACCAGCAGCCTATCTACTTAGTGACATGAGTCACCATGTGGTAACTTCACTATCTGTAGCCTTGCACAGATAGTGTCACTCTTACAACAAAAAAAGAGTCCATAGAAGTGTTTAAGACTACCAAGCAGCAAGGACATCTCATCAAATGTCAAGAAGTTATGTTTCTTTCTGAATGTTTGATAGTATGTTCTTAGTATATACATTAATATTGTCTCTATAACGCACTCAAGGCAAAAGAAAAACAACGATATGAATGGTTTTTTTCCTCTGTAGGTTGCAGTACAGAAAGATCCTAGAATTCCTCTTTCCTGCACATGCTCTGTTAATGCATTTAGGTGTTACCATGGCACAGGCCAAACAGAAGTGAAATATCTATCATCTTTTTACTTAAACACCATGCAGCTGCAGCTGTGCATCTGTATTTAACTCCACATGTTAGATGGAGAGTTTTGTTGTAATTAAAAGAAAGGAAGGTCCATGTGCTCCATTGGGTCTTACAGTACATGAAAAGCTCCCTTTAGAAAATCATGTAACAAAATGTTTGGCCCTTATATTCTGCTTACCATAACTCACTACTGGATAGTATGCATTTGACATAATTTATGTCAAAGAGACAGCTATGCAAATATTTTCCTTCTTCATAGCCACTGAATACAGACAGTGTCTATGTTTCTTCTTAATATACTTGTTTCAGCCTTGTCAGACTGAGCCGAAACTTCACGATTTTTAATTCTTGTCAACACTTTGCTAATGATACATTCATTAGGTACATAGTTTAAGCAGTTTGGATACAGTTTCCTGGAACCTAAGAACTTTGCTGTTCCCTGAACGGAAGGGAACAGCTTGGGCACAGATCAATCAAAAGATCTGAAGTGAAGGAGAATGGCATACAGAAACATTAGGGAAAAGGGAGGTGATGAGTTTAGTGCCTGTGGCTCTATCTTAAAGCATCATCCTAAGTATCCCCAGAGGAAGAACATCCCTGGAATTAAGATTTAAATGTTTAATTTCATGTGAGGACAGTCAAAAACAGTCACAGTACCACTCACAGATTTTATCCCATGTTACCACTCACAGCCATCTTCAGCTTTACTCATTTTCTACAGGCAAAAGTTCTACATATTGCACATTAACTAGACAAGTTATAGAGATTCATTCAAAACTGTACAGACAAATGCTTCACTTACATAACTGCAACAACAGATTCACATATGCAGCTGCTAAAAGCTTCACATAAAAACAAAGGAAAGCCTACAGAACAGACTGTAGTTCATACTTCAAATCACCAGAGGACCGAAGAGAATTGTAAATGCATGTAGCCTTCCTAAAATGAAGATGAGTGTCAAGTGCCATAGAGTATTCAACATTCATTCAGTTCCACATTCCGCTCGTGTATTTTAATCCTTATAATCTTATCTGTAGTAATTGCACTTCAGATTTGTAAAACATTTCTGCGTTTTAGTATACATATTAAAATTCAAGCAGATTGAAATCATCATTTCATCACTGAAATTAGAACAAACAGCTGCCACCACCACCAAAATGAACAACTATAGACATTCTGGGCACAGCAAGAGAGTGAGTTTGGCGCACATTACTATTATAAGAAAGATTTTCATTATTTAATGCTGCAGTGTATTACCAACTCAAAACATCAGACTGCTTATTAATAGCAACTGTAACACATACGTTCCTCAAGGAAGAAAGCTAAGTGTGTCTTCATGACTGGAGGAGTTTATCATAAAACTTTTGTTATTGTATATTCTCAAAGACAGAAAGCAACAATTTCAGACCACAAACAACAACTGAGCAACAAATATTCTGAAATAATTTACATTCATATGTAAAATGGACTTTGTGTACACTTTTGACAGGACACAGGGGGATTCCCACAATTTTACTCACAGAGAGGACCCAGTGCAGGTGAAGTAGAATTACTGTTAATAAATCATTAGCTATATGTTAAACAGTGCGGAGATGAACTACAGAAATGTAAAGCTATTGCAATTGTAAAGCCAGGGCAAGAGTCACCTGGAGAAATATGGGAAAAAAAAAGATCAGATGTTTATTCTAAAAACAAGCAAAAACAAACAAAAAACACCCTCATAGTTAAAACTTTTCAAAAGAAAAAAAGCCATCTATTCTTTACACTGGTGAGTATCTGCACAACAATTAAAACTATGGAAGTTATTATGCTTCCAGGTGAGACTGGGTTCTGATGGCATAAACATAGAATTTGCTGTAATGTAAATAATTTGTTAGTACATTTTCTGAGGTGTTTTTTTTTTTTTTAATTGCAAGTAAAAATGGAGTGGAGAATAGCTGTGCAGGATAATGAGATTCAGATTCAGAAAACTATTTAAAAGGGAGGCTAAACTGGTACCTTCAGTGTACCTGTAAGATATTAAAATCCTTCCGGACAAGAAGAATAACTGAAGTGTCAGAACCGACTTTGGAGAAATCCAAATATGGCCAAGCCAGCCAGATGTTGGCTTCTAGTCACAGACACAGAAAAAACATGACCCATGGAATAGAACATCTCTCCTATGAAGACAGGCTGAAAGAGCCGGGGCTGTTCAGGGGAAGAGAAGGCTGCGAGGTGACCTGGTTGCAGCCTCTCAGTATCCAAAGGGGAGCTACAGGAAAGAAGGGGACAGACCCCTTTGCAGGGTCTGTGGTGAGAGAAAAAGGGGAAACAGTTTCAAGTTCAAAGAGGGGAGATTTAGGTTAGATATAAGGAAAAAAGTCATTTACAGTGAGGGTGGGGAGGCACTGGAACAGGTTGCTTAGTGATATGGTTGATGCTGTGTCTCTGGAGACTTTCAAGGCCATGCTGGATCAGGCCCTGGGCAACCTGATGGAGCTGTGGTATCCCTGTTCATCACAGGAGTGTTGGACTAGATGGCCTTCAGAGGTCCCTTGCAACTCTAAGGTTTCTATGATTCTATATTTTATTCTGTTCTTTGTCAGATAAACTTGGTCTTGAGAAACTGTTGGTTACTCTTGCAACAACAATATGGATTTGTGACCTTCAAGATGGCAGAAACAGAGCAGAGTCATAAATAGAATGCAGGCAACAAAAACCCTCAGCTTTTCTACAGAAGGTAGAAAGAAGATGAAATCATTTTAGTAAGAGCAACAAGACCTAACAAACACGACATTACTTATAAGAGATTACTCTGATAACTCAGTAATTTAACTGGCCTGTGTAGAATTGCTTTATGCAGTTAAACTCTGCACTTTTATTTCCTTGTCAACTATTTATACTCACTTCACATAAAAAAGATACATATTCCCTTCCTTTACTGACATTGTTACTGAATTTAAACCATATAGGAACATTACCTCCGCATTTTCTTTGTTAAAAACAACAAAATTTCAGAGGGTCGTATCTTCAAAGTTAAAAAGACTAATGTGTCCTCAAAAGTGCACATATTAGGATTTGCAAACATCCAGCTGCCTGGTATACACGCACAAATATGAGCACGATAAGATTATGAGTGGGTGAAGATTATGAGTGGCTTAATACTGCTTTTTAATTTGACTAGTACTTTTGTATTCATCACCTTGTTTACTTAAAATAAATGTACTCCCACTAAAATACTATTCAAGTTATAAGATTAAAAATACTTTAACTTATCTTACTTTTTTCTTTGCAAGTGGACGAATGAGTCACCCTACCTGGATTTTCTTTCACTTCACTTCACTCTGCCATATGCAAAGAAAAGAAAAAGCAAGCTAAGTTTTCATTTAAAAAGGGAGTGCACTCATCTGAGCAAACATATGCTTATTGTACTTGGTATTTTATTATATTTGACATGGCCTTGATAATTACTCTCTTCAGAATTATGAAGAAGATATTTGCCCATCTGTTATGAACCACGACTCCTAAAATAAGAATAAGCTCAAAAGTAACCTCTAAGAAACCCAAATTTGTAAAAATAAAAATAAAAATAAAAATTGATATGAGATGTATACAAACAAATGAAGACTAATTAATTAGAAAACCTGAAAGCAAGTAGCAAACATACAGAGTAGTAAAAAAATAAAATCTAAAATAGAGGGAAAAATAAAGCAAAAAAAAAACCTACTTGGAAAGGAAAAACTGGTGTGAAATACCTCCCCAGGAACACATCAAAGCAGGATATGACATTCAAATGATATTTCAAGCATGAAATGCTTTCCTAGCACTGCAAAAGAAAATCAGTAGCTAATACATTAGAGATGCATTTTTATAAATATATTGACATGCAGGCGAAACATTTTTGCAAAACCTGAGCAATACTCTTGTTCCATCCCTCACATCTTCTTTAAGATATTTTGTAAGTTAAAGCAAAAGTAACTTACTTGCAAATGTCATCTTCTGGGTCCTCAAGCCCAAATCTTTCATCAAAAGTAAGCTGTATCCATACATTTTCATCTACTGCTACTAATCTCCACACTAGTACAGTATTGCGTGGGTATGTGTGTGGGAACTTGGGGCTGTGAATACTTCCATTAGAAGTCACAGTTATTATCTTCTCATGCTGAGGATCTTGCACTCCTGTAGTAAAGAGAGAAAACAGACACATCAGTACTGTATTTCTTTCCCTCTTCCTGAAGTGTATAGCATGCACAGAAAAAGGCCCATTGTTCTGCTTGCTTTTTTCTTCATTTTGTCTGGAAAATCTATTCAGTAAAAGCAGATTAAGAGATAAAGTTTGCTTTGCTGACAAAACAAAAAAATAATGAAACCCAAGCTGCAACTGTTGTTCAGAAAACAACACAAGTTCAAGTGGAGGTAAGAGAAATGTGACTGTATAGTTCCTTCAACACATAAACGCAAGACTGGAGCCCTCACAGAAGTCCAGCAGCCAAAGGGACTTAATCATGCAGGCTGCTGATGGCTCCAGTTCTTTGTTACCAGGAAGTGCAGAGAAATCACCTGAAGGTGCAAGGGCAGGCCTGCTCACACCTCACACCTACCACACAAAAGGGCTGGTTTAAATTTGTCTCTCATTAGAAGACACTTTTACATTTACTGGGTCCAGCGATAAGGATTTTGATGGCTGCAACCATGCCGAGGGACGTACTGGTAGAACATCAGCCTGACACAGGAGCACATCTGGGATATGCTATTCGGAAGTTTACAAGTATATGAAATCAGACATTTACTGACAATTTCCGACAGGGGGCATCCCTCAGAATTCTTTAGCTTTGTTAGACTACAAAATACATGTAAAAATAAATGTTTTATGTGGCAGTAAATGAACTCAAAAGAAATACGCTGACTGCATTTGACTTTAAAGCACACAGAAGCACTGAAGCAGTTTCTTTGGTGATGAATTCACAACTGTGAGGATTTGCCAAAAGGAAAGGACGCCTTTGGTGATTGGCCGCCGTTGACTGTCAGGGACGCAACTCTCATCACAATAACTCACATAACCTCACTGCCAAGTGCCCAGCATTCCCAGGAATTCATATTTAGCAGCTGGAATCAGTCTATATGGAAGACTTAGCTGCAAACAGGAGGAACTGATCTAATTTGAATTCTTTTCAACATCATGACAGAAAATGATGAGATCTCAAAATGACAAAATTTAATTCTATAAGCACATCAAAAGAAAAAAATCTTTATGCTATAGCACGAGACTTCTACCATCTTTCACCTTTTCTAAAAATCTGTATACAGTCAAGTTTGACATCGCAGTCAGTAAACCATAGCAATCCTCAGTTACCTAATTAATAACCTTAATAACTAAATACATGTATAGTTTTGTACTGGGGAGTAATTCACATTATTTTCTTTTTGGCAATTAGTTTTGTCAGTTAGTTACTTCATTTTTGTTTGTTATATAAACAGCATGGTGATGAAAATACATTTGAAACAATGTAAAAAGTCTGTGCTTCAGTCTACAATGAAAACACGCACTGCAATCGTACCTTATTATAGCAACATGTAAAGGCTGACAGCTAAATGAATGCACTGCAAGAAAAGAAAGCTATACAAATAGCATTGCAATTTTAAAGGAATTAATCTATACTTAACTGTAATTTAAATTCTGACAGATTTTTGCCTTCTATTCTGATGGACCCATGCCTTCTACTTGTGGTATGAAAATGGAAATTTTTCCTTTAAATGAATTGCTGCTTACATAAACCTGAAGAAGCATGGTTTTGCCAGTATTCACACACAGTTACAGAGGACTGACAGCCTTGCAGATACATAAGGGAGAACAGCATGCAGTAATAAGAAGAAAAGGACGTACAAGAGATAGATTCTTAATTTAGACGCTTCCCTAGGTTTTTTTGTTTTTTTTTTTTTTTTTGTTAGCTAAGTCACAAGCATTTTTTTTTTTTATAACGTACAGCATGCCAGGAGAGATCTCCACATTAAATGCAGCAGCCAAGAATAATAAAAGTGACTTTCCCAGAGATTAGTACGCCAGAGTGTTATTTCTAAAGTATGCAAAGGAACATTATTTCATTGATGACACTATATTCAGTGATTCTTTTTGTCTTGAAAAAGCACATATAGGATTACAAATCATGTTATATTTCACCACGTATTTCTTTTATATCATCGGGACAATGACAACCACCTCAGAAGTCACTAAAGAGAGGCAAAGGAACAAAAAGGCATACTGTAAATTAGTGAACAGGACTTGCAGCATCCCCAGTATCTCCAGCTCCTCTGTTTGCAAAGGAAAAATGTCTTTTACACAGCATTGTTCCAAGAACATATCAAATTCTCACACATATCACTTGCTCCATTTCAAATATTTTCTCTCACACAGTGGAATTTCTTTTGCAAAAGAATTATTTTGTATGACCACAAAGGAAACTAATTGCTGTCACTGGAGAACGAGGCTTGTTATTTGTCTTCAGATAAGCTGCAATATTCTTTTTCATCCATTCTACATAAACAAATTGTACCACCACACTGCAAAAAACTAGTGTTCTCCGATTGAGTTCATGCATGTTCTGAGAATTTTGCGTAACCTGTGTGAAAAGCACAGCCACCTGAATGTAACTAAGTTGAGACTACAGTTTCTGGTTCTTTTCTGGAATGACTTTACAATTTCTGGCTTTATTTTAGGGCTAAGTCAATCCAGGTTACACTTAAAAAGGAGTAACAAGTTCATCCAGATTTACAGTGGTCAGCTGTGTAAAGCTGACCAAAGCTATACATATCAGTCCTTACTGCTGTGACCTGTCCGCCTTGCTATTAACATCTCATAGCCTCCTCCAAAAAAAAAAGATAGAAAAATTGATCATAATTTTTTCAGACAGCACAGATCAACTCAGAAGCATCAGTCCGGAAGAAGGTTGAGGCAGGCGAGGTACCACCTTAGCCCAAGTGCAGCACTACCACATGAGGGAAGGGGGACAGACAGGGGCTCCTGTGAGTAGCTTCTTCAAAAAGTGAGCAGGGATCATCTGGGGGAGAAGGTTCTAGAAACGGGGCACACTAGATGGGGAAAACACCTAAGCTGACCCAGGGACGTGGCATGGTTACACTTATTAGGGAAAGACTGTATGAGCACCACAGGGCCTGAAGCTGAAGAATGAGTTGCGGTAGTAGTCTTTGATGCGGTGCAAGATGCTATCACCAGATTTACATACCAATGTAGAAAGCCCGCACCTGAAAATTACAAGATTCCAGACATTCTGAATACATGGCAGTGCCTAACCCCTCCAATGCAATGGTAACACAGATGAAAAACCACGGTATCACCAAGAGATCAGCAGATGCCACTGTAAACTGAAATTAAACCCACCGACAAGACAAGCTCATTCCTGTCTACTTCAAAGTAGGCCTCTTCCCCCATGGGCACAATACATTTCACAAAGATCAGTGCTGACACTTCTTAAATATAGCAAATACCTCTTCCTAGTACATTGTAATCACTACATTTTGGCGAGGGTCATGGGTAAAACTCGGACAAATCAGATGCACTTCTGGAGCACTAAGGAGTGGAGAAACAGCCTTGGCCCCTGGATGCCACTCTGAGGGCAGGTTTCCTTCAGAGGTGCAGCACTGGTAATACCAATTTTTAAAATGCTTTTTGTTAAACTTCCACTGATTTCACAAAGTAACTTCTTCTGTAAATAGGACAAGATCAGAGTCCTACCAATCATGGATTGTTCATAGATAATCTTGTTTATTTCATTCTGGAGCCCTTAATTATGAAAAACAACTTCTAGGCTTTCAGTAACAGCCATATAAGGCTATCAATGCTTCAAAAACAACGCCAAGTTCAAATAAAGAAAATTCAACTCTAAATATTTACAGATTAAGATTAGAGCTCTTTCTGATATGCAGTAATGCAGTATGTGCTAGTCCTCTGCCTTAAAACTCAGCAACAAAAGATGACTATTTGTTCCTTACCATAGAACTTCAAAGGGATGCATTCTTTTATTATCATTATTTGCAAGGATTTCCTGCAACAATCCCATGCAATTTCTATAACTCCCTGTACTACATACAGAAACAGACTTTGTAGAAGAAACCCTTTGAAATGTAACATAATGTGGTATTTTTTCCACACTTTTGAAAAGCAGCAAGCCTACTTTCAGAAGTAATAACTAAAGGAATATGAGAATACTTCTTTCTATCCTCTGTCTCTGGTTCACTTGCCTCCAGGCACTTCATAGCTATTATCTGAATGTAGCAGCAAAATTTAACTCTTCTTCCAGGTACAAAAGAAAAACTGGAAAATAGTCTGTTACTGGCAGAAAACAAGGCAAATAGCTCAGCTTGATATTGTTCACATGTAAAGTGGGTATCGGCGCAAAAACATTTAAAATTGTACAAATGCTGCTCTGAAGAGATCTGTGGGACCTCCAGTCCAAGCTCATGGTTGTGTGTTATAATCCTGCTCACCACCACAGCAGGTCACACATTTGAGGGCTGGCACTTTCTTGTCAACTCCTAAACTTGCACAGACGGAAACTCCATTGTGTCTTTGGGTAACTTGCTCCACTGGCATATTAAATTCCAATATAAGATGTTTTTCCTTATGTTCAATCTGAACCTCTCTAGCTGAAATCCTGAGCAGGTTTCTTGTTTGTTTGGTTGGTTGGTTTTTTTGGAGGACAGGGTTGCTTTGTTTTTTTTCCTCACATGTAGGGTGGCCACCAGGTCATGCTTGTAGCTGCTCTTAAGCATCTGTAGCCTGCTGTCAGACTGCCTCTTATAGCCCTTTCTTCTGCCCATAAACAAGGTCATCTTTGACACCCTCCACTCAGGCACCACTAGATACCAAGTCTTAGAGCCTGGTAGCCAAGCCGACTTCAACCTATCCAGCAAGCAGCCTGTTCTTCCAAACTGTCATGCTTCAAGTATCACAAGAAATGCTTTTGAAGCACAAAGGCTTGTTTTCATTTTCACCCTTTCAAGTAGTGAGCAAAGAAAACTTCACACAGGCTTGCTGTATCTACTAAGCTTTAAGTAGTATGGTTTGTGGTTTTCTGGGTTAAATTTCTAAAACCCATCATACCTTTGGTGGAGGTTTGATTCTGAATTGCTTCTATGCTTTGATATCTTTGAAATCTTAGCGTGATCCTTGAGATATTACTAAAAAATAACCTGAAAGAGAAGTTTACAAACCCATAACACGCAATATACACAAATAAGCTGTCAACTGTCAACGTGATAAATTCACCTTCTAACAAGAAATCTGCTGATTTAAACAAGTACAGGAATGTGTACAGGACTGTATTTGTTTCACTATTGCTACTATTATTATTACATTTTTAAATCCTACAATTTCTCTCTTTTCATTGCCTTAAGCACTGAATATCATATATGATTTAGCTGCTGGTTAAAGGTCTTTCTCCTGTAGCTATGTAAAGAACATCATGTGAAGGAGTTCACAGAGACAAGATGAGCAGAGAAGAGCAAGGTTTCTAATAGATCTTCAGGAACCCAGAGTTTTGGCAGCTGGCCATGAGGGAAGGACAAAAGAAGGGGGGGGGGGGGGGGGTAGGGATGGAAAGATATCATTGGAGAACAGAGCATAGAACTGTAGTAACAGATTTAATAAAGTTTCCAAACAACTGCGTGACTTAATGTCTTGCAGAAGACAATCATGACTAATCAAACTAATGGCGAATCTTAAAATAAAAGCAACCTCTTGAGATCTATTATAAGACCAAATGCTTGTGGAAGGCAAACTCAGTCACGAATTCCTCAGTACCCTTTAAAACTAGATATACAATGTATTTTAGCTAAGATACAGAATTCCTTTTGTTAAATGTTAGATGAGGTATCTTTCTGGTATCATCACATGCTCTAAGATATAATTACTCTGGAGTGTTTCAGTAAGTACTTTATTCCAGCGTCCACAGGTAAAGTCTTGGCTGCACTGGAATCAATATTTAAGTTCTTGTTGGCTTGAACATGAAAGGAATTTCATCTCTATTAAATACCTAATGATCTTGAAAAATCTATTTTGTAATGAACTTATAAAATAGCTTTTTTTTTTTTTTTTTTTTTTTTTTTAAGCCATGGGATGATTAATATCCTGAAATAAATAGGAATATGCAAAATACTAACAAACCTATAATATACATACATTCCAGCTTTAGGCTGCACCCTAGCTCAACTCTCTTCCATTAAACTACAGAACTGCTACCTTGAGTGACCTGAACCTTCTTGGACAGATACAGACACACTAAGGAAAGAAAATTCTACCCTCTGCCTTCAACTCAAGACTCTTCAGATAGTTACTGAATTAAAACAGAATTAGGACTTGTGTTGAAGGTTCAAATAAAGAGGAAGAGAAAACATGTCCAGCATGAAGTTTTATAAGCAATACATTACACCTGATTCCTGCAAGAAGAGGTTTATTTGAGGTTGTACTACTATACAAAAACGGACACTACAACTGCTAAAGATTATAAAAGCTATTGATAAGGGTAAGAATGTACATACTGAAGAGACTTCAGAGTGGATATAAAATAATTCCCTTGGCAAATGGGGGTGGAATAAAACATTGAGAAACTACTCAGATTCCTCACCTGTTCTTTGTAGGTAAGAAAAAGCACACTCGGTAATCATGAAAGTACAAACTTACCTTCAGCAACTTTTTTTTTTATAGTGCTGCTTCTTTCAAAGAATATTTCCTTAGTCTATATGGTTTGGATAACAGCTACACATATCTCTTCCATCTATATGCTATTATTCTATTAGATAGAGTAGAAGAATATAAGTTCATCAGCCATGAGAGAAAAAAATAACGCCATTTTAAGTGAATCACTTCCTCTGTTCTTGCAAGGATGAGCAGATACTATATCTTCACAACCAATAGTGTCAAGGACAGATAAAAGATAAAAGCCTAAATGCCTGACCCTCACCCAACAGCATGAGGTCACCACCATTTTCTCATCTTCGTGCAACAAAACCTCTCTTCCACTTCCACAACTTCCTATAATGGAATGTTTGTTAATATTCTTGTTTTCTTCTATATTCCCCATAATAAATGTGCTAAGTAATACTTTTGATATTTTCTGTAGCTTATTTTCTCCTCCCCAAATAAAAAGAATAGTTTTACATAGTCTGCACTTAAGCAAGGTAAAATGAGTAGCCCTCAATCTTATTGAAGATAAGCGACTTACCAAACTCATAAAAAATACTAATGCTCCGGGACTGGGAGAATTTCAAGTCTCTTTGGAAAAATACGACTTAATATACATGAAAAATGTCAGTAGAAGACAAATCCTGTAAGGGTTAACTGCTGAAAGAGACCAGGAATTAAGAACAAACAGTAAACCAGAAAACAGTTGTCCAACCGGACATACTTACACCTACTCAGAGATTACAGTTATTTACTTACTTTAAAGGGACAAAAATTACATCTTAAAGTGTCTGAGAATTTGAGTGGAAAAGATTGTCAATGTTTTCAAAATAAGTAATCTTTTCAATTGTTCTGCTACTCAAAAATGCGATATGGGTTTGTTGTTGTTATTTTTACAGGAAACTGACTTAACAAAGCTTTGAAATAGGTAACTAAATTCGTAATTAGATGCAGGCAAACACCAGCAGAAGTTATTACTAAACTAGTACCTCTGTGGTAACAACATAGAATGTTTTTGCAAGTGTGAAAAACATGACACATAAGTGCTTAAACACAGCAGTCAGAATTTGCTATCAATTTTATTAAGACAGGACTTAAAAACCACATCCAAAATTAGATTTGTTAGTACTGGAAACCATGCACGTGAACAAAAATTATCAGCCTATCCTGAATAACTGTACAACCTGAGCAAGGTAGGAAAAAACACAAAAGCAGCAGTATTATCCCAATTTTCTAAACTGTGCATGGCATAGAGTGGCTACAAGTTCAATAAGATAACTTCAGCAAAACAGTGAAATTAATCTGGATTTCTTTCTACATCAGTTAAAAGCATTAGTTTCAAAGCCAGCTCTTAAAACTTTCTTGCATATCTCATTTTCTAGTACTAGATATGGTTCCTCCCCCTCTCCCCCCTTTAAAATCCATGTGATTCATGTCCTTTACAAAAAATTCCTTAATCTGACCCATTCAAAAATTTCACTTCTTGATCTCAATTTAGACTTAGTTGAAAAGCAAGGCTTAATTTTATTATGCCCCTTTTCTTTATGGTTCCTTCAGTTTATACTGCATGGCACTTGTTAAAAGCAGACACTAGTAAACATTTGGGAAAAAGATTATCCATGGCCCATGTGGAATTCGGCCTGAATAAATAGACTCTATGGATACGGTATGTGTTAAGTAGCTACATCTCATTTTCAGTTTTATTCAGAATGAAGAAATAGAATCGTGTCTTCAGCATGCTATTGGAGGTTAAAAAAAAGAAAGAAAGATACTACCCTAATCTTTATAAATATCAGTCCTGAAATGTTTTGCTTTGCTTTTTCCATAGTTTTGGTATTTGTGTGGATTTTCCTCTTAATTCTTTATTGTAGTAATAGCGATTCAAACATTTAAAAAGGTCACCATTATATTTCAAGTTCTGAATATAAGCTGTTCTTCAAATCAATTTAGAAAATTATTACTGCTTAGCTATATGAAAATGCAACTCTCAAGGATGGTCAAGATTTTTAGTAAAAAAAAATTACAGTGATCAGTGCATGTAAAGGAGACAAAACAAACCCAAAGATTTAAGGGATTTGCTCACTGCAATTGAAGGTGTGACTATTATCACATAACAGTGAATCCAATGTGCATTCAGTTCACTGTCAAAAATGCAGAGGGTCCTATGCAAACTTAAAAAGTTTGTGCCAAACTTTTGATATAGAAATAACATTGCTACTGGAAAGTCTACAAGCCAGATTAAAGCTGTCTCAGGCTTGCACTGCGTATACAAAAAACATAGGTCTAGCATATCCTTATGTCAAAAAGGCAAGAGAAACAAAGAAAGTACTGTGATAAAATTATTTTTGATCTATTTAGATCTTTTCAGAACTGGACTACACTATAGCCCCAAATTTAAGGACACAAACCATTACATCTTTAATATGAGTTAAAGTAAAAAAGATGTTAGCTGGTACTAACCTGCTAAAACAAAATTTCAGGAAGAATATAATGCCTTCATTTGAGTACAATTTAGTTTCCACAAGATGATTTAGCAGAAGGTGGTTATGCAGTATCAACACTGATCTATAGGTATGTATATAAAACAGTTGTTTCTGAATTTGAAGAATTTTAAGTAGACAGAACTCAGCATAACAACCAGATTTGAAGCACTTGCTTCTAGTATCTTTTAATGGGAAATTAAATCACGTAACATACCAGAAGAATACTTGTCCAGAAAAGGATATGCAAGTCTAGAAGCAATTCAGAAAGAAAGCACAAGCACAGCTACAAAATGCACTGCAAGGTGAAAAATAAAAGGTTTTGTACAGTATAAAATGGCCACATAAAGTTATAACACTTCTTTACAACTCCTTCATTACCACGTGTCTCTGATTCTGCTGGTTATTGAACTGATGTACATGAATGTCAAGGACATCATTTATAGACATCCCATAATGACAAGCAATGAATATTTAAAATAACTGATAAGAATTCTGTTAAAACAGGACAAAATTTCTAGGAAGTATGACCACAAAAGTGTCATAGAGCAGCCATGAAAGAACCATGTCCCATGGCATGGGCAATACAACAGCCTGTTTTGAACAAAACCACTGTCAAAAGACCCCTTTGTTAATCTAGTAGAGCAGGTGCTCTTGAGGTGGACTGACAGCAGGGCCCTGAGCACCACCGTGGTCACAACTTACTTCATTAAGATTATGTACACCACTGTATACAATTCTATTGGTATCCCTAGCACATCCATAGTTCCACTTATTCCATACATGCCTTATTTATTCCCATATAATTTATTATTTATTATTCCAGACATGAAGCTTCAGCTGCTATTCCTGGGTCACCTAACATCTCTTTCTGCCTACCTCTAATACCAGAATTCTTCCAGAATGCTTATGTGGGATACTCTGAAAAAGCTGCACACTGTAAAATGAAAAGTGAAATCTAAAAGTCTCAAACCACTCCAACCCCTACTTTAGGATGAGTGTCCAATTTGACAGCCTTTTTTAGAACTACGCAAGGGAACTACCTGTGGGATTCCTAATAAGGGTCTTGGCACTGCTGTACAAAGCCATTTTCTTTTAACAAAATTTGATCATTCACAGAATCACATCACAATCTACTGTCCAGTTTTAAATCTGGTGCAGTTCACAGGGATGCTGCTCTCCCCAGCAGCCTTTCATCTTCAGTATTGCTTGGAATCATGTCTAAGCAACCAATTGATCCTCACTCTAAAGTGTGACTTCACCTTTTCTTAAGCCTAAACTCGTGCTAAAGTGTCAGTAACACTTTTTAGTATTCATCAACTTATCTGGAAAACATATGGGCATGTGGTAGGAGCTGGAGAAAATCAATAGTTGAAATGTATTTTGTCTACTTCCCCTGCAATTCTAGAGAGCAAGCAAAAAGTACAAAATGAAATCAGAGCCTTGGTCTTGCTGGTACAACTTTAGAACTGTTGTGAGAGGTGCAAAGGAACATGCAGTACTCCGAGTAGGGGCACACAAGCACTCCAGGCAACCCATTTTCTCTGCCTTGTTACACAGCCCAGCAGTTAGGGAATGGATTCAGAATGAAGATCAAAATCTTAAAAGTAAAAAAAAAACAAACATTTTTCTAAGTCTTAAGAGTATAAGTGCTCTTACCAGAAAGGCAGCAGGAACAAGCCACCAGGTCACACAGAATCTTTTGCTCCTTGATAAACTAATAGCCAAATTCCTAAATTCAACCACAATCAGCCTGTTGCAATGAAAATGCAGATTCATTTTTTTCCATTAGTCCAGTGTCTCATCACACTCTTTTATTTCAGTGAATACAGCTTCAGTTTAGAATTGAATGGTAGAACAAAATAGTACTGTAACTTACCAGTGCTATCTTGCCCCAAACAGATTTTGGAAGCCTGTCTGTCCACTAATAAATAAAAGCTGTTTTGCTGATGATTTATTCTAGGTCAACTAGGATAGTTAGGTCAAGAAATTTGAAGAAAACCATTCCACAGTCACTTCACATGCTTTTCAGAAGGTGCTTTGGATGCCTGGTATGATCAAGACCATATCCTAACTGGAACTGCTTGAAGCTGAACATGATACTATTCATCTTACAGGCACAGAACGGTGTTTGTAAATTGTAGTTTAAACAAGCTGAATTCAAAGTTAACATAACATTGCATATGTCTCAAGGTAATGAGGAAATTAAATTCCAGGATTATATTTGTTAAAACAAGTAAAAAAATATATATATATATATTTTTCCCTACTCATACTTGGAATCCTTATAGAGTGATTCCACTATATTTTCAGTCCCCATGCTGCAATTAAAAAAAAAAAAGAGAGAGAACTTTATACTTTAACATAGAATAGATAGTTATAATTTCAATTATAGAAAGGAAAGGCGGTGGTGTAGCCCTCTATGTTAAGAAAGAATGCAAATGTATGGAAATTAATGAGGGTATGGGTCAGAATAAAATCAAAGGCCAATAAGACTGATATTATCACGGGAGTCTGCTGCAGGCCACCCAACCAGGATGAAGAGGTGGACAAGACACTTTATAGACAGTTCACTGTCAAAAATGCAAGGGATCCTATGCAAACTTAAAAAGTTTGTGCCAAACTTTTGATATAGAAATAACATTGCTACTTTGTCCACCATAGCACTGTATAAAGAATTCTATACATAGAGAATGCTTAAAATGAACTTGGATGTTCATTTGTTGTGAACATTGACTCTTCAGCTGGATCATGTTGAGCTCAGTCTAATTGTCTTCTGTTTTTCCAGTGTTTCAAAGCCATGTACAATAGTCACTTTACTCATGTGAAAATGGTTAAATCATAATCAGCTTCTAAACTTCAGGGTTACTGTGGGTAAATGTACATCTAGCTACAGCTAATCAAAACACCACGATCCACCCTGTTCTTCAGCACTTTACCAGCTCTCTGCTACCAGTTATATATTTAACCACGCACAAACGAAAGAAACAAAGCAAAGTCAAGAAAACACCTACTTATCAATGTTTCTGAGAGCATAATACTCAATGCTGTGATCTCTTAGTAAGGCTCTGCATGTACAAACAACGTTCCAGAAGTCTGAGTTAGCTACTGAGACGGTATATTGGAACTTTATTTAAATATTACCACACACATTACACTGCATATGTTCCATGTTACTGAAAATGGCTCTTTTCATTTCAAGTGTCACAGATCCCTTGTAGTGAGAAGTGTTTTCAAATAAGCCTTTCAGGTGATGCATCACTTGAAATAAGAAAGGCTGAAGTACAAGGGATGAAGAATGTGATTTCACTTTAAAATAGGACCCTTCTTTCAAACTTAAGAAATACAGACTTGCTAATAGAAATGCTTTCTTTCACATGGCGATAACTTTAAGACTCTGGTTTCAGCTCCCATTTCTACCAAGGCATTATTTCAGGAGGTAAATATCTGCTGATTAAAGATAATTAGACTAATTCTTTATGGAGTGCATCCTGCAGTAAGATGCACATGTTAACATGTATACAAATAACCCATTTTTAAAATATTATCATTCAAATCTACAAAGTGGAAGAAATTCACACATACAGAACTTATACCTAAACTATTTAAACACTCTTGAATGAAGAATATGAAGGATTATGAGTTGACTGTTGCACAGACAAACCGTATGCATTCATATACAGGAATTTACTGGAGAATTGATGAACAAATCTTTAAGCTCTTCCATCAATTAATATTTGTTACTTCAGAGTTCAGCAGAGGTAACTCTAATCTGCAAAGTTTTCATGGATTTTACAAGGTTTACAGGGTTTACAGATTCACAAGTTTTAAAAAGGACAACAACAACACGTTATTATCTCATTTTGAATTTGGCCAAATCTGATGTAGGCTAAAGAGATCATACATTCTCAGCTCATGCAAAAGCAGATTGTCTCTGGAAGACTTCTCTCACAATGGAACATGGAACAAGAGGAAAGAAACCGCTTCTGATACCTCTGGAGACAAGCTGCAGATCTAAAGCTAATAAAAATGAAAATCTGCCTGCTTATTTCAAGATACTGATGTTAACTATATCAAATAGAAAAGGCATAAATTAAATAAAAAATACTAAGTCATGCTAAAAGGAATCGTCAGCAGCCTCTGCCTGAACGAAGAGCCATTGACCACAAACCTCTGGCTGCAACCATCCAATCAATTATTTATCCACCGAATAGTTCAGCCTTTAAATACATACAACTCTCCAATGTAGAGATAAAGACGTGATGTGAGACCATGTCAAAGGCCTTGTACAAGTCCAGGTAGACAACAACAGTTGATCTTCCTTTGTCCACAGATGCTGCCTTGCCATCACAGGAGGCCACCAGATTGGTGAGGTACAATCTGCTCTTGATGAAGCTGTGCTGACTGTCTCAGATCACCTCCTTATATCACATGTACCTTAATATGGCTTCCAGGAGGATCTGCTTTGCTTCTCAGGTACAGAGGCGGAAGTTCACGTTAATGAGCCTCACAACTCTTCCTTTCTCCCTTTCTTAATGTAAGTGATGTTTTCCTATTTCCAGTCACTGCAGATTTTGCCGGACAGCCATGACTTATAAAATACAATGGAGAGTGGCTTGGCAATCACAGTAGACAGTTCGTTCAGGATCTGGGATGTGTGTCATCTGGCCCCATAGATTTGTACATATTCAGTCTCATGAGGTGATCTCAGGCTTGCACTTCTTGCTGCGTACCTCAGCATTCTGCTTCTATCTGTTGAAACCAGTTCTCCCTTCTCATTTATTGCCTCTGACACACACTCTTTCGCCTGTCTCTCTTGACCAACATACCTGTAGAATCCCTTCTTGTTATTTTTCATATCCCTCGCCAAGCTCAGTTCCATAAATGAAAGTATCCTAGGATATTTCAGACATTTACTGTATTGATGGGATACTTTGGGAGATTTTCCACAAGGACTGAAAGTTTCCACAAGGTTCTGTGTTTGCACTTTGTCCAGAGTTGCTTATTATCCTTTCTGCTTCTAGAGACTGATCTAGGAAAATGTTAGGCAAAAGCTGAATTGAAACAAAGTAACCTTTGTAAAGTAAAAATAGTATAGATTAATAAAGGGGCTGAAAGCACAGTTTTTCTCTCTTTATTTTGGCAACTTTTCATATACAACTCCCTCCAACCCCCAACAATTGGAAAATTGGGTTCCATTCCATTTGCTAGTACATCCTGCAGACGACAATAAGCCTGCTTTATCCATTTACAGGCTCTCTTGCTTTCCTTGCAATTGCTGTTAAAATTCACACTGATAACAAAAACACTCACCCACTCTCAGACACATGCACTATTCCCCCAGCCGCTAACCCTTGGTACAGGACCAGATCCCTAGTCATCAGTAGGAGCAAGAAGCCAGCAAATCCGGCAAATTCTTGCAGATCAGCCCCAAGTCATTCAGCACTACAATATTCCCAGATTGAGTCATTTCATCTTAATCATTAGGATTTCCTGTTCTTATAATTCCCTTCCCAGTAGTTCTACTGGAAAATAAAGCCACAGAAATATCAAGTAATCCCAATACTTATCAGCACTTCACAATTAAATAGCCCAGGGACTTGTTAAATTCATCTTTTACAGCCTTCTTACAGTTGCTGTAAGAAGAGGAGAGAAAAACCCACTTCCTTCTGTGATAAACTTCATTTATAAACTTCATTTTAGTAGTATTTATTCATATTGTGGTTTCAAGTCAAAACAGTTCTATCTCCACATTAAAAATCAGGAGTTAGAATAAAAGGTTTACAGACATTGTGTAAATAAATGAAAAAAAAAAAACAACACAAAAACTAACGATAAATACTTGCTGTGCCTATCTACTCACGGAGATAAATCCTGAAAGCTGATGAGAGGTACCTTCTCTTCCTAACAAAGCATCTAATTATCTCTTCAATGGGCTCAAATTACCAACCGCTCTGGGCCAAAAGACCAGTCTTTCACATAAATTGTTCACATAAATTCAGTCCTATGAAAGGTGTAAGATACTGCGGTTAAATCAAATCAAAATGTTAATCTAAAACATTTAGTGACCTCCAAAACTAAACACCGCCCATAACACTTCTCTTCCGTATGTACTAAAAAATAGTTCATCATTAAGTCAGCATCATCAGAATACCTTTTTCCAGGTTAGGGAAAGGGAAAGAAAAAAAGGGGGGGATTGAGGCAAGAGGGAGGCAGAGTTGTTTCAATCTTTTATTATTATTATTAGAAAAACAAATTCCAAGACCTATCTCACTATTAATACCTGAATGTTTAAATTAGCCATAGTCATTTGATGACACAATCTACAAGAATCCTTCTCATCTGCTCTTGCCCTTTTTTATTCCATTTACATTACAGCTGATAAAGTAGAAACAACCCAAACGTAAAACAGCTGCAAATTTGCTTCTAAGCATCCAGTGCTTTTACACATACAGAGAAAATGCTTATACTGTCAATGTCTGTAAGTTCAGTTCACTAGGAAAAAAAAAAGTCAGCTGCTACTCCTTATTAACAAGTCAAAAAGAATCCCCAGCCAAACACAATTCTTGACTGAAATTTGAGTACCAGTTGGTATCCAGTTGTTCATTTAATGACAAAAATGTACTATTTAGTGCATTTGATGGGTTTTCCTAGGAGTTTCATGTTTCACTGCATTTTTTCCATTTTTATCCCTGCATAACAGCACTACATAAGAGTTGATCAACTCTAAGCCTCTTCACTTACCTAAGCCCGTAATACACTTTAGCAGTTTATAGAAAAAAATACCATCAGACTTAAGAATCAGAAGTATTAAACATCAAAGTTTGTGCACATGTTAAATAAGAAAAATGGTATTTGACCAACATTGAATTAGAAAGTGAACTGATGACAGATTAGGAAATGGTCCTATTGAACCTGGAATATTTGACAATTTACATCTAGATAGTAAAAAATTATTCAAATTCTTCCATCCACCCACAGACACCAAATGTGAAGTGATACTTTAACAGTCATAGTTCTACTGCTATGAAAGAAAAAAAGAAGGAACAAAATCCATCTATGATTAAATAATTCCGTCTTGAAAACCACTATGGAGTCCTCTTAACTTCCTACAAAGTTGCCAAATTTTAATTATTAGCCATCACACTTGTTCCCAACACTAGAGTCCTTGGGATGAAGGCAGAAGAAGCCACCAGCAGAAACACTTCTGCTATTTATGTTGAAAACCCCGGATTCACTCACTTCAGAGGAGAAGTCAAAGAGCATTTATCTTCAACCAAGTTTGTACAACTCTCTCCATTTGCATATATCTTATCCCCTGCAGATTAACTCTATTTTCCAAAATAACTACAACAACCAAAACAAAGAAAAAACAAACAATCCTGCGTTGCTTTCCATTCTTTTAGCAGATTCATTTCGCTACTTTCACCTCTATAACAAGATAAAAATCTAGACAACAGCAGAATATAGATCAAAAAACTTCACCTATCATAAGGAACTCTGAATTGCGGCTCATAATAACACTCCAAAGTTTATTCATTATGTCTTTATTTCAGAAAGGTTTTTTTTTAGACAATTCCCCTACAAATTCACCTTTCCTTTTCCCGTGTAACAATTGTTATGTCTGATGAGTCTGAAAACACAGGAACAAAACAGTTTGAGAGTTGCAGTAATAGTAGCACAACTGTCTTACACTATCATGATAGATATTTATCATTCATGTGCGCAAGTGTTTAATGAGTCTGAATATTTCTTTTTCTTTTAATTTCTGGGCATTTCTGCACCAAATAAGAAGGTGCTGTGAATGCATTTTGAGGAGAAAGATGAAAGATTTTGGTACCAAGTGAAGCCTACAGAAAGGACAGGGTAGCACATGCATGTGCATGTAGCTAGGAAGCTGACAACTAAGCTGTAAAACTCCTGCAGCTGTCTTCATTCTCTTACTAGAGCTGCACAAGCTATGAAAAGTTCACATCATAATTAACTATGTTTTCACTTTTCCTCTATAAAAGACATATAATCACTTTTACGCTGAAGCTTGCATTATACTTAATTACTGCTTTGATGATCAAACAAAAGAAGTGATAATCAATCATAACAGCGCTTATAGTGTTAACTAATGTGTCACTAGGGGCAAATTATTCGCTGTAGATGTTTCTTACAACAAATATCATTTCTCTTTTGTTTGCTTTATTATCTGATGAAGAGATCTTTTAAAAATACTTCCTAGCAGGCAAGCTCTCAAACTTCGGAGATTAATTATTGGATACTTTTCCCCTATTATGCATTGCTGCTGTTTCTACTCCCTGGCAGTAGTAACTTAGCAGGACTAACATCCTGCTGTTACCTTCTTTTTTTTCTGACAGATTATATGTAAATACCCATAATTTTTGATAGCTGTATATGTAAACACACTTTAAATAAATGTGTATAAAATATCTGAGAGCTTATCCAATCTAAATACTATCCCAGTATTTATTCTCACTATTTGTGAGGTCTCCAATTTCTGTAATCACTCTTGCAAATTACAACTCCCAGAATAATCTAAGTGTCAGACAAGGAGAGAGCTTCTGCCACTTCTCTCGGGTCTGCTCTCAGAATAATGTGTTATTCATGAGCGAGTCTACCAGGATGTACTCTTCAGAAGTATCAGAGCAGCTGAATTAGCGTTTTCAAAGTAAAAAAAACAATAAAATCTTCATAGAAAAACATTCTTGAGACTACATCTGTCCTAATTCCAGCATAAGTCTAACAAAAATAAATAAAAACCTGTGTTTGCGTGGCTCACAAATGGAAAGAGTCATTTTTTGTTTCATAGAATCTAACTTACAGTCAGGGAAGTTATGAGCACACTTGCCATCTGTACTCGAACCCTAATGGCACAACTGATTTGACTGTATATGGACAGAGACGGTCTCAAAAAGATTTGGATTACAAAAAGAGATAAAAAGTAACAGATGTGCTCATCAGCAGGCAGGCTGGCATTCACTCCACAGCAGCTGAAGCTTCCAAGATTAAGCAGACTGGAGCAACTCATCTGAGCTTGCAAGTCACAAAAAAGCACAAATTAGTAAGTACTCTAAATATGAGCAGGAAAAGAAAAAAAAAAGAAAAGAAAAAAAAAAAAAAAGAAAAGAAAAGATGCCTGTCTCTGATAATGGATGATAAAGCCGCCACTCTAGACAGAGTCTCAGCCTGCTGTAGGTATCGGAGCTCCTGCAGGAACTCCAAACCTGACAGAATGAAGAGGGAAACACAGCTATGCCAGCCTGGGACTGGGAGTCTTGCATTACCTACGTTGCTCACAGAGTTTTAAGCATTGCAGCACCCACAGAAACCCAAGACGACTAAAAGAAGAAAATCGGACTGCTTTGATTGTGATCCTCCTGACCTGAGAGCATTGCCCAAAGGTGGCAAAAGAAGCACTGAGCCCAGACACACAGCCAGACCACAGCTCCTGCTCTTACGGAAGCCGTTCAACTAGAGCTAAGCATCGGGCACTTCTACTAGAAAAGCAACACTTTCTTCCTGGAAACATGATGATGTGGAAAAATCCTGGGAAAGCCTCCTTGGCCTCAGAACTGATCTGTTTACTAATACCACGCAAGTTTGTTAAGCAGAAGGAAGGGAATTACTACCATCTCTTCTTCCCAAGTGAAAATTACTGAAGTCAATAAACGACTTTTACTATACTTATTTTTTAAACCATGTGCCCCAATGGTTTGTAAAACCATAACTTACTATGCATAAGACCAAGGTCAAGGAGGAAGAAAAAAATCCATCTTTATATATTTGTGTAGCTTCTATCAGAGTGGTAAGCACATCTGAGTTTTATCCTATTTTACTAGTTCTGAAGGGATTTTTTTTTTTTTTTTTTAAAGATAGAAGTAGTGAAATAGTGTTTCCAATAGAAAGACAGAATCTTGGAAGAAGCCCAGTTTTCTTCCACTCCACTTCATTAGGTCATGTCATTCTCAGATCAGCAAAACTGCCAAATACTTCTAAAGCATACTTCAAGAGTGCCAGGTGGCATTATTCAGAAGGTCTTATAGGCCTATAGGATAGGTGGCATTAAAAATGTTATTTTCCATATGAAGTCCCACTTTCGACTAATGGAATGTTTCCTTCACAAAATGTCTGTGTGTGTAGAGGTCATAAGGCAGACTGGCTTTTGTTTAATAAACCTCCAGTCTTCAAATGAAATTAACATGTAGTTAGGTGGCAGAATAGTTAAAAATCAATGCATTCTCCTACTTAAGACTTTAAATGAATACAAAATAGTTCTCAAAGATTTAATACATCCTTACATATTCTGACCAATTCCAGCTCTGCAAAATTCAAGTTCATGCCTCATTGAATTTAATGCCAATTAAGCTTCTAGTACTGGATGTGAGCACTTCATTCTACCTGCCATATGCAAAAATAATTTCAAAAACAAGCAGCAAAAATTTTACAAAAGATTGTCCACAGATACTGCCTAGAGAAGAATGGAGTATCAGAATTTAATGACAGAATTCAAACACCATAGGAATATGCATGTTACAGGCATGAGGACAAAACAGAATGGATGCTAATATCCTACATAACAGAAGTACCTTTATAATTGTTCTCTTCCCACTACAAAAAGGAATAACATATGACCCACCTTGATGTAACTGGAAGTGAGATGGCAGAATGAATGCCAGGTCTAAAAGTTGCAGTGTTTGATTTTAAATCGTCTTCTCAAATGATCTGGTCAACAGCTCAGGAAAAAAAAAAACCCAGCTAATAATGATGCTGGCTACTATTACTGCTAAGGATACTGATATCATGCTGTATATCTTTGAGAATGAGTATGTAATTTACAGAACTAGGCTTCGAGTGTACCTAATTTATTAAAGTCATTAATTAGCACTTGATGTTTCATAAATCCATTATTCAAAGGCAGGGTAAGAGGAATGGTGATCACCACCAGCCTGGCTATGAAAGAGTTCCTCTTCTCCCTTCTGCGTCAAGTGGAGTGAAAAGTTTTAGATTAACATTCAAGTTATTACATTCCCATTGCTAAAAAAAATGGGGTGAGCTTCTTTCAATGTTCTTAATTCTATTTCACTTAGCTTTGGGGACGGGTATTTATAGAACAACATAGGCTAACAGCCCTGATCAGAATTAGCCAGCTATCTGGACAACATGAAAATTTCCTCTAACACATGGTCTCCGGGAGGCTGCACAAAAAGAGCTGCCATCTCCAAAAGCTGCCACTTGTACATGGAACAGATTGCTCTCAACAGCAGACAAACATCAGCATCTTTGGAAGCAAAACAGCAATATAACGTCTCCTGTGTAAGATAATGATTATAATGTGATCAAAACATAGTCAAAAAACACTCAGGCCTAAAATATTCAACATTACTAGAAATGTTTCTCTTATATAAACACCCAACAATGCCTTTGAAAGTTACTGAAGTAAATTAAGATGAAGGCATGCAGCAGCTGGAGAAAGTCTGGCATTTAGTAGGGGATTCTCACTTGCAGGTCTTATTTCCCTAAAGCCAGCACGAGCAAAGGTCAGTGCAAGTTTTTGTACTTTGAAGATTATTCTGTGCTCTTAATTTTCATTATTCTGAAATAAGAAAACAATGTTGCAACACCTTGGTATGTTAATAGCAACTTTAATAGTTCATTATGTGGACTGTAAATTTACAAAATCCCTCAAAATAAACAAACAAAAAACCACATCAATGAGGCACATCTCTCCCTGTGAAACAGCCCATTATTTACAACCTCAGCTCTGAAAACACTTATTCATGAGCTTAATGTTAAAAACTGCACTCAATACCACAAAGGCCAATGAAATCATGCAAGTAAATTTATACCTACAAAAGAAGCTTGCCCATAAATGGGTAAAATTGTTTTGAATATACTTTTGTTTTAACAGAATCTTTGTAGAAACAAACTTTATTTTTTAATACTTTTAGACAACATTTGTAAAAGAGTGTCTTGGGTCAGAAATGGTTCCCTTAAAGGTTAATAACTGGTAAAAACTAGAAAATGAAGGGTAGGTATTTTTATCATCACTACTATTTAAATTAAGAAAGAAAACAAGAAACGGTGTTGGGACCACTGCTGCCAGTGCATTAGTGATTTCAAAAAGCAGGATAGAAGGGGAACAGCAAAAAATGTTAATTGCAATAGTCAATTCTAAAAGAACAAAGTATAAAACTCTAAAAGAATAAAGTTTAGATCCAAGAACAAAAAAGATACAAGGAGCTGAGAAAAGAGTTCACAATTCCAACTGATAAAACTGCATCTGAAATAAGCACTAAGGCATAGTCAGGAGCAAAGCACTGGTATCACTATGGAGACCATTTGAAAATATCAGGTCAAACTTAAGCTGTGACCAGAAACGCAAGAAGAAAACAAGGAATGTTGTGCCAAAACCAAATATTGAAATAAGGCAGCTAGGAGGATCCACAGAACTGCTGTCAGCCCCAGCCCAACTCCCAGGAAACCAACAGAGATGGTCCTAACAGAAGCTATTCCCAGATATAAGATGGCGGCAACTTCCAGAAGAAACCACATCCTAAGGCCACAGTGCTCTTGAGCAATGTCTTCTCTGACAAAACATGGGTTTTAAAAACTAGCAGACAGCAGCCCAGTTCATTTGCTTGGGCTACAGCAAGGCTCTCAACACACCAATACAGAAGACCACAGCACTTCCTGTGGTCAAGACGGGGAGATGCAGGATGAGCAGATAACAACGAACCTGAAAAACTGACTGGGCTTTCAGGCTCAAAAGGCAGAGGCCAGTGAAGAAATTATTTTCAGGGCTGATAGCAGTATAATATTTTCACCAATAACCTAGGCAGTGCATCCTGAACAAGTCCAAAGACAAAAAGGAAAGCCGAAGCGTGGACATGCTGGAGGGTACGGCTGCCAGCCAGAGAGGCCTCAGCAAGCTACAGGGGCATGCAAAGGGAAATGCAGGTCTTGAAAGACCCAGCCCGCAAGGTTAAATCAAGTTTAAAGGGAAAGCACCTTAACCTTGAACTTTATAGTGCTCTGTTTTCACCCAAGTAACACAATACCTTGCAGAAACCTTGGTTCAAGCTTTAACAAATTAGAAGTCACAAATCCTACATTTACAGGCAATGCCATGACAAAAATCGGTAGAGTAGAACAATGCAGTTAACACTGAAAATTAAGGTGAAACAACAGCAATAAGCTATAATATAATAAACTATTCACATATGGGAAATGCATGTTTATGTATAACTGATACACACTAGCAACTATCAAGATTAGGACTTATTTTATTTTGCCCAGCTCCCTCCCCAGACCCTGGGGAAGGGGAAAACTTGTCTTTCATGTTTTAACAGGAAACCAGAAAACACTCTATATACAGTCATTAGTAACTACAGCTGCTCTTCAGATAAGAAAAACAGGCACTTATAATATGCGAATGACAGCTAAACACTATTTTCTGCATTAACAGGATTATCCTAAAATAGTGGGATCTGCAGTTTTGCACAAACAGGATTTGCAATAGGACTGAATATTGACAAAATCTGAAAAGGATGAATCATAGGAAGACGACTTTGAAGACCACAAATACAAGACAGCCATTCTGGTTTCAGGTTATGCTGTCTCATGAAGCAACCTGCATTAGTCATGCAAGATAGTCCATAAAGTTGTACTAAATAGTAATGAAATTACTAAAAAGTTACTACTGAAATGCATTGGCTTTGAAATGAACAAATCTGCTTATATGGAACTGTGTACAAAAGAAGAACGAGAAAACGTATCCGTAGAATTTCTCCCTCGTTAACTCAGTAATGCATACTGGAATTTTAAACATGTTTTACTATGCATGTTCAAGCATAAAAGTGAGCAGAAGCCCTGTGATTATATTCCACAGAATTTTTAATAGACATTAACACTTTGATTCAGAGCTCTGTTTGGTTCTACCACCTGACTCTCTTACCAGGCTCAAAAAGGTATTCAAAAAACTTTCAAAAAGGCATCATTTAAGAATGCAGCACCTTCACTTGAAATAATAGATTTACTGAAAGCTGCAAGAAATTAAATGTTTCTTGTACTTACCATGTCCCAGAGCATGCTGCTTAAAACTAATGTAGGTACACTGATCACTTACCATAAACACTTGAAACTGGGACAAAGACAACTATTTCCCCCCTCATAGTGAATTCACACACTTGCTGTAGAAATATTTGAATGAAACAAAAGGATGGGTTTATTGGTTCCACCAGCCCAAAGATTTCTACCTTCATAACCATACTGCAACGTTTATTAATGGCTGGTTATGTAGATAAACATTCAGTACAACTGTTGAAGAACCCAATGCACCTAACCCTCTCCTCTTGTCACTACCCCAACTCCTTCCCCAAAAAACACAAGTGTATAGTTTAATAATTAAAAAAAACAACAACCATGCAATGTAATGTGATCTAATTATGCTTTTTCTTTAACATATTTTTCTGCTTATTCTCCACATGACTTTCACGTTTAACTGGATCTTAGTACCAAAAGCACTGATTGCATGTAAAAATATCTGAAAGGAAACGAGATAGTTGTATTTCTTTCTCAACTCATGAGGCGTGCAGCTTCTTGAGCTGAAATCGAAAAGAAAGCCTGCATCAGTTGTCATCTTCCTATATTCAAATTTCTGTTGAGAAATTGGACAGTGACAAAGCAGGCATGAACTGACTCATTATTTTTATATGTTTTTTCATTATTTAGTTAGTCACTGCCATTGACTAAAGTTTATGGGCAAATCCAGACAAATATCCACTAAACTCAACTTCAAGAAATGGATTATCCTTTATTTTCACCTTGTTCCATTTTATCCTACATCCTCCAATCCCCTGTCATATCAAAATTTATGCCTAACACCACACACATTTCCTGTGAGCAGTCATTACAGCTCTTATTACTCTCCGGTTAATTTCTCTAAGAATGATAAATTGTAAAGCTATTGTATGGTGCCACAAACTTTATGATTCTGTAGGCAGTGTTAGGAATAACAAATCAATCAATACTAATGTGACATGTCAAAGGTATGAAAATATACAAGAGGGCTGAAGAAAAATGGGCAATGAATATACAAAATAATAAAGATACTTGCTAATTCAGAGAAGCCAGTGGCAGCTGGGCAAAGTGCTCTAGACTAACCATACCGAATTAGCCACTGTGCACTGCCAACCAGAAACAACATCTCTCTTTGGGATCCTCCTGTCTCCTACGCTATGCCCAGCGAGCCGGCACTGGAACAGATTTATAGAATCAAAACAAATGGGTATTATTTCTTCCTGATTCTTGTTTTCTTCTGATTATCTTCTGAAAGCTTTGTAATTGAGCCAAAGGTAATTTATAGCCAAAGTTAAACAAAATTAACAACAGGAAACTGCAAAGCATTTCATTTCTTTACAGAGTAGTACTCCAAAAGGTAGACAAAACAAACTGGCTTAGGGAGGGAGCTATAGTAAACTATGCTTCATTAAACACATGAAGACTAATTCTGTTCAGTAAGCTTTTGTTAAATTTCTGCTTCCTTGAAATCAAACTGGTCGTAAGAAAGAAAAAGTGACTTGACTTTAAAGGATTAAAGCAGGAAAGCATCTGTTGTTCCACAGACATTCAGTGCATCCATGCTGTTAGCAAAGGGCTGACAGTTCCTCAGTTCTGCAAAGCAAAGAGCTACTTAAGCTGTCCTGCAGTAGGATGGCCAAAGGAGTTCAATGAGCACAGCTTGGAACAAGCTTCTTCAAAACCATACTGCGATCATTGCTCCTGGAACCAGCACTGCAGAAGCAGCATTTCTACCAAATGTACACCTATGAATGACTGAAGAAATGGACAAGCCAACAATTCCATGCAACAGCCCACATAAGCAGTTCATAAAGAATTTTATTCAATGTATGTGCATTTCAAACAAGAACTTTTCAGTACAGCATTTTAGCAGCTCACACACTTCTGGAAGCTCCCAAGGCCCTTTACTCCTTCATTCACTCTGCACAGCACCTTCATTTGCTACCTCAAAAATAAAACCTCTTAAACTAACATACCTTCAGTCACCTCACACTCCATTCCAGGAAGCCAATGAAGAGATTCGGTTATGTCTGCATGCCTAACTAGACTGACAGGTGCACCTGCAGAAAAAAATTGAGTTTTCTCCCTTCAAGGGCTGCACACACTAGTTTAGTCACTTGTAAGGTTAGTGGAAAGCATCCAAAATTCTGCAGACCTGGGCCAGACGCATTGGCAGCCAAGAGGACAGCAGGATTTGAGTCTTTCAGGTGCTCCTGTCTGAACAGCCAGAGTCCTCAACGGCACCCGGGGGCTACATTCAGCCCACTGGCTTGTCCTGAACCCACTGCAGCCCATCCCTTCCTTAACTGGCATTTAGGTGCCAGAACATGAAAAGGTCCTAGAAAGTAACTACAGATTCTAGGCTAAGAAGCATTTTCTTTTTTTCTTTAAAAACAAAAACAAACAACAACAACAACAACAAACCCAACAACAACAAAAAAACCCACTTTATTTATAGCCTCCTATTTTCACGCAGACTGCACTGGATTAATATTTATACTATTTTTTAACAAACTGTTTAAAATACATTATTTAATTCAAAACTTATTAAAAATAAATTACACAGGTTTGCAACCTCTTCAGTTTTACTACTGCAGCACCAGGTGATTGGCAGCAATGTTAGGAATGCAGGTGTTCCAGGGTGCAGATGGAAGAAGGGGCCTTCAGACAGTTTGCCTTAAATCCACTCCAAGCTTTGAAGATAAGGGTATTTCAAACTGCCGCTGAAGGGGGGAAGGGGATAGCAAACAATCTTAACTCTTCCCTTTCAAGAAGTGTTTGACTAATAAGGGTGACAGCCTCCTGTGTAAACTTGATGTTTGAGCCTGCGTTCAAAGTATTCTTGGGAATACATGGGCTCCTTTTATACAGGACAAAATAGGTCTACTCCAGCAGTGCCCCTTACAGAGCCCTGTATTAATTCTGCTCCAGAGACTACCAGTTAACACTGTGCAGGGTGAAAATAAAGCCCTCATAACCCTACTGAAGTGCTCTGAGATTCTCTTCCTCCACAAAAAAGAACCCCTGTGCCCCTCAAAACATTCAGTGCTGCTGAATATAAACATCTTCCTTACAACCAGTACTAATGAGCATGCCGTTTCAGATGCATAAATATGTGCATCCTGACTGCAACCACCCATCCTCAGCCTGAGCTGCTGAAGCCTTTTCTCCCACCATGGGCAAAAACTACAACTCAGCTAACTCAGCTCCTTCTAATTAGAGGAGAAAACTGAGCTGCTGTCTAAATTCAACAGGGATGGCTGGAGCTGGGAATCATACTTCTAGCCCCAAGAGTGGTCAGGACACATCCACATCCTCCAGCCAGATCCCACAGCTCTTGGATCCCTCACGAATCTAGGAACAGGATCCCACAAGCCTTTCCTCTCTGCAAGGAGCTGCTGTGCAACAGCACTCTTCTCTTAAGCTCTTTGAAAGCCTTGCAATGGAATACCAACTCTTCAGAAAGAAGATTCAAGAAACATGCGTTGCTCCAGCCACCATATTCTACAGTATACGTGAATCAGAGCATTTTAAGGGAAATGAAAGCTGAAAGGATAGTGTCAAGCATTGTTTTCCCTCTGTACCCTTCCCTTTCTAATAATTTATAGAAAAGAATTGGTGGAACATGGAAGGGGAAAAAAGGAAAAAGTAATGTTAAAAGACATACAATTGATGAAGATTACTGCATCTTATTTTGTGTTTTTATAACCTATCTCAATGCAGTTTTCAAATTCTCTGGAATTGTGGGTGGGTGAAAGTTAAAACGTGTTTATTCCCCTTATATATTTAATCAGCATGGTCTGTGATATGCAGGGTTCAATTTAACAGCTGCAGCCTCACTGCCACTGTATCACTTACCACATATCAGACAAAGAAAGTATTATACAAAAACCTGGATTTGTATTGCTGAACTCTGTGAGATAAGAAATTCAGAGAATATCTGCAAAACACTTAATTCTGACAGAAAAGCAAACCCACTAGAAAAAGGTGCAGACTTGTTGCTTGGGTCATGTCCAGTAGCTGAAACATGGCTGTATTAGAGATGAATAAAAGAATAGAAATATGGTATTGTCAGAAGGCTTGGAATTGTAAACTTCACACCATCACATGAGGTTCTCAATACAGTGCCTTTCAAACAGCTTGTTTCTATAAGGAGTTGTTGACCAATCCACTTGTAGTCCATTCTGTTATCAGCCACTTTGTTTATTCCTTTTATTTCACCTGTTTTGAAGAAACACTTCTCCTTAGAGGATGCTATTTCTCCAGCAACAGCTGTATTCACTACCTTTCAGTCACTGTATATTTAAGTGTTAGATTTAAATTTCAAAAGGTATTCTCAAATTCTATATATTCTAAAAAGGAAGGAGCCATTCCCAATACTCCAGGTTTTACCCTAAATGCACACAGCCATTACACATTTCCTAACTTAAAAGGTAGGAAGCAAGGTCGATTTCTTGAACTAAACTGCATCATAACTAAACCTAGTGAGCAGTTAAGGGGAAAATACAGTAAAGACAGATTGATTTTACTAAGTTTTCAGAGATGACAAAAGATTTTCTTTGAAGTTTGAGGAATGCAGGTGTCACTCCAGTCCTGATTTTGGTAACCCCTGCTTTGCTGAATGCAGCCATATTTGTCTTACAAGTCATCCTCAGCATATTTAAGCATTTCACTGATAAAAGGTAGGATAACCTGAAATTATTCAATTTGAATGGTCCACTGAACCCTTAATGATGTCTAATCTCTTCCTTTCTTGAGAATTTGCATGCATTTTCCAAGAGGCTGTTGAAAGGACTCTTCAAATGAGACTAAGAAACTTCTTAAGTCTCAAAGACATTTGGAACAAGAGAGTAACCAGATCCAACTTAAAGACAGGAAATAAATGTAAGGAATAATCCCACTTAGCAAGTTAATATAAAACCCACAAACCCCTGAGTTGTGAAAATGAAACTCAATATGCTGTATACATATGAAGTTTGTGTTGTTATTTTAAATACTCATGTCACAAAACATTCCCTTGCGATAACACTTTTAAAGACACTAGATTCTAGTAATTATTTTAAAAGTTTTCAGGTTGAAAACCTTGAGAATACTTCTGCTGACTGCAATGCCTAGTCATCACATTCTCTTAGTTCTAGTCACAATCTACCTTAATGTTGACTGTTAACCATCCCATTTAGAAACTTCACATCTGAAAAAATAGAGAAAAAATAATTTGTGGAGAGATTTGAATTCATGTATGTGCTTCCACATGTAGTATAAGCAAAAAACTAAATTACACATGGCTTTAGGGGAAACTAAATGTCTGTATTCCACCAGCTAACAGCTTATAAGACTAAAAAGTACACCACTAAGCAAATGCAATATATGCATTTTACTAATTGCCTAATGATACTGCTTCATAACATCCAAGCAGCTCTTATTTTATATTTTATATATATTCTAATGTTCTTGGAGAGGCAAATTAAGAGCAGCATTCCTCAAGAAAGGAGAATACAGCTATTACCCAAGCTTATTTAGGTGCTAAAGTAATAAAATAGCCACACCAGAATTTATTCTAAATGACCATGAACTCAACTGCTCTTAAAAAGAAAGAATGGGGAAAAAAAAAAAAAAAAAAAAAAAAGCAAAAAGCTGTTGTAAGCACATGCTTTGCAATGAAGTTTCCTACATGGGGAATCTTCGCTAGAATACTAACACATTTCTTCCTTGAAAGCTTCAGCTGGCTTAGCAGAAAGTAAGAAGACTGCATTAAACTACAGATAATACACTCTAAATGTTAATGCACACCTACCTTAGTGTGTTATGCTAACCACATTACTTAATTCACTTAACAAAATTCATTTTTGAAGGATTGTATTTCCAAAAGCTATAGAAAATTAGTTTTATAAATAATAACAGGTATATATATTTGTGTGTACATACAACTGTATGTGTATATATAATATAAATAAATCAGAGTATGAATGTCCATAATTTTAAAACTATTCCTTCTGGTTAAGGAAAAGAGGCTAAGCCCTTCTTAACCAGATTTTAATGTGCAGCAGTTTGTCCTATCATTTTCAAAAAAATTCATTTATTCAGAAGGTTAGAATTATTTATCAGAATAACAATTTTGTGAATTCAGATTTCAAACACTCATGAAATCATTTTAGCTAGCTGGACCGTGTCCCATTGTCGTTAGTTCCTGGAGGGCAAGACTTCACATAGTGTTAATTTTTGGATAACTTCACTGAGCAGCAACGATTCCAGAGCACCTCACATTTAGTTTGCTGCTCTCAGAGAAAGGTCAGACATCAGTGAGCTCTCCTGGCTGCAGTTTTCTTATGAAAAAGGCAATGCCCGATCATGCTAATTTTTATGAAGATTTGATGTGATTTATCATAAAACAAGGATGAGCACCAACAGCACAGTATTTTGCATTTTCCAGTTAATATTGAGTGATATAAGTGTAAAGTAAACACAAAGCTGTAATTCTTTCCAAGTGCTCTGGGAACCAAGGCCTCAACAGCATCTTTTACCAAATCTCTCAAAGGGATAGGCTAACAGATGCTCTACTTTCTCTCTAACAGGGTTCTTAATGGGTTTTAAATACCGTTCTGAACTGTGCTTAATAAAAACCACATATTTTAGATTTTTCCCACTCTGCTTCCTTTAGGAAGATAAAGGTTAAAACATCTGTCTTAGAACAGATGCCTTGCTCTTTGTAGGATATTGTGTTTTTGTAGCATAACTGTATGTATAAAAAATATTGCCTCATTCTGTGTTTCTAAAATTAATGCAGAGGTAGAAAGTGAAGTAATTCTGACAGGAATCTCAAGGGAAGCATACAAACCAGCGGTCTCTCAGATTACACCCCCCTGTCCTACTCAGAGGTCTTTAAATGATTATCTGCAACTTCACTGAAAGCAACTCTTGATAAGAGAAAGCTCATCTATATTCTACCACTTCACACTGGAAATAAACACTCCATAAGGTCCCTTGACAGTTTTCATCTTAAAGAGCGCTTGGGATGGATGCATAACAAACAAATATGCAGCATTCACAGCTTTTACCATCTCCTTAATATACTTTAAATTTGAAGTTCTGAACAGCACACACAGCACAGGATGCGTCTTCAGAACAAACATACAAGACAGTACTAGCTTCAAGTTTTCAAGGAGCTAGTGCACAAGTTCAAATAGCTGGCTGTCACCAGTTCTATTTCTTCTTAACCAAAGGGAACTCTGAAGTACACTCACATGAGCAACTTTGAATTTCAGTGAATGTATTTCAGTTAAAAATCAGTGGCAGTGGGAGAGGAAATCACTTTTAAAGGTCTGGCAAAGCCACAGAAACCTCATCACCCAACACACAAAATGAGTATCAAAAGTTCACCTCATCAGTCTTCTCCATCTCAGTACCTTCTGAGTGGACGCAGCACAGGCCTGTCTAACATCACATATGAAATAAGTTCAGCAAAGCACTAAACATTTACTGTTTTTCCTTATGAGGCTACTCACACCATCCTCACTTTCCATCTCCCTCCCATCTTTTAACACGAACTTGAGGCAAAAAGAGTCTTTAAATATCGATATGAAAAGGTAAGCCTTCCAGAAGAAGTGTGAGTTGTTCACATCTGAGATCTATTCTTCAGTTAAAACATCAGCTTTGCAGGTGCATAATCTATCAGCGTTTTGCACAAAGGAAAAATAGTTAATGAAAATTTCAGACTATGAAACTTTATCAGTGTTACTATTCTAACATGCACCTAATGGAACAAAGGCAAGTTTCATATATGCACTTTCATTGCCATCATTTTGAAGACCTAATCCTGCTTAATGGTGTCCATCTTAGTGAATCTAGTCACTGTTTTCAACTTGCTTCAAGAACTGAAGGATTCCAACACATGGGCTTTTTTTTTTTTTTTTTTTTTTAAATCTATGGGTAAAAATGGATTTAAAAGAAAAAGCGTCATAAAATATCATTATCTTATTTTAACACAGTTAAGAAAATATATGCCAATCAGTTCACTTCATGCATGACTGCATGGCATTAGGCCTAAGCAACACTTAGAATGGTCGCAATTTTCCCCCTATAAACTTAAAATTCAGTTGTCACTGATACTGTTCCACCCAGAAACCTGGCAAAAAACATCATAACATTTGCATAACACCAAATTTCTTCTCATGCAAACTGTAGATTCCACAGGATGAAAAACAAACAAACGAAAAGAACCAACAGTTTAAATATATAGCAATAACGTGACTACTAGAATAACAACTAGGTCTTTGAAAGACATCCTGTGGAAACGTTTCTTTTTAAACAGAATTTTACACATGAACTTTAATATATATCATTGCATAAAATACTATACAGCAATGTTTTTTTTAAAAAAGTTGCTGTTTTTCCTATTTCAGTACAGGATATCTTCCAAATCCTTTTATTTTATATAAAATGCTTCAGCCAAAAGATTTTCCTGCAGTACAGATGAATGGTTTAAGTTAGTTGGACTTCAGAGCTTTTCAAGACTAACACATGCATTCACTCTAATCCATTCTAAGCGAATCTTTTGCCATAATCCAAGATTAGGACCTGCAATTCAAACACAATAGTGAATAATCCAGAAATCTGCTCCACATTTGTCCTGAGGCCTTATCCTTTGCCTATAGTATTTGCTTTTGTGATTTCTTAGGTGATGCACACCTAAGCTGCAGAAAGAAAAAAACTGTCAACAGAGCAATTGGAATACACAACCCCCTCCCCCATATTCAGAAGAATTCAATAGAAAAAAAAAATCATAATCATCATTAAAATAATACGAGCACTGGAAGACAGCAGTTAACCTCACAAGAAATATCATTGACACTTCAAGTCTGTTACCTTGTAACCTTTGTTTCTGGAGACATTAAAAAAAAAAAAAAAAAAAAAAGTAGCTTCTCTACAAAATCACCAAGAAACAACTCCACAACAGAATTTTACAAGAAAGGAAGTTCAAGTTATTCAAGTTTACAGAGTCAAGCAATGTGCTACACAAGCGCATTTCCTCCATATACCATGTGTATTTAGCAAAAAAATGCAAGTAACTGCAGTACAAGTTTATCTGCCTTAGACAAAGCTTAACAAAATTGTTCCAGTGAGAAAACTTGATTTCCTGATGCTAAGAAAAACTAATTTGTATTTGACATTCTGAAGAAATTATAACTCATATTCTTAAGATATGAGTTATTCAGAAAACTCGTATGTATATACCACGTTACAGAAAAACATACATATCAGTATTTACTGTTTTGCCTCACCCGAGAAGACATCTTTATGCACATCCTTTCTTCTGAATCTGCCATTTATTTCATTTTTTCATTCCTCCACAGAAGTGGAAAGAAACCAATAGCCTCCTGTTTCCTCTTATTCCCACACCCTCTCTGACCAGTTCTCACATTCCTCCTCGCCATTTAAGCTTTTATTTATTTCCTTTCTCACCCTTCTACATCTGAAGGCATGGAAGCCACCCTCAACCACTGCAGTACCCCTTTCTATCATACCACTTTTCTTTAGAAATTTCTGAGCTTCACTTTGAGATTCAGAATCAAATCTCTAGTAAGCAGCCTCACAACATTCCTCAAGCAACAACCTTATTGCTCATAAGGATTTCCCAGTATACTATTTGGGAAAATGAAAACACAGACTCTTTAGCAGGGTCTGCAGTGGCAGGGAAAGGGTCTTCAAACTAAAAGAGGGGAGCTTTAGATTGGATATAAGAAAGAAGGTTTTTTTAACACTAGGGATGGTGAGGCTGTGGAACAGATTGCCCACAGAGGTGGTGGATGCCCTGTCTCTGGAGACACTCAGGATCAGGCTGGACAGGGCTCTGAGCACCTGACCCAGTTGTAGGAGTCTCTGTTCATTGCAGGGGAGTTGAACTAGACGGCCTTTAAGGGCTTGTTCCAACTCAACATTATGATTCCATTTTTGTTTAATACAAACTATCCCTCAGGGTTCTCTAAGAAAGAAATGTTTTCAAAAACTATTTTCTATGTCTTTGCTGCCTTCTCAGTGAAAGCCACATTTTCAGAGAGGCCCCATCATTGCACAGGATGCACCACTCACTGGTTTGCTGGCTTCTTAAATCCTTCTGTGAAGGACTGCTTAGGGGGTAGAGCTGAGAATGATAGTACTGGCTCAGAATAATGGTTTTTATCTTTTCTATCTACTCATGGTCTGCAAATTTGTGTTTTGTTTTATATATATATATATATATATAGAGAGAGAGAGAGAGAGAGAGATTAAGACATTAGAAAGGAGAGCCATGATTTTCAGGGCACCTAATTAAGCTTGAAACTTAGTGCAGTATATCGCAATGACTACATGATGACATAGCAGGTGTTCTGAGGTCACTAGGATAGTTTGGATGCTGTGAAAACATCCTCAGGCAGAACCCGTCAGGAGCACAGCCACTGAACAGAGCAAAAATCAGAACTGACCCATGCAGTAGGTGGCCACATTTCTGTTCTGTGGACACCTCACACTGATGCAGCGCTGTCTTGTGTTGGCTCTTGAGACCTCACTTCAGCCCTGACCCAGCCACAAAGCTACAGGAGTCACTGAGTCCAAATAGTGCAACTGCTGCTACGTGGCCAGAGCAACTGTAGCCATGCAGGGCAGCAGGTGAGAAAAGAAGTTATCCTTTAATTTCCTGTTCTCTCTATCTTTTTCACATTAAATCAGTATCCGCTCTAAATCCCAAGTAATGGAGTACATAATGCAAAAGCAGCACTTTTCTGAAAGCTGAGATTAATGCAGACATAAAAATTTAAAACCAGTTAAAAAATATTCTCAACAAACCTTGTCCTATTTCACTGGGTTTGTGGGGACCAGAGGGAGACCCCCACAAATAAGCACTATAACTTCTCATATACACCCTTTTCCCAAAAGCTGATGCGATTCAGTGTTTGAATTGCAAAGCTTTGAATAGAGCAACTTCAAGCTGATAAGTGCGTGACTAATTCATGGATTATTTAAATATCATACACAATATTATACAGACACTGCTCAGATTTCTAGTGCTAAGGATTGGTCCATGCTCTTTCAGTGAATTCTTGCTTTTACAGGGATAGACATTAATACTTGGTAACCAGTCTGGAATGGAATGGCTTACAACATTGAATTTCAAAAGCAATGCTAGTTTTGAGTGTGCTTACATATTTATGGGTCTAAAAATTCAACCATATGCACAAATTTAAGATTCTGTTACCCAAAATATATAGTACAGTAAATGTCAACTGTCACTTCACTACGTTTGTTACTTCTGAAAGCTTTGCTTGGTTCCAGAGATGCTCAAAGGCTTTTCTTCAAAGTAGCTAGCCAAAACACACCAAGTTTTGCTGTTATGGCATTTTCCACAGAAATATATATACATACATGCATGCTTCTACATATTTATATATAAATACACACAGCCACGGAGGAGGAAAATTCTGAGTCACTTCTTTGCTTATTGTGATCTAAATCTGCACGGTAGACATGATCTTACAGCGCACAGCAACAAGTGCTCTTTTAGATAGATGGACATAGCATAGGACCATGGTTTATCAGTTTAACCTGATCCTATAAGCTCTGAGTCAGCCATTTCATTGGTATTAACTCCGCTGGCCATGTAGGACCCCGCTACATGTGCGCATCTGCATGCCATGGATCAGAGGCTAATTGCCTCATCATGTGCCTAGAAGGACTTTGTTCTTGCCTTCTAGGGGACAAGAAGGCTTGGCTGGGCAGCACTGTGCCGTTTTGTCTCCAAAGAACACCGCTCACCCGCCCCTGGTGCCAACACAGGACTGACAGTCTGTCTTTGATGAGAAACTAAATGCCTTTTCAATTTTACATATTTTTAGTCACTCTGGTTTAACATCTCCTCGACTTAAAGCAAGAAAATTCTCCTTTTACAGTATTGTGCAATGAGTTTATGTAATTGCTTCCATGAGAATCTGGCTATAACGGCCTTCAAAGAGTTACTTACAAGAAAACACAGGTTTTCATAGTTTGTCACGCAATTAGTTTTGTGGTCACTGGAAATCTACGTGTTCATCTACACTGCAATTCTTAACAGGGCCATCACATTAACAGTATACTTTTCTACTTACAAAACAGACCACACAAGACAAAGATATGAAAAGATTATCAGGAAAAAAATACATTTAAAAACAAAAAAATAAAAGAGAAAAACACATAGAAGCATTTGGAAATTGGGGATATTTACATCAAGGCAAACTGAAAAATTTGTTAGCGTAACTGATTTCCAGTGGGTACATCACCCTCACTATAACCTGCGTCTCTTGTTTGAAAAGCAGTAAGATATAAAATTTGTGACGACAAATTTCAGCTTTAAATTGGGATAACACTGTGACAGTCAACGCCAACCCTCAGCTGGTTATGTGTCTAACTTCACCCAGACTGCAAAACCTAACATTCTGAAAGCCCCAATCAACACTGTCTCAGTTTATTTTCTTTCTATTTAGATAAGGCCAAAAAAGCTATTTTCATGAAATGAAAACAGATCACCAAAAAAGCCACCAAGTTACAGCTTCCAGCATGTCTCTTCTACAGGCCTGTCCTCCAGCTGGTAAGAACATTAAAGCTGCTAAACTATGTTGTTTATCCACATTTACATTTAAGAGTTTACAACACTCACACATCATACTGCAGTACGTTCATACAACAGAAAACAAGTCCACATTTGCTGCTTTATCTCCACTGGTACGCTAGATGTCAAAATATGAAGGAGATTTCATTATTTAACATCCACATTTGTAGTATCTCTTAAAAAGGTCCTATGCATTCTACACAGTAAGTGTTGAATTTTTATTTCATATTCTTATATTAGAACCCAAGCTGTTACAGATGTTTACTAGATATAAGATTTATTTTGTTTGCATACTTCTAGAAAACAAATCTATATAAAGTTGTATTTCAGATTTGATGAATTACTAAGGCAAATACTCAGGCATGACTATTCCTGCAATGTCTGGGGTAAAATAAAACTTTAAGTGTTAAGTAGTTCTTATATGTATTACTTGCACTGGAGAAATTGTCTGTTCTGTACTTCAGTTTTGTTCTTAATAAAGGACCTGCTGTAAAAAAAGACTCCTGAGAGTCTCCCAATCAGTGGGCCACAGGTTCACAGTAGGCTTTATTCAAGCAAGAAACAGACAGGGACTGGGGTGAGGAAAACAAAGGTTGAACAAAGAAGTCAAGAAGCCAAAATGACTAAGTCTGAGCAAAGTACAGCTACTTAAGTTTGTATTTATCATGTGGAAAACAACTATCAAAATGCAGCCCATCAGCAGCAATACTTCTACTTACTGATACCAAAATGTACCAGATCAGCAATCACTTAGAGCATAGCTGTCCAACCTTTTGACTTGCCTGGGCCACACTGAGGGAAGAGGAATCATCTTGGGCCACGTATTATAATGACTGTCTATTATGTATTATGTATTTTATAAGTTGTACTATATAGTGAATGTGTATAAGTAACAAAACTTATTTTATTTTTTTAATTAAAACATTTTAAAGAAAGGGCAACAAAAACACTGAAGCCATGTTGGAATAAAAATATTACTGAAGAAGCAACCATTTATTTTTATAGTACTAGCAATGTTGAGTAAGTAATTATAACAATATCATAAGCAAAAAAATCCCAAAATCTACTTGATATATTTTTGTACTTCCTACACCATACTTGTCAAAAAAAACTATTGACTGTAGAGACCGCAACTGTTGTGGTAATATTTTCTGTGCCAAAAAGTGGATAACGCAGATGTTGTGGTCACTTCTACCCTTCCAAGAACTACATTTTAAAACTCCCATGCTGCACACCACATATTTAAATTATTAGTAGTAGACAATATCCTAATAGTCTGCGCTCAGAAGTCTTATTGATTGGTTATTTTTTGGCAACTTTATATTTGGCCCAGTGTCTCCGGGTGCCTCTCTTGTAGGGATGGCAGAGCATGGCTCCACCAGCCATCTCCCTTTAACACTTCCCAGCGCTTCTTCATGTTTCTGCCTCCTCTTTTAGCTGTATTAAGCCTCAGCCTCAGCTCAATTCTGCTGTCAGAGATGACTTTGTGCCCATCAAATGCCACTTTGCTGGAAGGGAGCTATTCCCCAGGAGCGTTAAACCCCAAGTTGGAAATCCCTCAAGAAAAGTAGATATCTCCATCTTCTCCTATCTGAGGAAAGAGTGTCTGAACACGACTGACAGCAAGAGGCACTGCCACTGGTTTGCAGAGAGCTAATGCATGTAAAGCATGCATACAGTACAGCCCAATAGCCAGCTAAAGCCTGGGTGAAAAGTTCAGCAAAGGAGACAGGTCATGTGCAAACAAAGCATCACCTCTGCTCAATAGAAGTGAGGCATTTCTGGACATCCACAAGAGCAGTGCTTTTGACAGTCAGTGAATACCGCTGCTACCAGAATCTCATCTCAGGCTATCTCATTTCCAGATGGTGAAGGTGACACTGAGAAGAGACTGTAAATACTTCAGAATCACAGAGAAAACATCCGGGAAATCTAGAGACTGAAGCAGGCTTCTAAACCAATGGTAGGTGCCTTAAGCACAACAAAACCTCACCCTTCCTCATGCTTAGATTGTGCCCCATATAAACTTCCATATGGAAATAAAATGCTTCAATCAATTACAACAACTTTGAATTCTGTGAGTTCAAAACTATTCTTGATTCATCACAATGCTAATGAATTTATAACCTTAGCCCTGAACATGAGCAGTTACACTGTTACACTAAGCGTAAAATTGGCAATACAATCTGCTTCAGCTGAGCCTAAATTTACTAATGCTAGCTTACTGATACTGCCTTAGTTTAACAACTGTACTTCAATTTTCCTGTCCAAAAGCTTTAAATCCCTATTTTCATCCCACTTTTCTGCATCAAAAATAAAAAATCAAATCAAAAATAAACCGTCTGTTGGGAATTCAAGAGGTTGATTCCAAACAGACAAAACTGAAAGGAGTTGTCATAGCAAGGAAAGCAAAAGCTTCACAGTTCTGATCTTCAGAAGTACCCAGCTCGTTAGCAAAGATGAATTCTTTTGTATTGAAGGTGAAATGGCAAATATTTTCTGTTATTAAGGAAGGTTTTGGATTACTTTCTCCTCACCCAACTGCAAGATTTCCAATAGCTAATCATAATAACAATAGAAAGATTATTAAGACTATCCTAAAGCTATAATAACACCAATAAAGTAACACATATAGCCACCGCAAAAATTGCATTGTTTTTTTGGTGGTGCAAACAGTTTCAGGACTCTGACTGCAGAGAATTATTCATCTCCTAATTTCAAGCAAAACAAAAAACCAATAACTACAGAATATAAAAACTAATGACCTACTGCTTTAAAGGTGAAGAGATCTGAAAATGGAGAGACTGAACTTTAACCCTTTGGTGTCACTGCAACCAGAGCTCCCGCAATTACAAATGTAGCTGAATACAGCAGGTTAGGTGTCAATGGTATAAAAGGCTGGTATAGACAGGTTAGAAAGAGCCCTCAGAATTTCTAACAGGGCTTTAAATTCCAGAAAAGTTTTGTCTTTGGGGATTTTCATTGATAATTCCATAGCAGCAGAGGTTTTTTTTCCTTTTTTTTTTTTCCTTTATTTTCCATATACAACAACATTTTCAGTTTCAGTGGTAATAGAGGATGCCATCTGGTCTGTCACTGGTCCAAGAAAGAGGAGGCCTTTAAGTAATCAAACACACTTCTGTGTTGTTCAGAGCAACAAGTGATGTTGCAAGTAGACAGACAATACACTGCCACAGAATACAAAGTGAGAACAAGAGGGCTCTCCAGTTCAGTAAGTATAGATGGGTGCAAATTACCTCCATTTGTGATTTGACTATGCTAGAAGCTCAACATGCCATAGAAAAACATCACTACTTGCTAGATCAGAAGAAACAGATATGAACCTATAGGATGCTCAACATTTTGACCCTGATCAAGAAAAGCACCTGATCAGCAGCTTAACTTTTAGCACAGAGATCTTCCAGAGAGCTTCCAGGTCAGGATCAAAGTGCTCACTGCATCTTACACAAAAGACTCCCCCCCCTGTTTAGTGAGTCAGAGTTGTGATTCTCCTCTGAAGCATTAATTGGCTCCATGATGCTGTGTTAAGGCCAATGGGAGAGCAAGTTTACTAGGCAATTACAGGAACCAATGAGAGATCAATGTGACCTTTGAGAAGTCCTCTGATCCAGCCTCTTGCCTTCAGCAATGACATCATTAGATATTGTCAGCAACAAAAATCAAAATAAACAGAAAATAACTCAAGCAATGAGCTATCAAGAAAAATCACAACAGGTTAGGAGTGGAAAAGCAGTACAAAAGGAAACTAATCTGATATGCAGAGGGATAGGGGAAAAAAAAGAAAAAAAAAGAAAAAAGAGCAAAATGGTGCCCTGGTATGTAGAGAGAGTCTTCACAGAAGACACATTCCAGGCTAACGTACGTATTTTAGTTAAAGATGCCTTTTTATTGGTATATATTTGCAGACACATGGCACACCTTGAGACTCAAGCAATAGTTTAGCACATTTAGTGACAACAATAATCGAGCTCCAGCAACATAGAAGATCCCCCTGAGGACTGATTTTTTTCTGTTTTAATCCTGCTCACTTCTTTCCACGCTTAAATACTAGCTTTGCTTCTTGCCTCTGGCTGAAGAAAGTTGAGGATTACGCCACTAATTAACTGGTGGCTCTGGGACTTGTAGCCTAGCAGAGTAATGAAGAGCTAAACTGAGAAAGTGCCCTGGGAAGCCTATTATGTCAGTGATTCTCACTTCTTTAGAGAAGGAATTATTTTCTTGGCTTATCTTAAGGCAGGAGATCATCACATAGTTGTTTTCTCTCTAATAAAGCCTTCCCAGCCTCCACACATGTAAATTAGACAAGAATGTGAGTTACCAGCTCCTCCACAAGCAAGATATGGCAAGCTGCAGGTGAGAGTTCACCTGGATGTAAACCAGCAATACGATTGATTTGGCAAACTCGCTCATCTTGGGTGTCATGTCATCATTCCTCCCACTGCCTGTTTTTTTCTGATCAATAAACCCCCTGTGCCGTGTCACCCAAAGGAGTTAATTTTACAGCCAATACTTTATTCCTTACAAAGAGAAAAGATGAAGTCCCACAAAGCTGAAGAGTTTTGGGCCTGTGCAAGAACAACAAATACAAGTACTACCTAACTCTTAAGTGTTTAACTACATATTTTCAAAGATTACATAAACACTGGGTAATGCAATAACATGACCTTGGAGAGAAAGCTCCCTCTATCATGAAACCATCTACAAGGTAACCTCAGGAATTTAATTCTTGCCTGAAGCCCCACTTCTACTGACTGAATCAAAACATACACGCAGCAAATTTAGACTGCTGTGGTCTACACCGAAGCATGCACCAATGCAGTGCTTACAGGTCGATATAACCAAAGAACCATGAAACAGAGCTATCAGCCGAAAAATAATAAACTGTGATTACAACAAAGTGAGATTCCCAAACGCTTCATCCAAGTCATAACTGAATATTTAAAATGTATAAAAGCCCTAGAACTCAAAATACATTCTCATCACTTGTGAAACACGCTGCTATTAAAATAACAGCAAACTGAACACCATATTTTGACCTAATTAAAAGGAACAGAAATTGGAAAAAATTAAATGGCAAGTATTCCATCTTCCAGTGTAAGGCAACTTTGGGAAACTGAGTAAAAATTTGGAAATCTATGTCTTCTAGTAGTCAGCAACCCATTGCTCTTCCTCCCTCAGTCTTCCTTCTTTTCCAGGAAGAATTAAAGTTTCAGAGCTTTATCTGAGGGCAGCAAGTGTCTGATTTAAAGAAAAACAATTTGAATCCTTTAGGGTAGCAGCCAGACTGGAATACTATGTGCACCATAGCATTAGTACTAAAAATATTTTTAATAGCTAAAAAAATGTAGAAATTCTACAGTAGTTGGAGAGTATTTCAAGTGCTTCAAATGACCCACTCCAGATTATTTGCAGTGATTCTTGAAAGTCATACAGTCAGTGGAAAATGAAGCCCTATCTGGACGTATATTTTGTATTGCATACTACCTTCCCTAGAAAAGACCACTATTTTGCATAAAAAAGAGAAAACATTTATTCAGGCTCTCTGCGGTCCAACTGATTTGCAAGTAAACTGTCGTATTTGCATGTCCTATAAAAAAATAAAAATAAAAAAATACTATTACATTAATGACAGTGACATTTAAGTGTTCTACATCAAACATAAGGGATTGGATGTTACTCAATCAGAATTATCTCCAGTAAGTGAAAGTATAGACTTGGTAGTAGATAGTACTTTATGAAATATTTTTTTCATTTTTTAAATTACTACTTTAAACAAAATCAATTACTCCAAGAATATTATTGATCTAGTATGTTTATCCACTGTATCAGCTGACATTGCTTCTTCAGGAAGAGTTCAACCCCCTAATAAGCTGTTATCAATTGGATCTCTCCTGATAAACGCTTTGAAAAGAAGAAATATGGTCACTGGAGCTCGATCTAAGCATTCTTTTAAGTAAATAGCTGACTGAAGCTCCTGTGTTAGCAGGAGTACAAAGTGAAAAACCTGTTTATTTCTTCTAAAGTATATTTCCACTGTAAAAAGAAAAGACGACTTTTTGCCTTCAATTCCCCAAACATCCTTATTTAAACTCAGGTTTACACAGTATTATCTACAAGTTTTGAAGCAGCATACTTGGAAATGTGCAGTTCTCTGGCAGCTCACAGGCAGAGGGAAACACCCCTTCCCAACCATAAAAGGGCTGAGTGCATGTTCTCAAGCGGAAAATGTGCAGAACCTTATTTACAAATGTATAAATACATGCCATTCCTTTGCGCTCACAGGCACAGCTGAAAGCCAGCCAGAAAAGGAAGTACCAGCAACTCAATCTGAGATTTCCAGTACATTTCCCCTCGCATGGGATCATTTTGGCCTACATTTTCATAGAAGTCTGATTATTTTAGTGAATAAAACCACATCACACACAGTCTTCAAATCAAGAAAAACACGGGAGGGGTTCAGAAGCATTTTTTCAGTTAGCACAACAAACATCTATTTCTTTCCTTTCCTTCCCAACCACCCGCAGCCCCTCCTAAGATAGATATGGCAGACCGAGGGGAAAGAAGCCCAACTGCTCAGCCTTGGATTCAGAATCAACCACGGAACATCTCACAGCGAGCACCTACCCTCCAAAAGGTTCCAGAAGACAGGACCTGCTGGCAGGCAGCCACTGACCCATCCTCGGTGATGTCCCCCACTAGAATCTGGGCTTGCCTGGATGCAGGAGCTCTGCCAATAGACTTGCCCAATGCTACTGAAGGCAAAGAGATGCTTTCAGCAGAGCATGTGTTAGGCTGTGCATGACTGCGGACTTCATTCCTCCTCTAGGAATCCATAAAATAACAAACAAGCGCCCTCACAAAAGACAGCCTATCAGCTGAGTTGTGGGTTATATTTAAACATAGAAGGCAATCCTGAAAAACATTTCTTGTAAGTCATCCCAAATAAAAACATGCTTACCATGTAACTTCCTTGTGTAAATTTAAAACTGAGCTTTCAGTTCTACAGTCTAAACATAACAATGCTATATCACGAAGTCCAGAACATCAGAATTAAAAAAAACAACACAACAACAACACAGAAAACAAGTAGCTGCTGCTACATAGTGCTTATCTTGTCACCTCTCCCTGATGTGGTTAATGGGGAATTATCCACTAAGTAGCGGTTATTTATTGTGCGCATAACAACCAGAACTTCAGAGCACAAGGCATCAGATACACAGCTTTTCTCTTTAACATACTTATCTAATAGCAAATATTTTTGTTTTGGTTGCAATGAAAAACACATACTTAAGGGCAGAATGGCTTCCAAACCCTGATTCCACAGAAACTAAAGAGATACATTCTGGTATATACCTGGTACGCTGAAGGGTCTGTTTCTAGGATTTCTTAATTATTTTTAAATGAAGAGAAAATTGTGTTGGAGGAGTGGCAGGGGGCAGTAATTCACTATCATGCACAAGCTAGACAGAAGACATGGCAATACCTGTTAAATTCTGGAAAACTTTCTTATGTATGTAAGACAAGTAGGAAAGAGGACAAGGGAAAACAGTGGAAGAGAAGTACCTACTTCATGAGATGTAAATTCCGATGTAAATTCCATTGCCTCTACCAAGGATCCCACCTACTTCCCCACAGGGGAGCTGAAATAGTCAGCAAGATTGATTTATTCTCATTACAATGTTAAGACAAACATCTGTGGATCTTATGCAAAAGAAAATTTCCTACACCTATGTGTTAGCAAATGGGTCACAGTTTCCATGCCACTGTCAGGTTTCCTTTAGATAGCTGCGTTTTGCCAGCAGCCCTGAAAAGGGCTCTTCAGACAAATTCGGCCACTAGATCTGTTCCTTGAGCTGATAAGGTAGAAGAAAGTCTCTGCTGCTCTTACAAAGAGGCTTCATAGAGGAGTAGATTCTGGTCCTGACGGTATACTAGTCAAAGGAAAAAAAGCCTACAGGAAGAAAAGTGAAGCCAAAACAAACAGACCACCACTTCACATAGCAGCCTAGTGCTTAAGAAAGAACACTAAAGAGCATTTGCTTCCCATTTATACAGTCACCACCCGAATACCAACATCTCTTAACAACATTAACAATGCTGTACTTGAAACAGAACATGGAAAGAGCTTGCTGCAGTGAAATTTATGGCTCTGTACCACCGTGGTTCCCAGCATTTCCAGGTCTGAACACAGCACAAAGAACTTTCTCAACATCATTCCCACATGCAGAGCTTCAGCGACAGGATTACACAACACATACCTGTTACAATTGGAAAGATTAACGTGGTGGAAGGGTGATAGTGGAGTGTAATAGCAAAGGGACTATATTATAGGAATATAATATAGGAATGTATATATACGAATAATATATATATAGGAATTACATGGACTATGTGCAGGTCTTAGAAACATGTTCTAATTCCTGCACAGTCCTTGATATTTCATCTTTCCCCCCTGGGAGTCTATACTGCCTTACATTAGTAATCCGGCAAGATTCTGGCAGGCAAACAGGCTCATGCATTGCATGGCCTCTCAGTATCACCACTAATGCACTTCTGTTGAAGTCTGAACTTTCCCACAGTTGTCTGGAGAGTCAGACCCCATAAAATGTCTATGTCCAAGATGTATTCTGGGACTGGAGCAATAGACATTTCATACTCATGGGGTGTGAGATGCCCAACCCCCAGTTTCAACCACGTTTGGGTGACAGGAATGGTCTGTCCCACAAAACCATCAATCATTTCTCTTTCTCCTTGAAATTTAGTCAGATCACCAAAGACAACTGATCTTTCCGTGCCTGTGTCCACCAATGCCATAACTCGTACATTTTTCCAGGACCAAAAAAGTGTTAGTTTGACATAGGGTCCCTGGTCTCATCTGGAGACCTTAGTTACAGGGGAACTAACATCTGCTGTCTCACCATAAACTGTCCTATGGCCAGATCTTTTCCCTCAGGTGGCTTTGGCATTGTAGCTCAAGTCACCCAGGGAGGCTTTTTTCTTCTATTAGGGACTATAAAGTCCTCTAAGTTTCAAGTTCTTGTTGGTACTTGTTGAATTATTCGTACTCCTGATCTTTTGGGAGTATTTTGAAATTTCTGATCATCTCATAGTTGTTTCCACAATTGAAGTAAAATATGATAAGGCTGCCAATCAATCTTGGCAAAGGCCACCCCAGCCCATATTAGATCATTAAACATTTGTTTCCAGGACACCGGCATGGGGCCTGATCGGGGTGCCCGTGGGGTAGCTTTTCTGGTCTTAGTAACTGAGAGTACCTCGGCTCCTTCTACCACAGTAACATTACGCCTTGTTCTTAGGTGCTCTGTTTCATCCAAATTGGCTACCACCTGGGCAGCCTGTTGGACAGTGGCCTCCGAGGCAACTAGGGGTTTCAGTATGGAAACTAAGGTTCCATGAAGGTGGGAAGGAGCCTGTTGTAAAATCTCTTCCCACACTGTTGAGAAAGCACCAATTCATAATGCCTAGGAGCACTGACAGCCTCATGCCAACCATTTCAGATTTTTTTCTGTAGAAGATGATTCCAGGGGTTACAAGACTGTTTACAAACAGAAGTTATTCAATCTCCCCTTTCTTCTCTTGTTATCCCATCCATCCATAAATACACATCTGATCATTTCTGACAGAAATCTTTTTGGCAGGTACAAGACGCTGATCTTTCTCACCAAAAGTTGACACTGTCTGGATCACACCCTTTTCCTTCCAGGCTCAGCTTATTTAAACAAAACATTTAAATAAATAAATAAGCAAGTCTCCAAGTCTCACATGCACAAAACACAACAAAAGAACGCCATCAACAACAAGAAGCAGAAATCATTAAAGCTAAAGCCACTGTTTATTGTTTGTTTGCTTGTTTGTTTCTCAAGAGCCTTAAAATGGTTCCCCTTGAATTTATTTTTCTTCATTTTCCTTCTCCCAGCATCTTACCACAGGAATGCACTTGTTTTCCACAACTGCCTCTTTAACCAAACCACCCACTGACTTTTATGGTCATTTGCTGCATCACAACTAAGGGACAGCTTGCAATCCCAAATGAAGTCAGGCTCAAAATGGCCCTTCTTTTGAGAGATCAGAAATGAAGAATAATCTGCTCAAAGTTCTTGTTACTTATATAGCAAATATAGCTTTAAAATATAATACAGGGTGTTAGACCAAGTGTCCTCCTATTTATGTAGAAACTCTAGTGTGCAGCAGCTCTCGGTGCTCACTGTGAAAAAAAAAACAAGTACCGTGAGCAAAACTTTTCAAGTAAATAGTTTATCTTCTCATAGAGCTTACCTGCAGCCCTACAAATTGCAATTACTATCCAAAAAGACTGCCTCCCCACGATTTGTGAATATAGGCACTCAACTGTAACCATGACTCTTGAAAGGGAGCATAACACTGTGTTTCTGCTATTTTGTAATTGTTCAGTGTTTTAATTTGTGGGGGGTTTTTTTGTTGTTTTTTTTTTGTTTGTTTGTTTGTTTTACAAAATAAGTACTCTTATAACACAAGCTCTCTGAGCTCTCATCCCTTGCAAATAATCAACAGTTAAAGGAAGGAAAGAAGTCTTGGTGAGAACCTTGTTTCTCCTCAGAACTATTTCAGGAAATACTAAATTGCTCTTTTTTTCTTAAGTGCCAGGAATAACAAGAAGACAAAACATGGTTACACTGAATCTACTTTTTCACCAAGGTACCATTGTTTGTTGTCTCTTACTGCCCCAAGTGGCAAAGTAAGCATGTGCCAAAGATGACCCACAATTTTCAGAGAAATACTATTTTTCTGTTGACATTCTTCCCCCCCCCAGTTCTGGGATCCTGATTTTTAAAGCTTATCATTTGCTCTAAACAATGAAAACCATTGGTATGAAGCTGTCTCTTTAAACCGTTCTTAAAAGACAAGCAATTCAAGAGGCCACATCCAACATCAACAACAGAGGAAAAATGGAAATTGCTCATGTTGAGAATCTAACGCAGATAAAAAGCCTAGGAATCTGCCTCTTTTTCTGTGCTTCATCAGACTTATAAACACATTACATGGAAGAAAGTCTCAGCGTAACAGTAAGAGCCAAAAGTATTGGTTTCTCTCTTCTTCCCGGATATGAACTCTGTGATTAACATCAAGTGAAAGAAAATGGCACAGGATTAATTTCTTCCTCTAAGAAAACAAATCTCAAGTTAATCATTATTGGCTAATAACTACAATGCCCATGACTTGCCAACACAGAGCAGCCTCAGGAGACCATTGGAAACTTGTCTATCAAAAGTTCAGCAAGACCTATCTGTTCAAAGAGCAACAGTCACACAAACCCTATATTGTAAGGAACAGGGTCTCAAAAAGGATTCTCAGCTTTGCATGCCATAGAAAAACAAGCTAAGCCAGTATTTTGCACTGTACATGAAATCTAGATTGTAGCTTTTGCTGTTTTCAGCTTTGTGTCCTAATGGTGAAAACTCTTCCAAATCTCCTTTTCAGTACTCTTACATGACGTACTAATCAGGTGATAGGTCTAATAGACTTGTAAAATAAAAGTTATTCATGCACAATATTACGAAAAAAATGTTCAACCACATTTGGTAATCATCATTCAGCCTTCTACTTGTAACAAAAGGGATAGATAGATAGAAAGGTGTAACGCAGTGCGGCCCACTGTAATTTATTTATTTATTTTTATCCAATAGATAGCTTTCAACACCACAGATTTCTTTTTCAAATCTGTCTCAGTTTTCAGCATATACTGCTTCTCTGTGCTAGAATGCATCCAACAATGCTCAGCTATCCTGTGAACTACAGAAGAGACCGTTTCTCCCTTGGCATAGAAAGAAGATTTCTACACTTCTAATCAAACTACTTTTTAACTCCTTACCAACTGCACAGTTTCACATCTGTCTATGAATATTTTATCACTCTGAATGCAAATAGGGTAGAAGCCCTTCTACACAGCTTAGAAGAGGCACTGAAAGTACTATAAAAGAAAATAATGTTCAAAATGCATGATTAACTTTTATCTTACAAATACTACTTTCCATAAATAAACTTTATTGCATTTCAACTATTACTGGAATTTATTTTTATTTTTATTTTTCAGATAAGAAAGCAATTCACATCCTTTAAATGATTTTTATAGCTAGACAGGAACAACCACCATAGCAAACATGAATACAATTGCTGAGATTATTTAATATCATGTTTTATGAATGTAATCAGAAGTCTGAAAAAGAAGTCACCTTGCTAGATGTTTCCTTTTTCCAGGCTTTGATTAATGACAGTGGCTTGATCTTGCAGATGTGCATCATACATTTTTCTCCTAGCAATGAGAACTAATTTCTTCACAAGTTCAGGGCAATTCCTTATACACTGAGGAAACTTCTTGGGTGCGTTAATGAAAAACTCCTCATTATTTCTTTGTATCTTTGACACCTATCCAAAGTACCATCATTAGACAAATATAGGGGAGTAGAGGTAGTCAATACACTATTGGTAAGTATTTGTAGTTAAGTGAGCAGCAAGTACAATAAACTTCTAGTGCATAGGATAGAGCGCACTACATTAAACAGCACTGTCAGTGATGCCTTCATATTAATGATTTGACTAAAGTGGGGATGAAAGAAAATTAAATGCAATCCTAAATATTAATTAATTAACAAAATCTTTGTAAGGTGGACTTAAAAGCAATGAATATTCTGAAAGCGAAGTTGGAAAGGAGATAATGTAACTGAAAAAATCAGTGTGACTGAACTGTGGCTAAAATCTTACACCAATGAATTGTTATATTTGACACTATTGCCAACACAACACTGTAGATACACACACACACAAAAAGGTGCTCTGACTTATAAGACCATCCATTTAAAGAACAACAAAAGGTGTTGTCTTTTGTGATCCTATAGAGATGCAGGGGTACAGGATTCAGAAATAAATAGCTATTCTATGTTCAGTAGCAACACCTGTGTGCAGATGTAAATTCCAAAACAAGATGGCATGAACCAGATGTAGCACACAGCTGAGACGGTATATCTTTGTATCTTTGAGGATCATATTGGCCACATCCAAACTACAAGTCGGGTATGGATCCGCATATTCAACAGTCTCTACTGCCTGGAATTAAATAGATGTAAGAACAGTTGATGTGTAGAATCATAGAATCATAGAATCATAGAATCACTCAGGTTGGAAAAGACCTTAAAGATCATTGAGTCCAACCATGACTCAACCTAACCAACAACACTCCACTAAATCAAGTCCCTGAGCACCACATCCAAATGGTTTTTAAACACATCCAGGGATGGTGACTCAACCACCTCCCTGGGAAGCCTATTCCAGTGCTTAACAATCCCTTCTGTAAAGAAGTGTTTCCTAATATCCAACCTAAAGAATCCTTTCTTCCTTAATATTGGAAAATGAGAGTGAAATAGAAACAGTATTCGTCATGTTACCTAGCATTACTTGATCTTCACCTATACATACATACAAGCCTACTATTTAGCCCATAAACAACTTCATTTATTGTTTTGAGGATCTGTTTAGTATAATGTTAAACCACTTTTAATACAGTCTAAATAGTTTCAGATCCAATATTTTCACTGCTTGCCTAAGCTGACCAAAACCAAGAAATGGTTGCTTTGTAAAACTACAAAGAATATATTCTCTTCTGAAATTCAAATGCTGAACATAAAGATTAATAAATACTTCCCAAAATTGAAAAAAAAAAAAAAAGCTGAACAAGTCAATTTAACCCAAGAATATTACCTCAATAAAAAGGACAAAAACAAACAAACATTAAGCACCCACACACATAAAAATGTCAGAACAAACCACATACAAGTGCACATAACTATAAATTCAAGTAATTAAAGACCATCCATTAAGCAACTGCTGCTAGGAATGAATGCTTTGCTGTTGCCATTTTCCAAAAGAAAACTAAACATCTATTCTAGGGTGAAACATTTTAAACAGTTTCTAATGAATCAGGAGCAGTAACAAGATAAGAGATTTTCTGTGTTTGTTTAAAATACCAAGCAAGAGAAATCAGCTTTATGCATGGGCATTATTTCAGCCCTGACTGAGTACTTTCAGTGGTAGTGTTTTAGACTCAAAGAGGAGCTACAGATCCTGTAAAACTATCAGTCAACATTAGACATACCACAGCCTCAGCATCAGTTTCTTTTCTCTAATGCAAAGAACTCAAACCAGGTCAAATTTTGGCAATATAATTACGTAAAAAGCAGTTACACTGCAGAAACACATCACAACTCTTTCTCTTGGTATCATTACACAGCACTTTAAAGCTTGATTAGTGAGACAAATTAGTTCTATGATTCTTACTGATAAAGTAAGCACAAGGTTTAAAAATGTGTTTATATTTCTATTTCGCAACAACACAAAACCATCTTTCCAGCTACAAGCAGTAAGAGAATCTTGCAAAGCAGACAGATACTGAAGCGAGCTTTCTTTACTTTTATACTCCAGGGTGCCAAAGTGTGCCACGCTCGAGGTACTAGGCAAGATTGCAAGTAACCACAGTGCTTTCTTTCAAGAAGAAAATGAACTTAAAACCCCTTTGCCAGCCCTAGCTAAACTCATTTCAGAACAGCCACTTTCCCACCCCCACACTGCTTCTTGCAGATACTGAAAATCAGTTATAAAGTAGCAATCTCCAGTTAATAAATACATAAATAAACAAAATGAAATAAAAGTGGCCATTCCCAACATCTCATAACAGTCATCATGTGGTCAGCAGATCAAGGGAGGTGATCCTGTCCCTCTACTCTGCACTGGTGAGACCTCACCCAGAGCCTCACCTGGATGTAGGTCTCCTACTAAATGAGTTGGGTGCCTTGGTAATAGGGGATACTGAAAAGGTGGAGATTCTGAATGCTTCAGTTTTTAATGCTAAGACTAGCTCTCAGGAATCCCAGAACCTGGAGTTAAAAGGAAGAGTCTGGGTAAATTAAGACTTTTCCTTCGGTCAAGGTGAATCTGGTCAGAGCGTCTAGGCAAAAAAAAAAAAAAAAAAATCAATGCACATAAATCCATGGGCCTTGATGGGATGCACCCAAGAGATATATTTACAGGTATGAATCTCCTGGCATAACATCAGACACCTTATGTAGTAAGACACTTGAAGCCTTGAGATATATTTTTGAGAGGCAGTCTATTGTAATGTTTTTGAAATACAAATTGTCAATAATATGAACACTAGTGTTTTACAATCTACATTGCACAATGAAACATTCATCTGATTTACCTTGTAAAGGACTATATAAATACAAGATTTCCAAGGAAGTTATTTTTACAGCCACATTATTTTGGACTGCACATATACATAAGTAGCCTCACACATGTACAGTTAATAGCAACTAATGCCAAACTTTTGCAAGGTTGCTTTCATTCCGAAATTATTTTCACATTTCAGTCCATGAAAATTTGTGAGGGGCAGCTGAAGTTACGTTGGCAATAGCAGAGCTGAGCAGCCACTTCTCATGACAAAGAAGGCACCTACAGTAGCCGACACCAACACTTCTTCACCAAACTTGACAAAGTTCTCCCTATGTAAGTTTACATTTACTGTGAAGTATATAAATAATTCTAGATAGCATTTTATTATGCAAAAAAAAAAAAAAAAAAAGTTACTTATCCTCTTTTGCACTCCACTTTTCAGAAAGAATAATGTAATGAATCATGAAGGTCTTCAGTTGATGTGCTACAGGTATGACTTCCACTGCTTAAATTTGGTCCAACATAAGTTTCCGTAACAGACTTTTAACTTGGATCAAAGTTGCTGCCATTCTGTACAAACCTATTTATATGAATAGAGCACACAGCCAAAACGGTTGCTTTGTAATTAGTTCAGGCATGTTGAAATCCAGAAGGGAAACTGTTTTAATTTATTTCCCCTGGAATACTACAAAGTTCCAGTACAGCTTTACAGTGTAACCACGTGTACCAAGAAAGAACCTTCATTTACCTAGAAAACAGATCAAATTATACTATTGAATTGTTCTTCTATTTCTCTGCTCCACTCTGAATGCACTGAAACGTTTGAAAATACTGTTCCTGAGACTTTGTCATCTATAGCGTCAAAGACATTTTGGCAGAAAAAGAAAGTCTTGTTGAGGGCAAAATTCAGTCAAGATGACTGTAAAACTTAATCCACACCTTCGAATTTGGACAGAATATCCACCACTTAAACGTCTTGTAAATGACCCAATTTGTTTACATGACCCTGTAGATTTTTATGACTTTTCCATAAAGAAGTTATTGCATCCATTCCTTTTATTTTGTTTGAGAGCATTTGAATAAGCCCCAGAACCACAAGCAAGTGAAACAGACACTCTGCAGATGGAAGTGGCCTCATATAATTCACCACTACCTGTAGAAAAGTCAGAACAACACTTTCAGTTTGGAATTACCTTCACACACACAGCAGAAGAATTTCCTGTGCCATATGTCTTCCTAAAATGTTTAACTATTGTATAAAATGAGTTCTGGTTTCCTGTCCATCAGGAGAAGAACACAAAGCCACTTGGACTTCTGCTTCCCATTGCCTTCAATGAATGTGAAGGCACTCAGATGGTTACACAGTGAGGTACACAAAGGCAAGGAGATCAAATAATAGTGGTATTAATCATAAAATAATCCAAACTTATCAGCTTTTCTACCTGCTACTATGCCCTGGTTCATCCAACCAAGCTCCACAAGTAGCAGTTTAATAAAAGACTGGACAACTGCTTTTTCTGGAAAAGACCATAGCCAAAGATTCAAAACAGCAATACTATTCATTATTTCACAAAGTAGAAGCTCTTCCAGTAAGTCATTTCCCCTACTTAATGTGCTTTAAACAAATTATACTTACAAAGCAGCAGAGATATTAAAAGGACTAGACTGACCTGGGTGATATGGCAGGAGTGTCTCCAAGTAGTATTATTTTATTTTTTTTTCCCCACTCTTCAAATATAACGTTACCTGCTATGCTATTTTACACCTGGACTTCTCTTTGACAGAAATCTAGGGCTTTGCTGATAAGTGACAAACCAAATAATTGTTTAAAGATGTAAAAGAGCAAAAACTACGAAAGCGGCATCACACGTGTGCCTTTCACTGCCTGGGCCTAGTCTGAAGCAAGTGCTGAATGCCCTTCCTCACTTTCCCTCAGCTGATCCAAAGTACTGTAGGCAAATTACGGTAATAGCCACTCAACTAAGGGTACTGCTTACCTAGAAAATGGAGCACTACAGGAACTCAAACCAATAAAGCTGTATGTCCAACAGGAAGGTTTGCAGCATGCACCCCAGGGAGTACAGACTGATGCCCAGCTCCTACTTAGCCCACACTCAGCCTTACTTGGCCATGTATTGTGCTGTGTTTGAAGTATTAACGATGCCTCAAAGTGGAGCAATGTCTGGAAACTAACACAATAATCAACTTAAACCAATTTGAGAAGTAATTTCAGTCTTTTGGGCTTTGGGGGAGAAACTGAACACAGAGATGTTCCTTTGACTTAAAAGAATCTCAACCGAATCTTGAATGAATTTACTGTGAAGGGACAGGTAAGGCCAATGAAAAATTTATGAGGATTAATTCTCTAAGGATGTGTGGCCCTTAAAAAAAAAAAAAAAAAAAACACAAAACAAACAAACAACAAAAAACAAGGTAAGTTGTTACTGGTTGCTACTCCCTTCCAACTCTCCCATTCTCACCAGTATAAAAGGATGCAACTACACAGCGAGTAACACTTGAACATTTTCCTATTCCATGAGCAAGGCTTTTCCTGCTTGTAACAGACATAAGAGGATAATTCATTCTCATATCCCAGCTCCAAACACTTGCATATGAAAATGTTCAGCCTGGAAAAGAGATTCTCTGTGGAGACCTGAGAGTGGCCTTTCAGTATCTGAAGGAAGGCTATGTGAAGGAAGGGGACAGATTCTTCAGCAGGGTTCGTTGTTATGATATGACAAGGGGAAATGGTTTCAAACTAAAAGAGATTTAGATTGGATATAAGGAAAAGGGTTTTTTAAGGGTAGTGAAGCAATGGAACAGGTTGCCCAGAGACATGGTGACTGCTCCATCCCTGGAGATATCCAACATCAGACTGGATGGGACTCTGAGCAACTTGATCTAGCTGTGGGTGTCCCTGTTCATTGCAGGGAGGTTGGACTAGATGGCCTTTAAATTCCCTTACAACTCAAAAGATTCTATGATTCTATGACTAGGAAACAAGTAGCAGACAACATGCTAAAAGATTTTTTGAATATTTAAGGTTGGAAAAGATCACTAGGATTATCTAGTCCAACTGTCAACTCATCACCATTAAAACTAGTACCTAATTGCCACATCTATCCTCTTGAAAACCTCCAGAGATGGTGACTCCACTACTTCCCTGAGCAGCCTGTTCCAATGCCTTACCACACTTTCTGAGAAAAAGAAACAATTTTTTTGCATTGCATTTCACTGCAGTGTTGAAGAACTTCTCTACTTTGTCACAATCACAAGTCAAAAGAGGATGTGGTGTACTTCTTCGGTTCCCAGGAAAAGAGCTTTAAAGTGTTTCAAAACAAGCGCTGGATTAAACCGAAATATATTAATCTTAGGACAAATTGCATCACTATCATGTTTCCTTTTAGATGACACATTCATATTTTGTTCTTCCTTTTCTTCTCTAAACAAATGAAATTTCTGCCACCCAGCAGTAATCAGACTGTACCAGCAGTTAATTCAGCTAAACTCAGCAGAAGCAGCATTGCTTCCTACTGCTTTGAAGTATGCTCTTTCGTCAGAGATAATCTTGCAGTCAAACTACTGCACTTAATAAAAGCACTGACATTCTCACCTCCAAGAATTGGATGAGCTGCATCACTCAGACATCAACATACTCCTTCAAGTGTTGCAAACCCAAGTTAAGTGATCTTCACCAGAAACTTCATATTGTGATTCTGTCCCTATCCATGAATTAGCTGCAAGCTCCTTTAAAGATGCACAGACAGGGAAATCCTCTAGATGATTATGATGGGATACGTAATGCCAGGCACTACCTAAGAAGACAGAAGCCATTTCTGTCCTTTTGACACTTAGCTGAATTCCACCTGCACCCACCAAGTCTAAGATAAACAAGTCTTGAACCCCCACTTGTCATTTTTCTCTTTGTTTAAATGACATAACCCTCCACTTTCCAAAAGATTTAAGAAATACATTACGAAGTAATCCATGATGAGATCTTTAAAAATAAGGGTTTCTATTCAAAAGCATAAAAAAGAAACCACTTAGAGGAAATTAAGAGCTACCAAAAGATTGGCACATTACCTATGCTGCAGGAATGACTGGAGTCTAATGAAGACCATGGTTTTCTAGAATTTGCTTCAGCAACTTTACTTATCACTATTCATTGATCCTTCCTTCTCCTCCATTCAGCAATCGTGAGGCCAAATCTGCAGTACTATGTACTGAGGGTGCCAGAATTGGACAAGAAAGACCCGAGCATACTGAAGAGCATCCAGTGGAAGGCCACCAAGATGATAGAGGGCTTAGAGTATCTGTCCTGTGAGGAGAGGCTGAGAGAACTGGGGATGCTCAGCCTGGAGAAGAAGGGGCTCAGGGGGATCTCATCCATGTGTACAGATACCCAAATGGAGGGTGCAACAACAACAGAATCAGGCTTTTTTCAGCACAAACTGGAAAATACTGTATTTAAACATTAGGAAGCACTTCTTCACACAGGCTGCCCAAAGAGGCTGTGGAGTCACTTCCTTGGAGATCTCCCAGAGCCACTTGGACATGGGCCTGGGCAGCTGCTCTGGGTGGCCCCTGCTGCAGCCAGGGCTGTGCCTGATGGACCTGGTGGGCTCTGCCAGCCTCAGCCATCCTGGGATTCTCACTCGATACTGAATGCAGGAAAATTAGTATTTCTAACTAATTGGTACTGGTGAACTGCTACCTGACCTCAGTTCCTCAGTCTTCTGAAATCATTCGTTACTACTTTCTAAACGTACATATCACATTAGCCATACAGTTCACTGCTTACAGCACCTGATTTTACATTATTTTCTGTAAAGACATCCTTATATTTCTTACAGAAATTGTAACATCTGACTTCTGCAGCTTAGTAAAATTACCATAAACACTTAACATATCTTCCCTAAAACAGCCAAGGAAGAATAATTTAGTTTCTCCTACCACCTCACGTTGCAATTAAGTCCAATCTAAACTAACAGTATCCCATAAGCAAATACACTCAGACCTCTAGAGTTAAGTCATTCTCATTAAAGACTCCACCAAAAGCTCCCTCAGACAGTGTTGAAACTACAGAAACAAGCTGAAGATATTATTACAGAAAAATATAATGGGAAGTACACAGAACAATAACAGAAAGAAGAAATAAGTAAATCATCCAAAAATCAAATTCAGCATGCAAGAGATTGAGTTTTGTTCCCCCAATGGAAACTGAGATGCCTTTCTTTTGACTCCTTGTTACAGTATAGAAAAAACGGTAAGAAATGCATCAGACAGTCATAAGAGAACTGACAAAGCCATCTATGTCTGAAGATCCATTCAAGCATAATCTGTTTTTCAGCATAACAAAGTACTGTTGAAATGAAATCTACATAAATAAATGGGAGCCATCACTACACACACCACTTACTACTATTCCATCTCCAGAAAATGGTTGTATAAACGTCTTTGATCCTTCAGATGAGTATTTACTCAGTTGAGTTGCAAATTAAAACACTGAAGATGCAACGAACTCCTTTAATGTTAAGCAGAGTTAACAACAACAAAAAAAAAACTTAAGGAAAATTTGACTGTCACAGAGGTCCAACAAAAAATGAGGTAGTTGTAAGTCATTTCAAATGGAGCTATACCAGCCTTGCAAGGCCCATCACATTGAACTCCTAGGAGTTAATAGCCAAAGGTTGTGTTCTAAGAACACCTAACTCATAAATACAAAGAAATACTTCCCCTAGGAAAATGCCACCTAAAATGGCCTGCTACAGAAAAAGGAGTACTTAAGTATTCTTTCATTTCACAAACAAACCCAACTGAGTCGAACTGCAATTCTGACATTAACGCTTATTTAGCTACTAAAAACAAAACCCTCCACTTATTAAAAGGAATGTCCATGAGCAACTGCTTACCTTCTGTAACACAAGTAGTCCCACTGATTTAATAATTGGTCATAGACATATTTAGTATCACCTTGACCTAGCAGCTACATCATCCACAAGTAGAGCTGAGTAACACTGTAAACCACGCTGCATCAGAACTACTTGGCCACGCAGCAGTTTTACAAGTAGAGGACAAATTTTTATTTGTAGACTGTGTGAGTGAAAAAGCTGCCTCTCCGCTGACCAACGATTATTTGGCACACGAACAGCAATATCTCATTCTCCAACTCCAGGCAGCTTTAACCTGCCTCTAGCTAAAAGCTATACAATCTTTAGGTTGCAGTAGAGTGTAAAAACCGCTCTAATTAAACCAAGTAAGAACTGGTTTGACCAGTGTTGCTGATCCCCCAAATAATTAAAATCAGGGAACAAAAATCAGGAGTTAGTACTTAGTTGCACTTAAACTTGTACCCATTTTTGAGAAAAGTTTTGTAATTCAACAACTAGAGAATAGATTTCAAGTAAACAACAACAAGAATCTGGATTGTTTTAAGTATACGCTACCAGAGAATACAGTTCCACAGCACTTAAATCTCCTGGATTTGCATTTACTATAAGAGGCACTGACTGTACCTCACAGCATGCCAAATTGCACTGCAAACCAGTTGAAGCCTGACCCAAGGCAGCTGCACTTTGGCTGCATGTGAAGAGAATCCAGCTTATGCTGTCACGTATACTTATGCACACTTGCACAAGTTCTGTTTGCACTATCCACTTCTCACACCTCTCTGTTGGATCCCTGCCATTGTGCTGTGCCCTGCATTACCAAGCAATCCTATGGAAGACCGACCCCACAGCAGGTTTTGGGCTAACAAAGTTGAAGCAGAACAATGGCATCTGGGCATCCTGCTGCAGTCACACAGATTGAGCAGACCATGGCATAGAAGTACCAGATTTTAGTCCGTTAGTGCCAAGCTCCTTTTCTAACAAAGCGGTGCCCTAAATTCCCCAGATGTCAGGTAAGCCAGGAAGGGGCAGAGAGAGCAATTTCTCCTCTCACACAGAGCAGATAATTTCCTGTACTGTGCACAGAGTCTGATTGGTTTCCCGTCAGAGCAGCGGGTCCCGGGGTCTTTTGATCACTTTCCTCCAGCCCTCCACAACTGCTCTGATTAGAGATTGATCCCCATGCCGTGCTTTGATCAGCGGTGCTGGCAGCCCGCAGGTGCCATACATCATCACATTAGCGGGCCACAGCAGTGTGCATCTCTCATGCTGTGCTCGCCAGCACTTTATGGATCCTGCCAGCGCACAGAATGCTTGCTGAGCTCCTCATCTTTTCTTTCTATTAGAGAGATAACGTAGAATTCTTTCATCGGGGGAGTCCCAAGTTCAAAGCTGACAAAATTACATTAGTCTTAAAACTGCATTTTTGCCCTATTTCATTACAGGGCACAGGAGTTTCAGAGCTCCTAGCTTCTCCTTTTGTGCTGCTCTGCGCCCAGGCACAGAGCTCGTTCCAGCTGACATGCAAAGGACTTTTTTTCCCCTTTTTCCCTCCTTACGTTAAGCACCACGGTTTCTGTAAGCACATGCTAACGGCCCAAACTTCAGATACTGTGCACCAAGCATGGTTTCATGCAGTACATAACGCATCAGCATGCAAAATACTCCTTAAAACAACTTCGCAACAGCAGATCAAGAGGAAAAGCGCTGAGAAATCTGAATAATGTAAATCATATGGAGTTCAGAGGCTAAGCAAATTACACACCCCGGAGCCGCCCTCGCTGAATGAAAGGAGCCTTTCTCCAGCCCCGCGCAGCCCCGGCCCAGGGGGACTCCCGTCTGAGAGTTCTCCAAACACTTCAGGTACACATGAAAGTTGGAAGTAATTCCCTCTTCCTCCGCGGGATCAGCCCTCTTCCAGCCCGCCCCGCACACCCCTCACCCACGCACGGCCCCGGCTCTCCCCTAGCCCCTCTGCGGCCCCTCTGCGCGGGGGGCTCCGCGCCCGCCCCACCGTTACCGTTCTGCTCCTTAGCGCCGGGGAAGGAGAACTTGCTGCTGAGGTCGGACTCCGCGGCGGCCCCATGCCTCCGGCCGGCCAGGGCGGATGTCAGCAGGAGCAGCCCGAGGAGGAGCATTGGGCCGGCGGGGCGAGGGGCTGCGGCGGAGCAGGCGCTGGCGGAGCGGCACCGAGGCCCGGGCGTCTTTCAGCGCCGCCAGGGGAGCAGGCAGCACTGAGCCTGCTCTGGCAGCGGAGAATTGCAGGGTAGTTTCCACATAATCCCATCCAAAACTTTTTCCTAGAGCCCTTGTCTGCGTCTTCAGCTTTTGTTTTTCTTGGGCTTATTTTTTTTTTCTTTAAAAAAGAAAAGAAAAAAGAAAAGAAAAGAAAAAAAAAAAAGGATCAAAGCAGGATCTGGACCCAGACCAGCTTCTCGAGGACTAAACAATCCGGGCCGTGCCGGGCTGGGGCCAGGACTGCTGCTGCAGGCGCGGGGCCGCCGGGGGCGGGCGGGCGGCCGGTGCCGCGGAGCAGCGCGCACCTGTCAGCCAGCCGGCCGCCCGCGGCGGGGCGGGACGGCCGCGCACCGCTCCGCACCGACGCCTTCCGCCAGCTGCGGCTCTCGGAGCGCCCCGCCAGGGCAAGCAGCCGGCAGAGGCGAGCGGCGCGGCCCCGGGAGTCTCCGGCGGTCGTCCGTCCTCTCGCCGGAGCCGCGCAGCGGCCCCTCCGCGACTCTTTCCCAAAGCGCCTTTCCCAAGAGCCCTCTCCCTAAACTCCTCCCTTCTGTCTCCCCCCGCTTTAAACTCGCCCGCGTCCTCCTCGCTTCCCACCTTCGCCCGCCCCCGGCCCACAGCCGGGGCTGCCCGGCGCAGTTACGGCGCAGGGGGAGGACGAGCCCCCGGTCTGCAGTGGGACTGCGGCGCCCCGCGGCGGCCCCCGCCGCTGCCCCGCTCTGCTGCCGGCACAACAGGTGCCGCGGTGGGGCTCGGGCTGGAGCCCAGCACGGGGAGCGGGGAGGCCTCGGGCCCAGGGGGCTCCTGAGCTCTGTCCTTGGGGTGAGGTGCCCTGCTGACTTACCGGCTCTGCTTCAAGAGGTGGTTAGTACGCGTTTGGGGTGGTTGTAGGAGATCGATGCTCTCTCCCTTGATACCGCGAATGAAGTGCCAAGGGAATGTTCTGGATGCAGATTGTTTTTCTTCTGACTGAAGTTGTTTTTGGAGTGACCTTGAAACAAAGTGTTCAGCATGCACATCAACGGGCTGAGTTGCTGCTGTGTGGTGCTTCACAGCTCTGTCCTACACTGAAGTGCCATGCAGCACACAGGTCTCTGTAAGGCAGACAGGATGGTGTTAGGTCTGGGAGAGCTTTCATTTTGCTTTGGAAGTCAGAAGTGAATGTGGCAAAGAGTTCCCTGCCACTGATTTATTAAGCACCATTAAAACTCTGCTTGAGCTGATGACCTTTCTGGTTTGTTTGGATGTGGTTTGAGCTACAGTTCCATGATGGGTGGGGTAACAACAAAGAGGCTCACTAAGTACTACTGGCAGGGTAAGAGGAGCAGTGGGAAAGATGCATCTTTTCTCTCAGCTGAGAAGCTTGAGCAGTGTTCTTTAATAGCAACTTCAGCCCCCATAGCTTTGAGGGAGTTCGAGGAGATATGTATGGCTGTGGTACCCCTGTCTGTGAAAGGCACAGAAGGGAGACACTGAGTCTGCACTCCTGGAGTCTTGAGTACACGCTATATAAATGCCTCATCCTTTGACCCAGCTCTTTCCATTATATAACTGAGCTATTTCTTTGCCTCAGCCAAAGTAACCCTTGAGATAGTGATAAACATCCCCTCTGTTCCTAATAAGTGACATATTTCTAGTAGCAACTGAAAGCTGTCCAGCCAAGCTGGGCTGCGTCCTGAAAGGCAGACTTGGAGCATTCCATAAATAGCAACCCTTCCCTTACAGAGGGTGAAGAAAGTCACTGCATGGAGCAGACTGTGCAGTTATTTTTATTATTGCTGTCATTACAAATAGTTATTTTTTTTGTCTTCCATTGTTGTTGTTTTAAATTTGAAAGAAAAATGTAAAGTGCTGCTTTCCAGGTCTTGTAATAGTACTTCTCGTAACCAAGTGAATGAAGTATTGCTTGGTAATTTAACCTTCATTGCTTCATGGTTTTGTTTTGTTTGTTTCTTGTATTTCAGAGGATTGAGAACAAGTTTCCTGTGAAAAATGTGGACCTGATGTCTGAATCTGTACACGTGAACACAACATTTTTCATAGCTTTGCAAGCTTTGGGCTGCATCAGGCCAGCATTTCATCTGCCACCCTGGCTCTGGCCAGGAAAATGCAAGAACTCCCACAGTGGGTGAATGTGGAATAACACTGAAGAGGAAGCTTTTTGTTTTAAACCTCCTGTAATTAAAGATCAGGGTGCATGTTTGATCATTAAGACCCTGCATCTTTTCCAAAATGCTTGTGTTGTTAATCCCATCCAAAATGCTGTGTGATGATCCTTATAAATGTCCAGTCTTTCCTGAAATTCATGCTGAGCATCTGTCATCAGCTAGTTATGTTTATTGTCATTTTTTTTTCCACTTTCCAGTTTCATTGAATGTTTCAATTATGAAAATGAGTAAATAGAAATGATTTCAATTCTCCATTCATTTTCTGTGTTAAAGACTTGTCCTTTCCCAGCTAGCCATGGGTTGTTCCATGTCAGCTCACAGGACATTGCATTACCAGTACCGAGTTTCACGTAGGGCCACGGTGCCACTCCATCCAAGAGTTGCAGTGACTCCAGCACCCTGTAAAAATATCTCTGGATTTCGTTATGAGTCATAATACTTCCCTTTGGTGCTTGCTTTCTTTTCTTCATCCACAACAAATACTTTATGCAATTCTTTCTATCCTTGACTTTTCTCCATTCTGAGAATTACACTTCGGTCTTTGACTTTTGTATCGTGGTTGATTATGATGTTACACCTCATCTGACAGCCACTTAGCTTATACTATGGAGTCTTTTTCATTGTGCGGTGGGGACTTACTTTAATTTTCTAAGGTTTTGTAATACAGTCCATAAAATTGCATATTGTGTATTTTTTAATTTAAATATTGCAACAGACATCTCTTCATTAATTTCCATCCTCCAATAGTTTGAGACAGTGATTTTTTTTCTCTGCAGAATAGTCACAATGCTTTGCTAATCTTTCAAATTTTTATAATTTGGGCTTTTCCAGCATCCTCATTTGTAACTTTCCTAAGTGATTTTTCTTGTACTCAAAACTGTAATTATCTGGATCATCCCACAAGAATTAATTTTGCACCAGGTTGAGGAATAGTGCTGCTGAGACCTAGCCACCAGAGAAGACAATGGAAATTCAGCCTGTTAGGGCTCCAGAGACTGATTGTTATGGCATGTAGTCTTTCTATTCCTGAACCATAAAATTGTTGAAATGAAAAGTCTTTCTCTTTTATTATTATTATTATTAACTTGAAGAATTATAATTAAAATAAATGCTCATCACAATTTTCACAAACTACACTTACCTCTATAAAAATAATTCCCCACACCAGTGACAAAATAACATCATTGCAGAACTGACGAAGGTGCTGTGCCTTGTGTGTGCTCCACTCCTTGCCTCCTCACCATATTGCAAGAAAAAAGTTGTCCACTGACATGGACTGGAGGTGATGAGATGCTTAGATTTACGTACTCTGTCTGTCTGTATGTGAACTGATACAATGAAATCTTGACTGTTTTCACTGGGCATTAAGTATCCCTAGCTAGTTCTGTAGGTAAATATTTCCTTTTCCTCTTCAGAAAAACCTTCCCAATCATCCCCATCTGAGGTAAGTTCACTGAGGTAAGCTGGGAGATGTTTTCTGAGGAGGAATAGGGCCATATTTTGCAGGAAACGCATTTTTATGCATGATTTATGACCAAAGGAAAATACTTCAGGAGATGTGTAGCTTCACAAACATAATTATTTCTATTCACAAACATGATTATAAATTCCTGTCTATCTCACAACAGTTGGAATTAAGCATTTACTCAACTGTGTTTATAGGATTAGGATCCACTGTAAGGGAGAAGTTGATTCTCTTATCTCCTCACTGCTTGTTACATTTCCTATTATGACTCGCTAAAAAATGAGTTTATGCATAGATACTTCTATATTCCGAATGATACTTTTATATTCCAGAATATATATTCTGAATGTATTCATATATTCCTTGGGCAATCATACCAAAGAACAAGTATTTTGCAAAGCTTAGCATGTAATTTAAAACTAACAAACATCTGCTCATCCAGACAAAAGACAAGTGTTTGCTTTTGTGCAAGGTTCTCTTGATTTCTATGTAGTTGCATATAAAATGGTTTCTGGCTTAACAGAGTTGAGGTTTGAACAATTAGTTGTAATTGTGTGAAAAACTTCTAAACAGTTATTAAAGGTTATGTTTGATCAAAACCTCTAATGGATGAGGAATAAGCATATAAACTGAAATTGCAGTAGAAACACTAATAGTCTTTTAGAAAAGCAGTGGTTCCATATTCTGCCCTCATGATCGCTGAAAAATGGACAATAGACATTTGCACAAATGCATAAAGAGTTGCACAGAAAACAATTCCTGCATTAGAAAGCGCTCCTGTAGAAGCCAGTATTCTGCACTGGATTTTCATAGCCTGTATTATTTTTTTCATATTAAGTATTTTTATGTACTTATTAGACAAATGTAGCCTGATTAAACTATCCTTTCTGCCACAAACACAACTGGTTCTTTGTCTCTGTGCTTTGGAGTTAGCCATATACCAGATGGCTCACAGAGAGCTAGCTGTTCCTGCTCCATAGAGGGGAGCACTGCTCCTTGAGGAACGAAGGAAAACTGCAAGTAAGAATGCCATGTTATTTACCTAGGTAACTGATAACAGCGAATAAATTACACCATGAAACCCATACTCTCAGAAATTACTAAATCATTTGTAAATGTTGCACTCTCTTTCCTCCCTTTCTGTATCTACTTTAGTACTCTAGACTTGTTCATTCCTAATGAATGTGTAAACAAGGTGAAGAGCCATGATCCTGGTTCTGAATAATACTCAAAAATATAATGAAGAAAAAGACTGAGTTCTGAAGAGGCTTCATTTATGTCAGTGTTATGCAGTAAGGCTGCCCAGACACAACCAGAGAAGAATGAGCTCTGAAAGCAGCTTGGTCACTTGGATCACAACTTCACATGCACCATTTCTATATTGTAAATACACCTAAGGTAAGTATTTCAACATGGACCTCTAAGCAAGTCTATTTTGTTCTGCTCAAAATTGCACAACTTAATCATTTATCAAATCCATTCAAACCTCAATCAAAGTTGTTATTTTGTGTGATTTTAGAGCAGTTCCATTTAGATTCCAAATATTTTAATAAATCCATTCACACGTACGGAGTCCAAGCCAAATGCAAACTTGTGCAGGCTGTGGAAGCTACAACCAGGGACAAGAAGGATGGAGGTCCACTAGAGGTCTCCCAAACTAAAAAAATGCTGCCTACTTCTGTCACCTGGTAGCTTATTTGGATTTTGATGGGCTTCCAAAGTCAGCAAGTGAAAAGTGTAATGCAGGTAAGTCACCTTTGCTGAACATTATTGCAGGCTGTATTGAGGCCTGAATGGGTAGCAATTACCAGCCTTGAATTCTTTTTTTTCTCATGGGCCATGCAGGTGTGTGCTGAATACACGGGTACACTCTGAAAACATTCATTTTTTTCTCTTTTATGCTCTCAGAGTAGAGCACCACTACAATTTCTGGGGCCTACACCTGATTCAGATGCCTCCATGTGTTCAAACAACACATGCTCTTACGAACATACCTGAGTATCTGTATGAAGGCTTGATCAGGTAGATGTGATTGTTTGCTTATTTATAACAACATGTCTGATGACTTGTCTTAGGTCAGAAGCCAGATGTTTTCTGACTGCTTTTTAATCATATGCTGGTGATAATTGATCAGTACTGTCTTATGGCCTATCAGCATGCATTCAGTCTTGTCATAATCACAACAAAAGATGGCATAAGATTTCTTTTTGATGGCTCTAAATAACTATTGAATTCTGAATAACTATTGGATTTGGTCTTTCTTCCTGTCTCCATCTCAATAAGCAGTGCAAGATGCACGTTTGCAATCAGAATACAAATTTTGGTTTGCATTTCCAAACATTCTTAGCTACTGCTATTAAAAAAAAAAAAATAGCATGTATCGCAATTATAAAGTAGGATAGTTGTTTACAGATTCAGTAAAACTAAGGATATGCTGTATCAAAATATACATAGGTATAAGCAGGTTATTTCATACACCAGGAAAAACAAAACACTAATATCATTAAAATATTTTTTTTTCTAAACTTCATTCCAACATATTTCTAAGCTATTTATATATGAATATCCTAGTGGCTTTGAAACTTCTCTTCAGAGAAATGATGCTCAGCTGAAGATAATTATGAGACAGTGGTATAGTTTCACCACCGATGTTTGTAATGTACTGTAGGTAACAGTGCAAACGAGGACTATCAAACAGGTACATTAAGATAGATCAATCACATTAGCTGTTTTACTGGAACATTCACATTTATAGAGCTTGGAGAATAAATAAAACAGTTCTTGATTTGCCTTGCTCTCACAGGTGTTTCCAATATACTAACAGATATTATTGATGCTAAGAACTTTGTCACATATGTATGTTTAATTAAACTACTTACATTACATGCCTGCCTGTGGCACTCCACCTTTAATCTTTTGGTACAGCATTCTAGACAGAGTTGGAGTAATGCTGAGACAATTATGTACTTTTGTTCAAATTCAGCAAAAGAAAATCCCATTGGCAGGAGCAGCCTTAGAAGAGCTTTTGTTTGTTTGTTTGGCTAAATTGAGGTTAGATCTTACTTGGGAAACAAAATCTACTCAAGAAGATGTCACAAGCAAGTTCATATATTAGAGAAAAGTCATCAACCTCACAGAAACAGAAAAGCAACTGGGAACTGAACAGCTGACCCAACCACTCAAGAAAGATAAGGCACTAGAACAATGTACTTGTAATAGATTGAGACTATCTGTCCCCCACTAAGCCTGACTTACCACGTTACACTTCATCTTATTTATCATAGTCCTGTCTCTCTCCTATTCCTCTTTTTCACTTTTCCTCTCTTTTACCCTTCTCAATTAATTAGTTATCACATCTACTTCACTAATTGCTTAATTAAATAATTAAGTCTTGGCCTCCCAATCTTATCTCACCACACTTGATTTAAGTGCTAGCTTCCCTAATCCCTATTCTTTCCTTCATGTTGGAGGTCTTTCATAGAAAGTTCACATACTGCAAAACCACAATGAAATAGTAGTCAAAGGGAAGAAATACGCATCAAAAATAGGATTTTATTTCAAATAATGTAAACACACCCACTGTCTCGTTTGTCCCAACAAACCTGACATTTTCCCCAAACCTCTGTTATTTTAATCTCCAGTCTGTAAATTTCCTAACTGAAATAATCTCTTTGCCTCTCAGTAAGGCATATTCCCTGTTCCACATTGCCCGGAGTCAACTGGAGAGAATGTACACTATCATTTCAGCCCAACCTAGGTGTGGTGTCATCTCCAGCAGCACACAGAAGTTTTAATCAGGCCATCTGGAACTTTCCCAGAGAAGAGATGGAGAGCTTCCAAGGAACTGATCTGTAAAAGATAAGTCTTTACTGATCACATGCAAACTGAAATGTTCCAGGCTTCCTAAATTAGAGTAGATTTGTGCAAAAATAGCAGCCAGCAGTTGTATGACAAAATAGTTAAAATCACTATCTGAAACCTGGACTCAGTGGAAAGTGTTGAAGAAAAGGTTTAACATGGAGGGCACAGAAAATCATAAACACTGAATTTCTCATCAGTTGTCTCATTCATAGAGCTATCTTAATTATTTTGGCAGAAGTAAGGTCATGCTCAAGTTAGAGCATGGAGGTTTTCATCCTGTGCATTTTTCCAAATACTTAAATATGAAAAGTCTTTTAAAAAATTAGGTCACCTTAGTAGATGGCAGCAATTCTAATATTTTTAGAATTATTAAACACATACATTAATATGTTAAAAAAAAGCAGGTATAAGGCTCTACAGGGATGTTTTTAATGAGAAAATGCTATTGCCAAGGGAACTCAATGCTATCGGTTTTCTTCTACCCCTTCCTACATAAATGTATATAGAATTTTTGCAGATTACTAATTGATTAGAATGATACAAGATACTGAAGGGTATTAAAATTTTTACATAGATATTCGGGAGCTATCTTGTAGAAGATCATTAATTTAATATTAATATTTTGAACCAAGGATTAATTTTTATATTTGGGAATTCAGATAATGCTGCAGAAGACCTAAAGTCTTAAGAACTGCCAGTTGGACAGGAGTATAAAGAACTTACCAATGACACATTATTCATACCAGTAAATTCTCATTGTTACTTCCTTGCCAATCCACTGAATGGAAAAATAGCACAAAGGAAAATGATTTTAAAGCTTTTTCCAGTAATTCTTCAAAGCTATCCCACTATTAATCATTGGAGTTCACGTCATCTAGCTAAGAATGCACAATATTCCAAAGTGTTGCCAACATTTTTCTTTATTGATCACACACTGGCACCAAATCACAGTATCTTATTCCCACAGTGCCACAAAAAAATAAGAACTTCAGCCTCACTACCATCTGGATCACAGATCATCCTATAAAATGTGTTCAGGTTGACAGTGAGTCTTTGAAATATTTATTCCATATTATGTTTCTGATGATGTTGTATGTTGTGCCCTGTCACAATCCATTTTGAAAAGAATACCACTCGATTAGAGTTAAAATGTATAAAAAATACAATTTTGTCCTCAGAAAATAATCTGTCTCAAGTTAGGTATTTAGAGTGGGTTTATAAACATAAGCAGTGATATTATCATTCCCTAGTGCTTTGTCAGCATGGCAGTTACTGTCAAAAGCCTACAATTTAAGCAGGACCTGAAGCTGTCAGCATCATTTTGGATGGCGCTCAGCACCCCACAGTATTAGGCTGCAGTTCAGGAAGCACATCAGCAGTGCTCAGAAAGAGTGGTGTGCCTAAGTGGGAACAAGGGTGGACCTGAAGCCTTTAATCAATACAAAATACAAACATTGTGAGAAGAATGTAATTCAAAAATATTAACCAGTTTTGAGATAGTTCTTAATCTACACAAGGTGCCAGCCTAAGCAGATTTTGGTAGGAATAGATTCCAAGAAACCTGATCCAATCTAATTTTTATCTCCTATGAGGAAAGACTCTGAGAGCTGGTGTTGTTCATCTTGGAGAAGAGAAAGCTCAGAGGGATCTCATCCATGTGTACAAATACCCAAAGGGAGGCTATAAAGAAGAGGAAGCCACAGTCTTTCCAATGGTGTCCAACACCAGGACAAGAGGCAATGGGCACAGAGTGAAACATAAAAGGTGCTGTCTGAACACCAGGCAGGACGTCTGTGCTGTGCAGGTGCTGGAGCCCTGGCGCAGGCTGCCCAGAGAAGATGTAGAGTCCCCTTCTTGGAGATCTCCCAGAGCCACCTGGACATGGGCCTGGGCAGCTGCTCTGGGTGGCCCTCCTGCAGCCAGGGCTGGGCCTGATGCACACAGCAGACCCTGCCAGCCTCAGCCATCATGGGATTCTGTGATCAGTACGCATGCAGTTTCCAGCAACATTAAATTTACATCTTAACAGTAAGATATTAAAACCATCATAGGACTAAGAATTAATAGGCACGGCGTAAAGTGTTTCCTTATGCCATGGAGGATATATCTGAGTGTCAAATTGCTTTGTAATGTTTACGATCTGATAAATTTTTTTACTTCAGTTTCTACTGAAATAGGCCTCTAAGGGTTCATATCTGCTTTGTTAATCATTACTTTCAAGTTAAAATCTCAAGATAAGGATGTGAAATAATCTAATCCTGTGTTATGTGATAGGAAAAGGCCTATATCTAGGCCAATATCCTGTGTGAAATCACACCTTTATTTTTCAAGTAAGATCAAGTTTCTTGTATAAATGATAGCCTTTGAACTCTTCCCAAACAGTTTCCCAAGTAGTCCTTCTGCATTACAGTTTTGCTTCACATTGTGCCTAAGAATGTATCCCCTTTCCTCTCAAACTTGTTAACTGCAGTTTGCCCTGACAAAAGGTACCTCATAACCAGAGACCGGGGGTGATGGTCCTTTAGGAAGTGACATCAGGGTGATTTTGTGGCATGTCGTCTGGAGGCTGCAATGTCAGGAATGGTGCCACACAGGGTGATGGCAACCACCAGCTCACAGATAGGCCAGTCAGTAAATACCCGCAGGATGCAGGGCAGGGAACCAGTACCCTTGGGAGTCAACTGCTGACAGGATCTCCTTTGAAGATGAATTCATCCTTGTTAGTCTGAGAGAATGTGTAAAGGCAAATGACATCATAAATGTCTCTTCCTGGAAAAAAAGGAATGAAAACTGGTTAAAATATCCTGATACTTATAAATTCTTTTTGTCCTGTGGGAATGTGAAAGAACAAATAGACTATTTACTTAAGCAATGCTGCAGTTCCCCTTAGCCATGCTCCAGGGTGGCATTTAAGTCAGTAAGGGCAGCATTCTTTCCAGTTTGAATGCAGTCAGCAAAATCCTCTACATAAATAATTTACTCTATAAAGTACCCGTATTAACATGTCACTGTCAAACCACTTTGTGCGGTAGGGTAAGATCATTGCCTTAAATATGGTAGCTTAGTTTGCAACTATTTTAAGCAGTCTTAAAGGATTTTAGAATTTTGGCTTCCATCATAGGCTCCTTGAAGGTCACTCTGAGTAATGGCTGCAGTGGAAAATTCCCTCCCTCTGACCTACAGGACAATTTTAATCAAAGAGTTCATGAAATCATTCTTACTTAAATGAAGGCCAGGCAAAGATTTATTTGTAAGGTTCAGGAAAATGACTTAGAGAAGCATTTCCCTGTTGGGAGAATCAGGACTCCCATTGCTCAGATAGGATTATTTAGACTCTTACATTTCCTTCCCTCTCATAGGAAAATGTAAGAGGATTAAAGTAAGGATCCTATAATCTAATGTTTAGCTTTATTCACTTTCATATGTTTTTTTTCTTACATCTTCTTCTTCAGTGTAAATGGTGAACCCAAACTACCAGAGCCTGTGTGCTTTCCCTCTGTCTTTGAACTCTGCTAATGGGCCTCAGAAAGTAGAAACATTCTGACTTTTTGGATATTTCAGATCAGTGTAGTTAAGTAATAGAGTTGGTAAGCAGAAAAACGTGGTCAGTCCAACTGAGGAAAAATAAAAACAAAACCTCAGGATCTCTTCTGATAAAAAATGAAAGAGCCTGAGGAGCTAAGGCCACAACTTAAGCTAGCAAGCCAAGGGCAACAGGGTCTGACTTTATTACTGTCTTTGAACGTCTCCCCTTTGAACTAAAGGAAAATGAGGGCTGGAACCTGGGTGTGGGAAGACTGAAGAAACCAAAGGCAAGGATGGAGTAGTGTTTGCAAAGGGAGATAGCCAAGTCTGGGAGCTGATGGTTTTCATTGGTTGAGGAGCTCTAAAGGACTAGGGTAAGTCTCTGAGTTACAGACAGATGGAATGAGGTGCATGCTGTTCTGAGTCTGCCTCAGAGCGTAAGGTGCTAACACAAAAGTGCCAGAGAGCTGTCTGTACATGGGAGGCTGGGTGAAGCTGACTCATACCCATGTAAAAGTTCTCCCACCAAGGCGGTGTGCAGTGAAGCCCTTAGGGCAGGGGGGACCATGGCAGAGAAGTGCTGTACTGTGAGAGACCTGTCATGCATTCCCACCTGGGTAACCAATGAGTTCTCTGCTGCAATGTTTTTTGATATGTTATGGGGTATGGCTTTCGTCTGATTGTTACTATTTTATCAAGTCATGACAGAAGCACAGGGCCCTACCAAAATATTTTCCTGTCTTTTTCATGCTTTCTTTTTATGTGTTACTGCCTTGGGCATCTTGCCATTAGAAAGATCATATTAGTGATCTGAGCTGCAGTTACTAATGGTATGCCTCAGCTGGAATGGCGGCTCAAGCTGGTGCATTTCTTTTTTGAACTGGGGCTAGCTCCAACTGCATCCTGGGCCTGTTATTACTCAGCTGGTGGATTTTAGTTTGTCTATTGGTCATTTGTGCCACTGCCCAAACCTTTTTTGTTTTGTTTTTTTTTTTTTCAAAGGCATCTGCATAACTTAGAGAGTGTGCAGAAGGAAGAGTTGGTGATGCAGAGAGTGCCTGTCAACCACCAGCTGCTGTTGAATATGGGGAATCTGAACTTTTGAGACAGTGAGGTGAATGTGGCTTTGGCAGGACTAATCTGGGGTGCAATTCTTGGAGGGGGAAATTCACAAACCTGTCAGTGGACAAAGCTGCTTTTGGTGTTGGATGGCAAAGTTTGTAGCTCAGGGACATCAGTCAGTGAATCTGTACTGTGGAGATAAGAGTGAGGAACTGCAGTCTGGAAGTGCCACTCTACCAGTAGAGCATTAAAGACACGCAGTAGTGGGAAATACTGCTACCTGGATACTTGAGAACACTTCCTTTTGTCATGCTGCCCAAGCTTGTAACTCAGGACACAATTTAGGCTGTGGTAGAAGTGTAGACATGGTTTGTTGTTTGATACTGGTTGCTGCACTTGGCTTTCAAGGAAGTAAATAGAAGTGCGAATGCTTCTGTGGTTGTAGCAATGCTATTTGATCCATAGGTTATATGGAGGAAGTAGAGAGGGTTCATGATATCTCCCAACAGAAAGCTTTCAGAGTTTTTGAGCAGAGAGATATTTTGTCCTGTGTAAGCAGAATTGCTTTGGGTAGCTGTAATTCTTGGAGGCCTGGCTTCTTGCTTCCGTGGCTTGTAAATCTTTATGCTCTGTACCTCACCTGCAACAAGGAAGTAATGCATGACTTTTGCAGCAGATTCAAGCTGAATATGGAATGTGCATTTTAGAGATTAAGAGCAGAGATGTGATAAATTCAAAAAACAAATATTGCTACTGTTGTGTTTTGTCTGTTTTATGCAGCACAAAGAGAAAAACTTTGCAAGGTGGAGGAGTGATTCGGAGAGGCTGTCTGCTGTTTACTGAAAAGCCATTCCTGAAAATTTGTTGTGGTTGTACATGGCTGAGGAAAACTTCACAAGATTGAGCATTTACTTAAAAGGTAAAATATGCATAAAAATTTAAGCTCAAGCATCTGATATTAGTTTGTTGTGACTTGAAAAACAGAATAATATGCTGCTTTAAAAAATGTTTGAATATGTTGGCTATTTACTAACTTCTTAGTAAGTCTTTCAGCTCCAGTCTCGTCCCATTTAATTCAACAAATCCTAAACAGTTGCAGCTGGAGTGAACCGCTGCAATTGCCATTTATGTGATATGAGTACGTTGAGACTCAAGTCTAGCGAGTGGGAAACGAGTTTCAAAAATAGCTTGGGTACATCTCATTGCAATCTTCTCCCACTGTGCAAACAAAAATATCTTTACTTTGAAAGTATGGTCTCCTATTTGCTGTGCGAAGTTTTTTTGTGTTCCCTTAGCCTATTGTGCCTCATTTCATTTTTACTGTGGATGTTGTATTCTCAGTAAACAGAGGCATTATGTTTGATTTTCTTGTGTTTAAAACTTTTTCTAAGAGCTCTAGCAAAGCTCAAAGAGGTATGTACCGTGATTTATATTTTCCTGAAAAAAAAACAGGTGAAGCCCACAGTTGAGATAAATTGCTTTGTGTGGAAAGAATGGGAAAATAATGTGATTCATTCATTTTGCAAGAGATCTTAGCAAATATTTATTGTGAAATAATTAGCTTCTTACCTAAAGTTAAAAAGGTTTTTGATATTTACTTTTTTTCCTTTCCTTTCCTTTCCTTTCCTTTCCTTTCCTTTCCTTTCCTTTCCTTTCCTTTCCTTTCCTTTCCTTTCCTTTCCTTTCCTTTCCTTTCCTTTCCTTTCCTTTCCTTTCCTTTCCTTTCCTTTCCTTTCTTTTTTTTTTTTTTTCCCTAATACCTTAGTCTTTTTTGGACATGATAAAAAAGAACTGAAGACCATTTCCACATGTGTGGGTGGTAATTTAGTTGTATCAGCTATACGAATAAGGATTCATACAGCTGCTATTTAAAAGCAAATAGATCCTTGATATTGCTGGATGGGCACAAAGGAGAACTGAGAAACAATGGAGGAAAGAGGTGTATGCTCTACAATGCTGCCTGACCCATGTATCTCTTCTCTGGTCCATGACACTGATTGAAGCAAAGAATGTGTTTAGTGCTGTTATCATGTGCTACTTCAGCCTGGGAGAGCTGGGCTTGGAGCCTCTTATATCTATTTTTAGTGCTTTTTGTCCTTTCGTATTGACATTTTTCCCTAATGTGCACATCTCCAGATCAGTTGGTTTCCTTCTATTTGTAAGAATTGCATGGCATCCCACAAAATGGTCTGCTGGCCGCTCAGTTTCCCACATGGTCTTCTATGCACATATCTGCACAGTGTTTAGAAGAGGGGTACACTTTCATAGCAAGAATGAATGTAAATACCTAAATGTACAAATTGTGCACAGCAGATCACACTATTTATATCATGCTGCACCTGTGGAGCCCTCACGAATGCACAGTCATTAAAGCTGGAAGACAACCAGCATGATTATTATGACAGCCTTTGCTTACTAAACTGAAAAAAGGAAAAATTGTGCAAATTAATAGTGATCTTTGCTTAATGTACTCTGCTATGTTTGCAGTTAGATTATTATGCATTCCAAGTACACTGCTGATTTTAAAATTAACTTAGCTGATGGATGCATATTCTATACTAAAATGTCTGGATATTGTGCAGTCTTACGATATTCCAGAAACACCTTTAGTGAACTGACAGATGAGTAAATTATGTAGTTCTTAATTTCCCTTTCAGTTTCATGGGAGAGCTGCTTCTCCCTTTCTCAGACCAAAAATCTGAGAATTTCCTGTGCTACATGAAAACAGGTGAATTGCAACTGATGTTCTGAACTGCCAATTCTGTTCTATATATGGGAAAGACTGTGCTGCCAGGTTTAACATACTCAGGTGATGCTCCTAATCCCCTTCAAGTTGATATTAGGCTAAAAAACAGCCTTCTCCTGGTGCTGCTACTGATGCAGTCTGATGCAATGTTGAGCAATTCACTCTCTCTTTATTCTGTCAAATGGAGGTGATGGTACCTTCTTTTTACAAGCACTTTGTATGCTGAGTATGGAACACAAAATGCAGTTTCTAATACAACTCTATTTGTTAGAAAGCAGTTTCGAATAGTACAGTGTAAATGAACCCAGGGGAACAAAGGCTGAGAAAGAAATGGAATTGTGGAAGTTTTTTGGCATGTAATTGCATTGCCACACAAGGAGTGCTGTGGTTGACCCAGGTAATTATTCCACAAAATGCTGGGGTGGTGTCTGCAGCTTTCATAGCCATGAAACTTCTGTTTTCTCCCAGTAATCCAAGCATTAAAACAGAAACATAATACTTTTTTTATTTTTCTTCTTTATTCTTGTTGCTGTTGTTGTTTTTTAGTAGCACAGCTTCATTAGTGCACATCTTTATTAGTGCAGCTTCCTTGCCAAATCAGCATTGGTAGTACAGCACCATTTAAACAATACAATGGATTCCGTATTTTCTATTTTGTCTGTGTCTCCACTGCTTCAGAATTGTTTTTTACAGCTTGAGTTACCTGAAAACCTAGCATTTCAGGATTAATTGCCTTTTCAGCAGTTGTATCTTCCTTGCAGTTGTGTCTTGCAAACTACAGTTAGAAAGTTGGAAAGGAAATAATTTTACTGTCTATAGATTACTTGGACACATGGGGATTAATGGAATTAAAATGAGTTGTTCTCAGCTGGTCATCGTTTATTACCCTAAAGGATATCTTTCTTCCATTTTACCTCCATTTCAACTTTTTTCTATATTAGAAATCCATACTCAGTGTTTCACTAGCAGACGTATTAATTTTTGACTGAATTTGAATGTACTTTATTGCTGTTTTTAAGGTCTGTTTCAGTAGTAACAAGAAGAAATTCATTCTTCTTAGTTACCTTGAAGACATGTCAAGTGCTTCTGCCTAACCTAAAACATCTTGCAGTATCCAAATGTTTTTCTGGATATCTTTATTCCTCCTGTCTCATACTCCTCATACTGTAAGCAATCACAATTTATACTCCTTTTTGTAGCTACAAGTGTAAAAACTTATGAGCAAGAGGCTAAACTTTGAGGATGGTGTAATTCAAAAAAGGGCCCAAAACTACACTGAGTTTAAATATAAAATGAAATTTTACTGGAAGACATCTCTGGCTTGTCTGTGCTACCTTTGGTAAGAAAGTAGCTCAGTCTTCCTACTGTGTATTTTTACATGTCATATATATTGTGAATTCAATATTGTCGTTAATTTGCTGTCCTTCCTCTTCTGTTGGTAGTTTCAGGAAAACAAAGAACACATAAATATTAACAAAACAATGAGTAGTAAAGAGTCCAAATTACATGGGAAGTAATCTTTCAGACATAGCAGCCTTCTAAGCTGTATATTTTACACTCATGCTCAGCAACAACAGGAAAGCTGCTCCCTACCCCCAGTCTAATTACCATGGGCTTTATAGCTCTTACAACACCTGGTTTCTTCTCTCCTTTCAAAGTTGAGGGCTTTTTTTGACGCAAATCCATGAATCCAGCAAGTATTAATTCAAAATCTTTGAACATTTCTTTGTTGCTGTGCAACATCAGATTTACTGTTGTCACAGTGAAGAGAAATCACAGAAGGTAGAACAGAGAAAAGATGGCACATCCACTCTCACAACATTTATACCATTTAATCTGCTTCTGCAGATGTTCAGGACTTCCTCATCCCCCATGCTTCTTGGAAAGTCTTGATTTCAAACATAGACTGAAACATAATTTTGTAACAGACATTATTTTGGAAAAAGAAACAAAACCAAACCCCAAAGCTAATCTTCCACAGAAAGAATCAGAGCAGCGGCATGTTAATTTTTAAAAGGAAACAAAACCAGCAGTATGTATTTTAAAATTCAAATACAGTTCCGTAAAAAGAAAAAGAAAAAAAAAAAAAAAAAAAAGCATTTTCTTGTTAAAGCAGAGTTTATTTTCCTTCTTTCATCTTTGTTAATCAAGATCTTTGTCTATTTGAAATCAGTAACATCACTACAACAATGTATGCTGTGAGAAAATAATGTTTTGACTTATTCTGAAATACACTGGAGCATGAAGTATTTATAGAGATGAGTTACACATTCTTAAAAACTGAATTTTATAATGGGAGTGTTGACACACTTAATTCTGCTGGCATAATGAATGCCATTATAGTATGCATTATAGAAATTTCCAGTCCTTTTATAGACTATGGAGTCTTGGAAAGCAAATGAAATAGAGACTAACTAGACTATCACACAAAATCCACACAGTAATTGCTCCTTAATAATGGAATATGTTTTGAGAACATTATTTTTGTTTCCAGGAATCTTCTTTTCTTAAGATGCTTTCTTTTTTATTTCCCTTTCCCTGTTTTGCTTTGAACTCATTGTACATAAATTTGTACCGAAAATTTCCTAGGTGCTTTCACTAGGTCTTGGGAAGAGTGGAAATTGGAAAGAACATTCAAGTGAGTCTGCTGAGTTAACACACATCTAAAGACAGAATCACAGTCACACGACCTTAGCGGTTAGAAGGGACCTCTGGAGATTACCTAGTCCAACCCCCATGATAAAATTAGGTTCCCTACAGTAGGCTGCACAGGAAAGCATCCAGGCAGGGTTTGAGTATCTCCAGAGAAGGAAACTCCACAGTCTCTCTGGGCAGCCTGTTCCACCTCTGTCAATCTGAAGTAAAGAATTTTTTCTTCATGTTCATATGGAACTTCCAGTATTCTAGTCTGTTCTAATTGCCCCTTCTCCTGTTGCTGGACGCCACTGAAAAGAGCCTGGCCCCATTCACTTGACTCTCACCCATAAGATTTTTATAAGCATTAATAAGATTCCCCTCTCAGTGTTCTTCAGGCTGAACAGTCGCAGGCCCTTCAGCCTTTCCTTGTAAGGGAGATACTCCATGGCCCTAATAATCTTTGTGGCCCACTGCTGGACTCTCTCTAGAAGTTCCCTGACTTTCCTGAACTGGGGAGCCCAGAACTCACCACGGTACTCCAGATGTGGCCTCACCAGGGCATAGCAGAGGGGGAGGATCGCATCCCTCAGCCTGTTGGCTCTTTTTAGTGCTCTCCAGGATACCATTGGACTTCTTGGCCACCAGGGAACACTGCTGGCTCATGGCCAACCTGCTGTCCACCAGGACATCCACGTCCTTCTCTGCAGAGCTCCTTTCCAGCAGGTCAGCCCTAACCTGTACTAATGCATGTGATTATTCCTTCCCAGGTGTAGGACTCTGCACTTGCCCTTCTTGAACCTCATCAGATTCCTCCCTGTCTGACTTTCTAGCCTGTCCAGGTCTCAGTAAAGGGCAGCACAGCCTTCTGGTGTGTTGGCCATTATTCCCAGCCTTTCATCATTAATTCTTGGCCACTTTCTTGAAGGTGCTTATGTGTGCTGTCACCCACACAGGATATCACTGTGTAATAGCAATTCTCACACACTGGACCCATGTACAACTTCATGTCATTGTGTGTGGAAGCTTCGTTTTAAGGACTAGAAAGCTTGAATCCTCGTTAAAAAGTGAAACAAAAAGAAAAACAAAAGAAACCTACTTCAGGCTTCTTACAAATGCTAGCAGAAAGATCAAGGTAGGCATGTTTTATTGACCATGTAGAAGTATATGACCCTAGAATAAATTTATGTTAAGAAACTGTATAAGCAAAGTGTTTAGTTCACAAAAAAACCTCTAGCTCTAACTTTTCTTCTGTAAGTATTCCTCATCCTTGAAGTAACTTGAGCATCCAGTTGAGATCAGGGTGGATCAGGTAGACAAAGCCAGAGACTGGGACAGAGGAACTGTTTGGACACACTTGAATGGAAATAAAAGTATGTTGTGGCTGTGTTGACAACCCCATCAGAAGTGGAGGGTATCGATATTAAATGCAACCATTAGGTGACAACACAACAAATTATTGTCCTGACAAAGATCATGGCAAGTTTCTCCCATTCAGTGGGAATTTTCACTCTTGTGGCTGTTAAACAAGAGGCAGGGTTAAGTTTGTACGAAGAGGGGAGAGGGGTGGATTGCCTTTTCCTGCTGCTTTTAATTCTCAGAGTTCCTTTTTTAGCAGTTATTCCAAGAAATGACTCAGGGAGTACTGAATTATAAATAACTTTCTTTTAGATTTAGGATGCGAGAAGAGGAAAGAAGGACTAGCTGTTGAGATGATTACCCTGATACTGGAGCTGTTCAAGTCTTCATTTCCAAGCTATGATTGTTGGTTGAATTTAATTAGGGACAGGCAGCTGATAATTTGTGAGCTGTACATGCAGGCCATCTTTAGCACCCTGACTAGTACTTGTATTTTTTCAGTTTGGTATATACAGTATTCTTTTCACCATTCTGTAACACACATCACTTGCCCATTTACATATGCAGACACACTGTAACTGAACAACAGAAGTACAGCAAAAGTAATACGTATGACACAAATAGCCTGAAAAGAAACTATAGCTAGTAGAACATAAGTCACCTTCTGTATTTTTATCAGCTGCTAATACTGGAGTTCTAAAACCTCAGGAAATTGTAATGAAACATTGCATATTTCATTACAATTTGTTTGTACAATTACAGTTTGGTTCTTGTTTTAATGTATGGTAAAGCTTCAAGGTCACATAGTATTTTCAATTAATGCATTCTTTTTTATTAATAAATACCAAATGCAATAATATAATGGTATCTCTCAAGATATCAAGGACTCTTCTCTGGAGGATGAGTTCTTCATAAATCATGTCTCAGTTGCACCTTTGATATCTCATCTGCTTGTATTTCAGGAGATGTGGAGGTAATCAGACTAAAAAGCAAGATGAAAACTAGAAATGTAAATAATTTCAGGCAAGGAGAGGTCTTGGTGGAAATTTAGAGAAAGAAATAGAAGTTCTGAAGAAATATTCTTTACTGAGTGCTTTAACCTTCATATGCACTGTGGTATATAATTTAAAAGAAAAAACAATGCAGGAAGCTGACTGAATAATACATACATCACATTCTCATTCTGTTTACATATATGTCTTTTCCAAAGAGAAAATAATGAGTTTTTGGGGTCAAGGGAGATTGATACGTTAGGGTAACAAAGAAAGCTTAAATAACAGAATATATAGGATATATTTTATGCATTTATTTGATACAATGAAAAACTGCATAATCACTGAATACTTCAGAGTTTTTAGGAGATGTTCAGTAAATTAACAGCTGTATAGATTTTTTTAGGTAATATGCATATGTGGTTTGGAGGAGTTTTTATAATGCATAACTAAATGCCAAAACTGGGGAATTCCCTTTGAAAAGAATCTGAATAGGTACCGAAAATCATGCGTAGAATTCTTTGTTTTAATTGTCATCATGAAATAAAGCTTTTAGAATTTGTATTTGATTTATTTGCATTTAGTTTCATTTTTAATGTATGTATACATTCTGTTTAAGATGGAATTTGCTCAGAAATATGGTAAGGAGCATGCCTAAAGAGAAATTGAAGCAACTTCTTTTTTCTAAAATGACTCCAAATTCATTTTCATAGACTTTGAAGTGAAATCACTATCTGTGAGCAAGAATTTGGTAAGAATTTATGACAGATTTTTTCCTGTCTTCTCACACTTTATATACTTTATAACACCTTATGATAAGTTACATTTAGAGAAGAGAGAAACCTAATTATTGGAACTTCTGGGTTCAGAAGTGAAAACTGACATTAATGGTTCTGATTAGATTCTGCTGTGCCTACATAATGTATCAGCATGATGCCAATGCTTTTTCCTAGCAAGGTGATTATATCAGAGGCAAGTGATTTCTTCTGAGTGCACTATTTCAATATGCAACCCAGACACTGAAAATCCAGTCTATAACAAAGTCTTAATAGTGTATCTGATTCATTCATAACTGTAAGCAGCAGGTGGTAGGTGCAAATACAGATGTACATGGGCCTGAGAAATCATATGGAAAGCACGGGGTCTGTACTGCAATTTCATGAATTTCTATTCTGGAGAGCTTCAATATGTGATATAAGTAATTAGTGCCACACAGTACTTAGTGCAATGCAGTAATTATCATGTTTGCTCATCTGTGCCATCCCCTGCTCCACAATAATATCAAATTAAGACTAAATGATTGATTGTCGAAGTAGCATTATTCACCCCCCATTAAGATGTGATGTGTCATCAGGCGATTTTTAAGTCTCACCTGATAAATATCCTTCTGTTTTTATATCTATTTTCTACGTTGGAAAAAATTATTGGAGTTGTTTGTGTCAGGGAAATGTTATCATTGTAATACAGTAAGTCACAGAAATGAAGTTTATCTATGGATCCTTAGTGAAATTTTTAGCTCATCCCTGTAACAACCGAGCATCTTGCATGTGAAATTAATAGGATAATCTAATGCAGACCTTAACATAATTCTAATACTCTCGGCAGTTTCAGAACTCTACTTGGTTTTTTTTTTTTTTTTCACTTTGTATTTACAGGGTGGGGAGACAGGCAGTCACATGCTAATAGTACTTGACTTGTGAGTGTCACTGATGTTGGCAAGGCTTTTTCAAAGATGTCTGTGCGATGTTTTTCTAAAGATGGTCAGATCTGCGCACTGTCCTCTGACAGAGGCTTTGCCTGTCCTCTGCAATCAAGAGAATTGATAATGTTATTAACACTAATGAATCCGTTGTGGTTTCTTGTATCATTTCCCACAAGGTCACAGTTCTGGTGCTTTACTAATATATTCAGTAGTTTTCTTCAAAGATGGAGCTGCTTCAAGGTAGCCACTGACTTCAAGTTTCCCAGGTCAGTTCCTGGGAACAGTTCCTACAAGTTCCTTTTAAGGATTCTGAATGGGTTTTGGTGAACCTCTTTGTGCTGCAGAATTCTTGCAGCTCTGTCAGCTCTATGAAGCCATGATTAATGGAAAAATGCACTTTCAAGGTTGTCTACTCTGTGTCCTTCTCTTTTGAAATTGCAGTCTGTATGCCAAGTGACTGACGCTAGAGCAGTAGCTGCCAAATACCTGTCCTTTGTATCAAGTGTTGGCTTTTTCTGTGTTTGTTAGTTACCACCAAATTGGAATGAAAAAAAAAAAACCCTCTCACATGAGGCCACTGCTGTTTATGCACAACAACTTCCCCTATCAAGTAGATTTCATGTTTTTACTATCAGTGTCCCCTTTCCTTTTCCCAGTTCCCAGTGCAGCACTGCAAAGCCTTCTCCGTGCACAATGACTAGTACCCATCTGCTGGCAGCAGCTGTGGTGGTATGATGGTAGGGCGGCAGTTCTTTCCCCAGCAGCTCTCCTAAAACACCGTTCTATTCTGAGTTTCTTAAAGAACCTCCATGTCAGCAGCTCATTGTCGCTGCACATTTCATGTATGTGCCAAGAGCTTTCTTCTGCAAAGGCTTACAGATGATCTTAACATACGCAAGTAGTCCTACTGTAGTCAACGAGACTTCTTATGTACCTTGAAGTGCTTGGGTAAGCCGTTATAGGAAGACACTTAAAAGAATTATCCGAATATACTTGTTTGTGTGTACAGCAATATTCTTTATAAGGGTTGCTGCTGTGAAGGAGCTTATCTGGCTCCAGTTTCTTATTGGAAGATACCCAGATGCCTCTGCTGTCTGCCTGCTCTTTCGCACTGATCTTTATCTTTTCTGACCCAGAAGGTAACTGAGGCATGCCCCCCCTGCTGCATGGATAACAGCAAATACATCACTTTGTGATGAAAATGTCGCCAGAGAGACTAGTGGCACTTACTTCTGCCTTTGAGTCAGCAAGGTTTTCAAGGAAGGCCCTGTGGTTTGCTTGGTCCTGTTATTGCAGATTGTGTTGTTAGTACATCCATAAAAACACCTATTAATAGAAATGACGAGGAGTGAGAGTACAACTACACTCCAGTGCTTTCGAATATTTATCAGATTCATACACATCTGCTGAACCACATTCCCAGAAGCTTTTAATTTTAACAGGTTATTGGCAGAAATCCATTTGTTGCTTCCTTCTTGTGCTTTTATGCATTTGATCTTTATGACTTGCTAATAAGTGCTCATGAATATTTTCAGCCCTAACCTAAGATGGTTCACTGCTAAATTCACCCAAAACTTACAGGTAATAAACAGTAAGTAAAGAGGAAAGGAAGCCCTTGCCGCAGACAGGAAAACTGCAGCTGCTGAGCCAGGCAGCATAACCAGGTCTCACTTAGAGCTGTTACTATTCACTTTTGTCTCTATTCACAAACCAGCAATCCTCTCTTCTTTGCACTGGCTCTAGTACTTATCCAGACTTGCTCAGGGCCCCTTCAGTGCCTTACAGCAATAAAAAAAATAACTTGAAAAGAAGGGAGGAGGAAGAGGGGATGATGGCTGGGCTGAGGCAGCCGGTGGGCACATCTCTTTTAGGCAGCGCAGCTTCAGGCAGATGGAGATTAGATAGTTTGTCCCTTATCACAGCTGTGACAGAGCCAAGGATGAATCAACATCTAAGCCCAAGCTCAGTGCCTAACACCTGGAAAAAATTCACTTCTTGATTTTTCTGTTTGGTGATCTTCCTTTTACACTCACTATTTTGATATTTGAATATTTAACTATCAGAAAAGTGTTGGTTTTTTTTTTATTTATTTCCTTAGTTTAATGCAAAGGCATGCCTTTCTTTTTATTTGTCGTACATCTTGCAAACACAGAACAATAATGATAAAAAAAAGAAATGTAGGTATTCAGATGAAAAATCCAAAGCACCAGTTTTCAAGCATACAAAAGATAGTCCAACATAAAAGATATTTTTAAAATGTTGGAAAAAAAGAAAATATCTTAAAATGGTATTAAAACTGGATGTATTTCAGTTTAAAAGGGCTATCTTTTTGTTTTATGGAAAGAGATTATATTCAAACAAACATGCATACATTTTTGTGTAGCCAGAAATACAGAAACACCACATAAGTAGTTCTATGTCAAAGGTCACCTGCTATACAGTATACCTATGGAAAATAAAATGCTATCACTAGAAAGCTGGAAGGGCAAAACTGTGACTTCCCAAATACGTTAATTGAACCAGGTCTTTTTTTTTTTTTTCTTTTTCTTTAATACAGGCAAAAGTCTAAGAAGTATACTTGGCATTTACTTGCAAAACAATGCTAAAAATAATCCAAGTTAAGTGATTAAGAAGAAATGGCTCTGGATTATGTGGTTATCAGAGTAATAAAAGGAGAATACTCATTAGCATGCCAAATCTGTAGTACCATACCAATCCAGTTCTCTCCTTCAGTAATTCTTTTTTGTAGCCATAGTAACAAAAGGAAACTTAAGTCATCGAGACATTTACAGTTCCTATTATTATTTTTTTTAAATAGGTCTTAATTATCTAAGAATCTCTGTCTTATACATGTAGCATTCATAACCATACTTTCCTACATTTAAATGTGATGAATTGTCCCTAGGCACTAATTTCTACATAATTCATTCATATTTCATTTTAAAAGGTGTGCTTTTGCTTTCATTACTTTATGAAGAGACCTTCAAGATAATCTCCAGTACTCAGAATTCAAGAACATATCTATAATGAAAGTACTTAACTAAAATAGAGCAGGCTTTTATTTTTTTTTTTAAATTATTATTATTATTATTATTTTAATTTTTAGAAAAGGATAAAAGATTTTCATGCTATTGCAAAATAAGGTTAAAGAAAGTAATGATTATAGATATCCTCAGAAAATAAACTTACAGCATTCAATACTGCAGGAAAAGTCTTAAAATATTTAATGGGTCGGACTAATACAGGTTAGAATTGGCCCCAGGTAGTCTCTAGTCTAATCTCCCCAAAACAAAGTCAGCCCAGACTGCTCAGTCCTGCATGCATTGAAAACTTCCAAGGCTGGATTCTGCATAGCGTCCTTGGCAGCCTGGTCCACCACTTATTTGTACTCTGTTGAAAAAAAAATTTCCTATACCCAGGACCTCACCTACTTCAGTTTTTTGCTCATATCTTGCCTTTGTGTGTGGTTCTGTCTTCTTGGTCACCTCTCCATTGGCACTCAGGTTGCAGTTGGGTCTTCCTGAACCCATCCCTCCTCCCAGCTGATGAACTAAAAAAAGGTCATTAAAAACAGCATTAGACAGGGAGGTCCTGGGGTAACCCCCTGAAGAGCACATAGCTGGCCTCCAGGTAGGGCATGTGCTGTTAACCACCCACCCATTGGGCCTGAGGGCCCAGGCAGGTTTTCACCCATCTAGTAGACCACCCATCCAGACCAAAATGTGCCAACTTGCATACCAGTATGCTGTGGGAATGGAAAGAGTTCTTCTGGATTTATTTTATTTTTTTAACTAAAGTCCATTCTTCAAAACTAAATTAAAAACTCCTTGTTAAATTCCACTGCAATATTTTTAGGTCACACGCTATGAAGTATTTACTCAGACAAAAGTCACTTCATTTTTTGCACCTTGTATACAATGTAATTTATTGATTTTATACAGTAAATTTCATTGTGTTTCTTTTCTCTCTCTGTAGCATAAAAATGAGTGAGAAATACTGCGCAGAACTGTTCTCAAATGAATTGTCTTCTACTTGATCATAGCTTGTTTTGAGAATGATTTGTATTCAAACCTATCTATTTTGGTACAAGTTGCCCAGAGAGCTGTGGAAGCCCCACCTTTGGAGAGACTCAAGGTCAGGCTGGACAGGGATTTGAGCAAGCTGACTGAGATCTGGATGTCCCTGGTCATTGCAGGACGGCTGGACTAGATGACCTTTAAAGGTCCCTTCCAACTCAAATAGTTCTATGATACTGTGATTTTGTTGCTGTCAGAGTCTGTGAAACATTGTAGGTCTGTATAGGAGGTTCAGAAATGGAAGTTTTGGGTTGGGAGATAACCTGAGCAGTTTAGAGACGGGGGCCCTCAAGCACATGATTTCATCCTGAGTCCTTTCTGCACTGTACTTGTTTACGAGCAGGTGAATGGATACCTAGAAAATGTTCTATGATGAGAGGCTGAGGGAGCTGTGGCTGTTTAGTCTGGGGAAGAGGCGGCTGAGGGGAGACCTTATTGCTCTCTTCCAGTACCTGAAAGGTGCTTACAGAGAGAGCGGGGCTGGTCTTTTCTCAGTGGTGACAGGTGACAGGACAAGGGGAAATGGCCTCAAGTTGCTCCAAGGTAGGTTTAGGTTGGACGTTAGGCAACACTTCTTTACAGAAAGGGTGGTTAACCATTGGAATAGGCTCCCCAGGGAGGTGGTTGAGTCACCGTCCCTGGATGTGTTTAAGAGCCGTTTGGATGTGGTGCTTGGAGATATGATTTAGCAGAGGGTCGTTAGAGTTAGGGTACTATGGTTAGGTTGTGGTTGGACTTGATGATCTTTGAGGTCCCTTCCAACCTGAGTGATTCTATGATTCTATGATTCTCTCTTCTCCACCCTTTACGCCTCGAAATAGTTGGTACCTTCACAGATCTGTGTTGTGTAGGTTCAGCAGCACAAATGGCTTCAAAGTCTCAAGAAGTGATACTACCCACTCTTCAGAGGTCCAAAATCAACAGCTTCAAATTTTTCATCACACCAAATACTCAGCTGCAAAGAGTTGTTGTGACATCCCCATGAGAATCTCAGAGACTGCAGCCATAACTACTTCTGCAAGGGTGATTCCAACGTGACAGGATGTTCGTTTCTGAACACCGAAAATACTTTAATATTTCTTACTCCTTTTCAGATGCATTTTCAATGTTCACCACTGTTTTCCTGTTAAAGCTGTCCTTTTCTTTCTTTACACTAGATATATGTTACCACTGGAAACTGCTTTTCTTTTGTAACCAGACATTTAAATTTGAGGGGCAGAATGTATGACATCTGGCAGAGCTTATGCCAAAAAGAAGGAATACAAAATTACATGAGAAATATAAATGTATAAACAGAAAAAAGTCCTCATTTTGAGGCAAAAGTTTCTGTATATGAAAAGCTCTAATCATAAAATCACTGTCAATTTAATAATTGTATCATACCAGAAAGTCAATTTACCTTTGACATACCACACAAATATTTCAGTGGGTGCTTGTTTCTTTTGTAATGTAGAGAATCTCTTCATTATTCTTGAACACCACCACTAATCTCATCTTCTGCATTCTTGCCACTGATTCTTTCCATGTTGAAGTCAGCAGATGATACACTTTTACTGAGCCTTCTGTAGTGCTCCGTTCTTCTGTAAACTGTCTGTTTAGGCTTTAGACTGGCTCCTCCATTGTAGAAGCATGTCTTTCTCCTTGTTTTCCATTTTTTCCTAAGCTTGGCCGTTTGTTCTTGTCCACGCCACCACCTTGCAGTATAATGCTGTAATCCTTCCATCTAAATCACATGAATTCATGTCAAATTTTCCTCTATTAAATTGTGGATTATTTTTTCCAGAATTTTGTAGCCTATCAATAACCTGAAGGAAGTTCAAATCAGAAAAATGTGAAAGAACAAAGACACCTAATGCTCATTTTGATGCTTCATGTCCCAAACTACAGCCTTCATGACCCCCTTATAACTCTGGAGTCCCCAGAATTCTATATTTGTGCCATTTTGGGAGCCCTCAGCATGCTGCCAGGCTGGCGTGGCTTTCCAGCTTCTCGAATGGAGCAGATTGAACTGGGTTGATGGGAGTGCAGACTGAACTTGCAGCTGCCTTCAGCCACCTGCCCATGTAAAAACCCACTACTTCCTGAAGGCTTTACATTCTCTTTTTTTTTTCTTTTTTTTTTTCCTGGGAATCTCAGAACTAGCTTAATGTGGAGTGGCCCAATCACCATTTACATTTAAGCATAATTTGGTTTCATAAGCAAGGCATTCCTCAGCCTTTTTCACCTAAGGGTCTTTATCCAGCTGGCATGCTCATAGCATGACTAATGGTGCAGATCAAGAGAGAAGTGCAGAAGGAGGAGGAGGTGTTGGGAGCCCTTATTCATTTCTTCAGAAGTACTAGGAGCAGGCGAGGCGGGCAGCCTGGCTCCAGTTTCTAGCTGGCAGAGGGATTTGTTTTATGCCCAACTTTTACCCCAATCTTCCACTTAAAAGGTATTCTAATTTGGCTTTCCTCTATAAAACAGTTCTATATTTTAAAGGAATATCTTTTTATTTCCAGAAGTAAATGGAAGGTGTGGGGAAGAACCATGAACAGGATTAGTGCCAGAATAGTCATGTTACTGTGGTGTCCTAGGGCAGTTAGAACTCTTGTACGGGAAAAGGAGGGGTGTGAGCTCCATTCCTTGCTAGTGGTTATTTAAAATGTTTTAGTTGATGATTGATTTAAAATAAAAAAAAAAATAAAAAAATCAGGAACGTTAGCCTCCTGGCTGTTGTAAATCTCAGCTGGATGCCTAGTGCTACTCACAGGTTGAAGAGGAAAGGGATGTACCTGCCTCAGTAGGAAGTGTACTTTGCTGCACACCTTCCTGTTTCTCTACACTTCCTTCCTCTAAAAGGTTTTTTACATCTCTGTCTGGATTTAGACCCAGAATTTACTATTCAGTCCATGCATTCCCAAACTATACTGATACCCAAGAGCACAAAATGAGATATGCCCTAAGGCACGGGATCCAGCATATGTATTTAAAAAGCTTTGTGTGCACAAAACTGGCTATTAGAGTGGTATTTGAAAATGAACAGAACTGGATGTTGGTATGTGCATTTGACAGCAGTGTGTACAAAGCATGCAAAGAACAGCTCTTGCTGTTTGTGTGTCTAATTCAGCATGCAAAGCTGTGGGTAAGAAAGGTTAAGTCAAGATAATTTGGACACTTCAGAGTCTTTTCAAACCATTTGACAGAATACCCTTTTAAAGACTTTTTTCACTCTACTGCTCTTGAAAGGCAAAAATAACTTAAACAATTGAAACGGGTTTAAGTGCATGTTCTTTTTAACAATGTGTATGTCCTTTTAAAAAAAAGTACTTAGTAAATATTTAAAGATGTATATTCCCTACAGCGAAGAGAGAAGAGTCTAATCTTAATAACATTCTCAATATAAAACTGTAACAAATAAGATGTTACTGCAGAGCAGCTACCTCTGAACAAAGCCAAAGGGATTAGAAGACCTCTCTGAATAAAGTTTAGGTCAAGATATTCTTTGCACTGCACAGAGCACTATCTAATCTTTATACCATTGACTTCAGGTGTAGTTGGGATGTGCTTTTTGGCAGCTCATCTGCTACATAACACAGAAGCAAGCTAAGGGCAGGTTTTTGTGCTATCTGTGCATGGCAGAGTCAGTATACAATCCTGAATTTTAACATTGTGATGAAACAACAAACAAGAACAGAGAACTTGTTTTTACAGACACTTTCTTAAAACTAATGTGGGATTTTAAATATGAATAACTTAAAGAGTATCTGTAGGCTGTAACTGGGTGATTTAGACAAGATGTTCCTAATCAGGTTGAAGCAGAAAAGCTGTCTATTCTAAGGCAACTGAGGGGTGCATCAAGATGTTGAGAGATCAAGATTCATGACTGAAGTATATTTTCCCAGATTCTAAAGAAACAAGAGAGATCTTTTTTCTCTTGTAACATCACTGTAAGTGTATCTAAGACAGACTATTTACTAGATCATCTTTGAAACTTCAAAAACTTGAAAGTGTGTTATATGGGAAGTGTAGAACTACATAAACCCTCTGACTTCAGCCAGCAAAATAAAAGGGAAATTTAATACCCCAATAGTATTAACGTTGTATTTACAGCTGCTGCTGCTGCCCACATGAAAAAATGTTTCCCAGGGGCTGAGATCAAAGGTACTGCCACAGTGTGACATACGGTGGGACTACACTATAATAATTTTACAGATTGTGTTCAATGAAAATGTGTGTGATATAAACTGCAGGTGTTCATAAACAGAGAATGAAGAATCCAAAATTTATTCCTACTTTTTTTTTAATGCAGGTTAAATTTTTAAATTAGCTACTAGCTTCAGCTGGGCAGCAGCCCCGTGAAAGTACCTCATTTATCTATGATTATCAAGGAACACGTATAAGCAAAGTATCCTAGAATTTTGGTGGGACCATGAGTCCAATGCAATTAACCAGAATGTTGTTAATAGTAAGTTGTCAGTTTGCTATGATTTTTTATTTTATTGATTGATTGATTATTTATTTGTAATTTGTTTTTGCCATGATCTTAGATACCTCATACTTCAGGAAATTTAGATGAAAGTGGAAGGTTCTCTCTAAAAATCAGGACAAACCCCAAAGTTACTCTACTCTGCAGAATTTCTTATCTGGAGGACACTGTGCTGTCCCTACCTGCTTTATTTTGCCCCCTGCTTTGCACAAGGGAAGCATCACATCTAGAAGGACAAAGAGAAGGCAGCAGCCCCCTCATCAGTCATTGTGGGTATGTCCCAGAGCAGTGCATGGTCTGGTGCCCTCATGACTCCACTGGTGTTAATGGGAGCCAGGCAGTTCTACCTCCATATGCTATCCTCCAAATACATCCACTGAAATCATTGTAAAAGCCTTTGAAATCAGTCCTCTGCAAAACTTGTGTTGGAAAAGTGAACCTGAGAGCTGCCAAGCATGCATAGATTTCCACGCAAAAGCTCTGCCTGCATATTGATAGATGTGATGGCCTGGCTTGCTGCAAAAATTGAAGCACTGGGAGGGGAAGGACGGTGATGTGGAAAGGTGCCTGCCTCACCCGGGCTCTGAACAGTCTGGCTTTGGAGAGGCACCCTTAGGCAGGCATTTTCTCTGCACACTGTATCAAGAGCTGCTAAAAAACACCAGAACCAGTCCCCTGCAGTATGCATCCCCAGCCCTGGCAAAACATTGCTGACTTATTCTGATGTTCCAGTCTGCTGCAGAACAGCTGCACAGCCCACTTACATCTCTCCTGGGAACGTGGAAGGACATCCACTCATTACAGAAGGCTGACCACTAAAGCCTCCCGCACAGCTCCTCTCCCAACAGGGAGAGCAGTGGCATTCCTACTGCCCCCAAGGTATGGGGAGCGGGTCCTGATGGAGCTGCCCCACAGCAGACAGTGGCTGCGAGTGGGGTCTGCTACATCTGGGAACAGGGCCCCTGGGAGCTTTCTCATTGCCTTCTGCCATGGGTGGTCCTGTCTAAAATACTGTCTGAGGGGAATGTTTATTCCCAGGTAGGTATTGCAACAGATGGTACAAAATTGTTTCTGGAATGAAAACAAGAAGGGGTGGGAAGCCAGTCCCCATTGCCTCCTTACTTGCACCGCTGCAAGTTTGTAATAATATTACTGCCATCATCAGAGCTACGTAGTGCAAGCTCCTGAGAGAGAAGAGCCAAGTTCTTTCTTATTTCCAAAGATGTCTTGAATTCCTTGACTCTTCAAATGAATAAGTGAAGATAGATGGTTCCAGGTTAAGCCAATTTTCAGTTATTCTTGTGCATGCCTGGAATCACCAGGTTATTAACAGTGGCCTATTTTCTCACTTCCTGTATTCCTGCAGCTGTGTGGTCCCCTGCAGACTGGGCAGCCTTCCATGAAGCTGTAAAACAAAATGAGGACTGCCCTAATTTAGGCTTTGTTTCAGATTTGCCTGGAGCACACTGGTTGGCCAGTAGCTCAGTGCGGCATGATGCTGGTACATGGGGAGCCTGCCCCTGAGCTGATGGTAATCAGCTCTGGTGCATGGATACACCAGGTAAAAGATTTCCTGACTAAATGTTTTTTTTTTTTTTTTTTTTTTTTTTTTTTTTTTTTTTTTTTGTGGCAGCACAGGAAGATATTTCACTGTTTCTTTGTTGTCATTAACACAAAGTAGCCTGCAGACAAAGTATGTGGCTGGATATGGGAAACCGAGCTTTGTGCTTCAGGGTATGATGTGATCCCTGCAGAGAAAGATCTCTCTCCTCACACACTGCTCATGCCATTGCGCAAGCAACTGTGGGCAGCCTTGTATGTGTGCTGAGGCAGGGGACAGCAAGAGTGACCTTCTGCTTTCCCATCCCTCACTGACCTCAGCAGGGAGCTGCATGGCACATGGGAGCATCTGTGAGGGTCAAAGTGGCACAGGGCCTTCCTTCTAGCAATCCTGCCCTAACCTGCACAGTCTATTTGTCTGTCACTCAAAACAGGATTTATTTGCCTCACTAGCAATTTTACCCTCTGGAGAAATACTGCCCGCTGCCACTCATGTCTGCAGAAGGAAGATGCGGCCATTCTTGCACATGGAAATAGTCATTCTGTTTATAACTTTTTTCATTTTTTCCTGAGTCAAATTATATATTTGATTTTACATATTTCTGTTCCTTCATGCATTTTTCTGGGTTCTAAAAGAAATATGGTAAAATAATATTTCAATGAATAATATTTTTCATTCTTTAGAAAACCAGTTAAGCATTTAAAGAAACCCCTAACCTTTATGTGTAACTTTCAAGGATGATGTGCGTGTTTTAGAAGTGTAAGCTTTCTTTTCCTAGATAAATAAAACACAATTCAAACAGCACACAAACACTTCATTAGCAAGGTGAAACTTTTTATCTGATTTCTCAGCTTTTGGCCAATTGAAGCTAAAATGGAGCCTCATACAAACTCAGAAAGAAGAATTACAAAGCTAATTATGGCCTCAATTCTTATGCTGTTTTTCAGCAAACTGATCTTAGAGATAATAGCATGATTTTAAGATTTCTTTTGAAATAGTTTGTTTTCTTTATGCTAAAGATACTGATTGGCAACATATATAGGCTCAGTGTTAATATGACAGCAGAAAATTTGATGAAAAGCCAACACAGCATGTTGATCCATTTCTTATTGTGAGAACTGGCGTATGTAATACTGTGACCCAGCTACCCAGATTCACTTTGAATTCTGTGGCTCACAGAGTGGTATAATGACAACTGATTTTAGAAATCATGTTTTGCTCAAAATATTGCAGTCCCTATGCTGGCAACACATTTTCTTGATAAAGCTTGGCACTATCATCACCTTGCCTTACAGGCTACTTAGCCCTTCTATTTGTTTCTGCAAGATTTTGTACAGTTTTCAGAAGTCTGTCTTATTCAATTTGGTTGCTGGCACATTGAGAATGTGAATAAATTTCCACCGGCTCAGTGAACCCAGATTATTTCCCCCCCAGTCATCTTTGAAAACAGATATTCTGATGGATGGGTACATTCTACTTGATTAGAAGGAAAGGGTTTCAGAAATGTATAACTGTGTCCTACAGATGATTTCCTGTATGTCTAGTTTTGCTTATTGAATAAGAGATTAGAAAAGGTCAAGGTTTCTGTTAACATGCAGTAGCAATAAGCAGCATACTTGTAGTATGAAATAGGAGATATGGCTTTTAACTTTGCTCCTTGCATCAGTTCTATTTTAGGTCATTGCAACTGATGTTTTCTTTTTTTCTTTTTTTCGTTTTTTTCCTTGAAAATCATCTTGATTGTTTAGTTTTACTGTTTCAATTTGATGAAGCAGAAGTTTTCTGTATTACATTTTTCACTTTGCAAAGTTGTATGACCTTACAGGTTTTGTAATAATACCAAATCAGGTAAATTTACCTGAAGTTGAAAGATGAAGAATAATGTCATTTTAACCATATTTCAGCAACAACAGCTTTCTATCAGAAAACTGAACCATCAGTCAATGCTAGGAATTTGTCATTAAAATATTTTTTTCTTTATCTATTCGCAAATATGAAGATAATAGTTATTAACTCTACCACTTCTAAGCAGGAAACACAACTCTGTGCATCATACTTACTTCACAACATGGTGTCATGGTTTTGTGATTTTTGTTATTGGTATTCCACATCATAACATCATGTAAAGCAGTGGGAGTTAAAGAGTTAATGTTCTGGTTCTGTGGACTTCCCTTTTTGGGCATTTTGGTTCTGGGAGGGGAGGAGAGGAATGGCATTCCCCAGAGGAAGAAAGGTGGAGCTCATGGCAGGATAGCGGTGCTTCTCCCTCTTGCTTGCTTGGCTGTGGAGAAAAGCACGTGGTTCCCCTGCAGTCTACTAGAGTAAGGCCTCATATTGGACGGACACTCTCTCTCTCATTTTGTTTGATTTCACTGGATTTAGCATACTAACGTTCCTCCTCAGATCATTGCTGTTGCTCTGTTTTTCCATTAGACCCATCTACTATGTCCATACCCTTCCCACTCTTCCACTTCTACTGAGGCACAGGCCCACAAGTCCACTGCCTCATTAGTTGTGGGGCCGGGCCAACTGGCCTTAAACCATCAAAATGTTTTTTTCCCCCTTCTCTTTTTTTCGAGCCTGCTGCCCCTGTCATGGACACAGATCTAGAGATAACTCCGTGACATACAGTAAAAGTAATAATGGATCTGAACCACACCTCTTATGAACATTAAGCCATAGTTACACTCATTCCTTTCTGCTCTATGTTTTCTAAATGATGCTGACCCCAGAAGTGACATTAGAAGGATCTCAAATCTTCCAAGTTTTTATTGGAAAGAATAGATCCTGTTTCAGTAGAACTTAAACCTGGATTTACCAGTGTCCCAGCTGTCCTTCAGGGCCCTGGAAGGACCAGGCTGTCTTTGTCCAGATGACAACAGCTGCTTACTTTACCTTCTCTGGAATCTGGATGCCTGCTGTAGCAGTTCCAGGCATCCTGTTGACCCACTGCATGCATACAGAAAGTACCTGAAGGTACAGGCAATATCCCAACAGTACTAAGTCATTTATGAAATGATTCCTAGTGCTCTCTGTGTCATTTTTGTTGTTACTTTAAACAAAGTTGGTGCCAGGGCTGGTACTCGTGTGATTAAAAATATACTAACCTAAAAATCAAGAACATATAAATCAATTCCCTTTATTAACTTCTTTTTTTCCTTTTTTTGCAGTAGCATGTCATTCTTTTTATTTTTAAAAAGGGCCAGAGATAGGCAGTTGGGAGTTGGGTGCAATCACATGTTGCTGCTGCTCTCTAGCTGATAGCGATTGCAAACACCTGTTGCACTTGCAGTTCATGCAATTCCTACCAGCTGAGCCAACTTTATACTTCAGTGGGCACTTCAGAGATCTTTCAGCATGCATGCAGTTGTGAATGTTGCATTTCTCAGTGTTCCTGTGTCTGTAGTGTCATTATGTTCTAAGAAGCAGGTTGCTGAATATTTTTGCAAAGGTAGGGTTTGTGCCTTAAAGACAATCTGAAGCATGTATAAGGCTCAAGAAGAACAGGTTAGACTATGACTGTTTTAAAGTAGTTAGGTAGTCTAACAACGTGAAGAGGTGGTTTACTGTTTCTGTACCCTTTCTATCTGTTGGAGGGGCTAGAGAAAGAATATTTATCAGTGTTAGACCTGCGTGTAGTCTTTTTGTAACCAGCTGCTAGTACTGCTTGTGTGCAGATATGTTTTGGTGTTTTCTTTTTCCTCTTTGAGTCCCTGTAACTGAGTGATCTTGTCTGTAGTAATTTTGGGAAGAATGTTCTGTGGCCATGCTCCAGAAAGTTTTGAAATCTCAGTTTTGAGAGCGTAGCAGCCTCCAGTTGCCCTCAAGGAAGAAGTGGTTTAAAACATAGAAAGGTACTATGTTTTTGCACTCCTTTTTCAACTTCCTCTTTAGTTGGTTTCATCAACTTTAATAAATCCAGTGTCAAAAAATATGATGATCTGGGGAGTACCATGCGCGTCTGGCACTGAATGGTGTGCCGAGGTGTTTAGACTTAGTTCCGTTTTAAGCTTCAAGCCGCAGAGGCTGGGGGTAAGCAGTATATCAGGTAGTTCCTATAGCATGTGGCTGCACTACAGAAGCTTCTCAGAAAGCTTTGGCAGAACAGTAACTTCTTGAAACAAAAATAAAAAATGTAGTTAAAGGATGAAATATTTGCTCAGGTTTTGGAAGCTGGAGCTGAAGTCATTGTTCTAGTTGAATGTCATCATGAAATACAGTTCTCAAAAGCGAGGCAGATCATGAGAGTGGGTGCAGAAAGTACTATTTCTGCAAACTTTCACTCTTCTGCTATTTCTAGGAGCCTTTTACAGCTCAATAGGGATTTTTGTGTTAGATGCTGGTTAAGTATAGGAACAAGTGTTTACTGAGTTGGAGCCTATCTCTACGCTGCTCCTGCTCTATGATTGCAGCACTTCTGTCTCCGTGGGCTTTGCGTGTCCTGCTGTGTACAGTATTGCATTCAAGGAGATCTGACACAGCTTTAGAAAAAGTAACCAGTCGCCAGTTAGAGCTGCAGAGGGGTGCAAGCTTGTTCAAGGACAGTCATTTCAATCCATGTCTTTATCTAGCTTCATAAGTTAAGCATAATATACTCTAATCTCATAAATATATAAAACGTAACTACATTTTAATTGCCATGGTAATTTAACAGGATTCCTGGGTGGAGGAAAAAACAACAACAACCAAAAACAACTATTTACAACCCTTATTTTAAAACTATTTAAATGAGATGAAGTAACTTAGTAAATTGTATTTCAAAAGAATCAAATTTGTAAAAGTTAATTCTTAAGTTATTTGGTAATGGTAGATAATTAAGATAAAACTTGCTTCTGAGTAAATGGGGGGGAAGAGGAAAGAGTTTTGCTGAATTAGTGGTTCTAGCAATCATTTCAACCCATGTGTATTTTAGCATGGCTGTAATCGGCTAAAATGTTATTACCTTTTAAATGTTCAAATTATGCGCTGTAATGCTATAATAGGATGGAAAGTACCACAATAATAGTGGGATGGCAAAGTCTTTGGTTACAGCAAATGAGAACAAGCCCAGTGTAGCAGCCACAAAAATAAAGGAAAAGAGCTGCTTACTTTTGGAAGACCTCAAGCAGGCAGGGATCTCCAGCAAGAGATACCCTTCCACTGCCAACCCTTAAATGATCCTGGCTCCACCCCTTCCAGTCACTCAGGTGCACTGCATGCACCTTAGCTCCCCTGGGTTGGCCCTGCCTTCCCACCAGGTGCTCAGTCACTGGTTAGTGGATGAATTTGGCTGAGAATACCAGTAAGCTTGATGTGGTTGTTTTTTTCTGATCAAGATGCGCCAAGACCTAGGGTCACCCAACAAACTTTAGGCCACCTTACCATGTCTGTCACCTTGGTCTAAGGCTACTTCTGTGTCAGTGACTGGTGAACTCCTTGCTGCTTAACAGCTGAGGTGATGCTGGCTGTGCAGAGCGCAGTGGGTCAGAGGCGTTCCTGACCACATCAGGAAATTCAGAAGCTTTGCTTTTCTCCTTGCTACTCCTCGTCTCACACCACTCCTGCCACTGTGCATGTTATGCCCATGTTTTGTAAGAACCAAGATATGCCTTTCTCAAATGAAGTTCCCTAAATAATCTGTCCATGTATGGTAACATGAAGTTGTAAAAGTGATGTTGAAATATATCTGAAACAAATGTGCTTGCTGCTTTTGTTGTCCCCTGCCCAGGATGGTGTGCAGCATATAGCACTACTTTGTACTTTGCTATAAGTATACAAACTTCATGAAGATACTCTGATCAGAACCAGGTGTGAGTGAAAATGGAGGCTTGCTCTGCCTTTTGCACCAAGTACAATTTTGTGGTTCCTTATGAACTTTGACTCTGTCTATATTTGGTAACTGCGGTATTCATAATAAAGGGCTGGGATGGTGGTTTCTGTGCTGTGGACTGTGCGGCTGTGGTACGTGGCCTTCACAGCTATGCTAAACTAAACAGTTATGGAGTCTCAAGGACTGAGCTTAGTGTGAGGAAGTACCTCCCTTGACCTGCTAGTGTGCCTGTTGATCTACAGGAGATGCAGAGCCATTAAGCTAAACAAGGGAAATATGGGTAGCTTCAGGAACGCATCGAAGTGAAAATAGAACTTGCTGTGACTTGTTTTTATGGAGTCCAAAGTTATTTATTTTCTTGGATTCTCCTTCTTCCTGCAAAGACGTGTAGCTCCTATATTTAGGATGTGATTCTTTCCATGTGTTTCACATGCCTTCTTCATGGTGAAATAAATGGCAGAAATATTTTTTTCCCATAGTAAGAAACCAGTTTGAATGCAGACAGGTATTATTTAGTGATAAAAAAATGTAGTCACCCTGTGTTCGTCAATGCCGCTTAAACGTTTCATTTGAAAAACAAAATAAACTCGATATTAAACAACTGCTGCTAACTGTTTAGTTATTACTGTACAGTTAAAGATGTCATTATCTCTTTGCTGCAAATGCAGATCTTGGATGCAGAAATATTAAGGCAAAAAGATTGCTGTTTTCAGGTGTTTATGTCTGAATTTATGAAGATGTCATCATAGGATTATAGAATGGGTTGGGTTGGAAGGGATCTGTAAGATGATCTAGTTCCAACACCCCTGCTATAGGCAGGGACACCTCCCACCAGACTGGGCTGCTCACAGCCGTCCAGCCTGGCGTTGAATGCTTCCAGGGAGAGGGAATCCACACCCACACTGGGCAACTTGTTCTGGTGTCTCACCACCCTCACAGGAAAGAATTTATTCCTGATATCTAGTCTGAATCTACCCTCTTCCAGTTTAAAACCATTTCCCCTCATCTTGTTGCTACATGCCCTTGTAAAAAGTCCATCCTCAGCTTTCCAGTAGGCCCCTTCAGATACTGGAAGGCTGCTACAAGGTCCCCCCAGAGCCTTCTCTTCTCCAGAATGAAGAGCCTCAGCTCTCTCAGCCTATCCTCGTGGGGAAGGTGCCCCAGCCCTCTGATCATTTTTGTGGCCCTCCTCTGGACCTGCTCCAACATCTCCATGTTCTTCTTGTGTTGGGGCCCCAGAACTGGACACAGTACTCCAGGTGAGGTCTCACAGGAGCAGGGGGGCAGGATCACTACCCTTGACCTGTTGGTCATGCTTCTCTTGATGCAACCCAGGATACAGTTGACCTTCTAGGCTGCAAGTGCACAGTGTGCTGGCTCATACTGAATTTTTCATCAACTGACATCCCCAAATCCTCCTCAGGGCTGCTCTCAAGCCATTCACTGCCCAACATCTATCTGTGCTTGGGATTGTCCTGACTCAGGTGCAGGACCTTGCACTTGACTTTGTTGAACTTCATGAGGTTGGCATGGGCCCACCTCTGCAGCCTGTCCAGGTCCTTCTATCCCTTGGAGGTGTTCAGGAAATGTTTAGAAGTTGTACTGAGGGACATGGTTTAATGGGAAATATGGCTGGTTGGACTGGATGATCTTAGAGGTCTTTACCTACTGTGGTGATTCTGATTCCCCCTGGATTGCATCCCCTCCCTCTAGCATATCAACTGCACCAAGCTGATCTTGGTGTTGTCTGAAAATTTGCTGAGCGTGCGCTCAGACCCACTGTCCGTGTCACCTACAAGGTTGTTAAATAACACTGGTCCCAGCACCTTGGACATTCAGCTGTTAACTGCAACTCTCTGATTGCGACCATCCAGCCATTTCCTTATCCAGTGAGTGGTCCATCCATCAAATTGATTTTTCTCCAATTTGGCGAGCAGGATGTTGTGCAGAATAGTGTCAAATGCTTTGCACAAGTCCTGGTAGATGATGTCAGTTGTTCTTTCTTTATCATCTGCTGACACTGTGACTCCATCATAAAAGGCCACCAAGTTTGTCAGGCATGACTTGCCTCTGGTGAAGCCATGCTGGTTATCTTCAATCACTTCATCTTTATTTTCCATGTGCCTTAGTAGGCCTTCAGGAGGATCTGCTCTGTGATCTTGCCAAGCACAGAGGTCAGACTGACTGACCTGTGGTTCCCTGGATCTTCTTTTTTTCCCTTCTTGAAAATGGGAGTTATGTTTCCCCTTTTCCGATCAGTAGGAACTTCACCAGACTGCCACAACCTTTCAAGTACGATGGATAGCAGCCTGGCAACTTCATCTGCCAGTTCACCCTGAACCTGTGGATGAATCTCATCAGTTCCCATGGACTTGTGCATCTTCAGATTCTTTGGATGGTCTTGAACCTGATCTTCACTTAGAGTGGGAAGATCTTCTCCAGCTTCTTACCATTGCTTTCTGCAGCTTGGGCAGTGTGGCTAGAGCCTATGCTGGTGAAGACTGAGGCAAAGAAGTCATCGAGCACCTTGGCTTTCTCCATATTCCTTGTGACCAGGTGTCTAGTTTCCTTCCAGAGAGGGCCCTGCATCTTCCCTGACTTTCCTTTAATCACTGATAAACTGTAATATTTCTTCTTTTTCCCCTTTATGTCCCTGGCTAGATTTCATTCCATCTAGATTTTAGCTTTCCTAACCTGATCCCTGGTGGCTTGGAAAACTGCTCTGTAGTCCTCCCAAGTAACCTGTTCCTGTTTCCACTTCCTATAGACTTTCTTTTTCTACTTAAGAAAGTCCAGGAACTCCTTGTTAATTCATGGAGGCCTCCTGGCATTCTTGCCTGACTTCCTTTTTCTAAGGATGCACTGTTTCTGGGCTTGGAGGGAGATGGTACTTGAATACTGGCCAACTTTCTTGGGCCCCTCTTCCTTCCACAGCTTTATCCCTTGTCACGCTGCCAAGCAGTTCCCTGATGAGTTCAGAGTCTGTGCTCCTGAAGTCCAGAGTAGCAAGCTTGCTGCACACCCTCTTTGATGCTCTAAGGATCTTTAACTCCACTGTTTCATGGTCTCTGTAGCCAAAGCTGCTCTTGAGCTTCACATTACACACCAGCCCCTTCTCACTGGTGAGAACTGGTTTTCTGTTTTCAAGTCCATTCTAAATGTGCTACTCATGGGTATCACTGGTCATATGAGTCTAGTAAACATGTTGCTTACACAACTAGTCATGTTTTAAATTTTTCTTGAAATACTCTCTGCTAGTGCTGGAAATAGATTGCTTATATAAACAGATTCATCAGAATTTCAGTCTTCCCAAATGGAGTTGGGTGGTGGTGTTTCTTTGCTCCACTTTCATGAAGTTGTTAGAAATTATTAGAATGATCTGGGTAATTATATGGTTTCTTGAATAACTCTATAGGTGGGTTTTGTTGCATTTTTCCTTCTCATTCTTATTTATACATGTGCACAGGCTGTTTCAGACTGGATTTTAATTATTTTTATCATCTTTTAAAAATAATACTAGCAAGAGATTTTAACCCATTTTTCCTCAGAGCTTTGTAGGCAAGGAACCATTGCCCAATTAAACACTTCAGCACATTCTAATGACCCTTAAAAATTAATAGGATTTCACCTGTATGTGTGTATTTTATTTTCAGTTTATTCAAGAAAGTTCAAGTCCCTAATTTTTAAAGACATTTAGAGAAAAATCTTTGTTGCAACATCTTCATGAGCACTTTGGCTCAAATTTTGTCTGTGCCTCAGCTACTTTTCTTGAAATTACTTGTACCTTAGCTAAGGTGTGACCCTCCAGCCATCTTCCTAAACCTGATGCCCACATATTGGGTTGCTTACTGCCCTGCCTGCTGCCAAAGAGCAGGGTGGTATTACTGTGCCTAACTGGATGTCAGTCAGTATCTGCCTACGTAGAAGAGCTCCTCTCAGAGCTAATTTGCTAGCCTGGTGGGTGATAAGGATTAAAGCCTTGCTGATCACCTCAGGGAAGTTTCACTAGGAGCTGATCCAGAGGCTTTTAAGTTTTGGGCCACATATCTGGATTCCTCTGTAAGGAGGTAGCACAGATTTCAGGCTTTACAGCAACGCGTGGTTAATTCCAATGCTGGAAGTCGGATGCGAGCAACCATTATAGCTTGTTTAGATTTGCAGCATTTGGCAGTCACATAACGCTTTGTAAAGTAAATCCCTATTGCAGGCATGTTCACTTGAGTACCTCTGGAAGGCCAGTATTTCTGGCTAATTTTTTTGGTTCATACTGCAGGTGCATGAGGAAGCATGTGCTATTTTTCTGTAAGGACCCAGTTAACTGGAGTCATGAGTTGCTTCATGATACAGCCGTTTTTCAGCTGGTGGCATCTTTAAGGTCAGGTGTTCCCTGCAAGCCTGGCATCAGCCTGACCTCTTGCATCTATTATTGTGCCCCATATGCTAGAGTTCAGAAGATTTCTCAAACGTAGAATCACGGGATCATTAAGGCTGGAAAACATCACCAAGTTTGTCTGCTACTGGGATGAGAACTGCATAGCTTTAGTTACCAGTGAGGCTCTTAATTTATGCCTGTGATGTTAAGGTAATGACATTCCTTGCATGCTGTCTTTACTAAATCTCTCTGGATTTCACAGTTGAACAAACTGTTTTATTCCAAGCCTGCACAAGAGGAAGCAGTCTGAACACTATAGAAATACTTTCTCTGTTGGTTTGATAACATTCCAAGTATCATTGGTTTTATGCTGCTGTTGAATTTGCTGTTTGTGCAACATGGCCTAACATGGTTTGTCTTCTGTTTATTACTGTGTTTCTTTGATACTGGTGTTAGGTGGATGATCCTGTCACCACATCTGAGCTAAGGGACAAGGACCCATTCATTCAAGTCAAAATAGAAGGAAGTTTGCCTACAAGATTTGTGCATTATTGAGGCTCTTTCTGCCAGATAGCTATTAACGAGATCTGCTCCAGATTCTGTAATTTGCTGGCCTGCTCTGTGTTTGATATGGAGCTGGAGTGGTAAGAGTATATTTGAGTGTAGGCAAAACATGAAGGCATTTTCCATTCCTGTTGGTTAGTGTCTCTAGGTGTAGAGTTCTAAGAGGGAAAATAAATGTATGCTAGGTAGTTGCAATAACCCATGCACTCAAAAATTCAGTTTCATCATTCTCTTGAAGAACTGAACATAATTACAAATTGTGGTAATATTAATGATAGGTGTAATGCCATACAGAAGAAACCCACTATTTCATATCACTTGATAGGAAACCTAACTTGCCGTTTTAATATTTCACTATTTAGTTATATCACCTCATTGTACTATAACGTTTTCTGATTTGTTTGGCCATTAGATAAATAATGTGACTTCATTTAAATTACCAGAATGTGAAGAAGTGTTAAACCACGTTCTCCACTCTGAAGAGTAATGGAAGAAGGCTGCTGTATTATCTCTGGATTAAATAAATTATTTCAGCACTATAAAGAAAAAGCTTGTCTTGGACAATAGTTACCAAGTAGGCATTCTTCAACACCCGGAACATCTGGATCATGTTGACTTTTTTTACCATGGCAAAAAGGGTGAATGAAATACAATTCCTGCTTTCTGAGTTCATAAACATTTCTTCAGTTTCATGGCAGCTGGAACTCCCAATCCCTAAGCATATATATATATATATATATGTATGTTACAGATGTTATGTGTTTTTTAAAAAGAATTGACACAGCTTACTCCAAAGCGACTTCTGTGTCAAATGGAGTAAATGAATGAATCATTTTCATGTTCAGACTCCTTTGTTAGTGATTATTTTAAGCAAAATAGAAAATGCTGATGTTCTAATGGGATATATTTGTAGTATCAGAATAAATTAATAATTGGCAATTGCTTATAAAACAGCTTAAGCTATTTATTTTCATCTTCTGTGGTTTTTTGTATTCATAACTTTTTCTTGGATCTGTATGTATGTTTGCTTTTCCTAAGTGGTTTTCATGTTCTATCATAATATTCTTAATATGATATAATCTTCAATGATAAATTGTAGTAGGCTGCCTCTGGGACAGGGGAAAAAAAAAAAAAAAAAAACTATGCTAAATTTTAGTCTGAATTTTTGGCCCCTTGTTATGTTTTAAAAGAAAGAACCTGCATTAAAAATAGCTTGACTAATTTATGTGGTGGATTAGACTGGGTTTAGCTGCTTTGAAACCTGGTAATCAGATAAAGTTCTGCACGAAGCAACTGCAGCTCTTTGCACTCGTGCTTGTGGTATTGGACCAGCTTGAGGTCAGCGATCAAGATGAAGGTACATTTCAAAGGATTTCCCTTGGGAATGAACGCTGAGCACTGCTGATGGATCAAAAGCGCTGGTCTGTGGCAATGAAAAGAGCAGAGAGGCTCTTACTGTCATGGAAGTACAGACTGTGTTTGCAATAGCACTTGGCATCTCTCATAAAGTGCATGGCTATCAGGGCAACTGAAAGCATGACAGCCACTCTTACTTCTCCTTTCAAAAGCCTGTGTTACATACTTAATCTTCTGGGCAGAATTATTTAACCAGCTGTGGAACTTCTCTTTCATGTCTCAATGGGGAAGCCTGAGCACCGATGTAGGCTTTCTGAGTGTGAAACCGGTCCCTTTACCCTGACAGTGGAACTGATTCAGCTTTGCTGAAGTGAATATCTTCATCAGTGGGGCTGTTGCTGGTATTGCTGCTGGGTGCAGTGGATACAGGCAGAGGGAGAGGGTGAAGTCTCCTGCAGTGGTGAAAATAGGGCTTTTGCTGCTGCTCTGGAGCAAAGATGGGAGTTTTCCTACCCAGTCCCTATATCTGCCCGAGACAGCAGCCATTTCTATTGGCTGGACTTCGTATTATTCATATTCACCTCTGCTGAGATACAATTTCTTTGTGATAAAATCATGTGCATTCCAGCCTAGGATCCATAGAAACTTGCAGACAGGCACACACAAGCATAAGGCAATAAAGCTGTTTAGTTTAAGTTTTTCCTTCTTTACATCAATTTAACGGAGAAAAGAGTTGGCTTACCTTTTCTCCTGGTTCAAAACAACAGAATGAGCTTGCTGGCATATGTACATCTAGAGAATGCAGTAAGTCGTGTTCAGTGGGGTTGATGCAGGCCTGTAAAATGAAAGTCTCGATAGCTTCTGTTATTGCAGCTGCTATTTCCAGAAACTTTTATGAAGAGGTAACTGCCAAGTTTTGGCATTTTACTGCATAGGAGAGTTAGACATTATACAAGATAGGACAAGTGGAAAGAAGACAGAATACAAACCTAAGAGTACTTCCTGCTTGCTATCTATGTATTTTTTAACCTCCTTTAAAAACTGACATGATTGTGTATTAGTGTTGGTGATGAACTTCTGCCACTTGCAGAAATTTTCTTTTTAGGCACTCGGAATTTCTTAACTTCATGGCACGCTCAGTTGTAGTATTGTACCTTGAATTTGTTCTGCTGCAGCAAACATACGTGGGGGCAGAAGACCTGAGTGATCCAGAAGCAGTCTTGTTGTCTGCAGTTATGTTTCAAAAACTGCTGATGCAGGGTGAGCAGTAGCTATGCTTAATGATGAGTGTAACAGGCATTACATGTAATGTCACTTAAACAATTCTAGGAGAAAGCTTTAATATGTTTTGCAGGCATAGGGTGACAATCACAAAGAACTGCTTAGAAAGCCTTATGCCAGTGTGCAAGAAGGTGATTGTAAATCACAGTTTATATATTGGCACAATTAGAACTTGAGCATCTTGGAGTTTCTGTGACTGTATTGCAAGGGAGGGTTCCCACTGTACCAGATATATTTGTTCTCTTTGCTTGTTCTTTCCTTGTGACTAATGCTATGCTCTGGGATTTACCTCAGTGAACTTGGGGACTGCTTTCTCAGAAGGCATTTGTAAAGTTACACCAAGATTGGAACAAATTAATATGTAAAATTGCAAAAATCCATTTTTGTATTTGAAGCCCTGATGATAGCACTATGAATTAGCAGTGAGAACATTAGTAGCATTCTGATGCCTCAGTTAGATCAGTTACAGCTGAACTGTGCAGAGCTGCAGCTGCTGCTGTTCTGTCAATCCCCAGAACCAAATGGAGAAAAAGGAGACAAGTAGAGTGAAGTACAAGTAGATGTGAGTGGTTCTTATTGTTTTGTTTTTTAAATTCTAGCCTGGTATTTCCCGTCTTTTTAGGTGGGAAAAGTTGTGGCAAAAGGGGGAAAAAAAAGCAGGGGGAGGGGACAGAGACAGGATCTTACAAAGGTCAAATGTGTTCTGATGGCTGCTGCTCCTCAGGCAGATGTGCTTGCAAACAACTCAAGCAGAGCGTTGCACTTCTTACAGCTTTGTCTTTTCACTAGAGACTGGAAATTCATTAATCTGGAAGGCAGCCAATAGCTTTGCTTTAGCTCATACTCAGGTATGAAAGTGCCAGAGGTACTTGGCAAAGAGGCACAGAACAGACATGATTTGGTTTTAAGCGTTGAAGTTTTAATAGGGCCCAAGAAAAGTCTTCTCTTGTAAGCACACTGTTGTGCAAGCACCTGGTGTGTGCCTTCCTCGGAAATGTCCAGCTTTAGTCACCAGGTACTGGCTATGAGCCTGAACCATGACGGTAGTGTGCTTTAAACATCATCTGAAATTACACTGCCAGTTACATTCACAATGTGGTTAGGCAGTTAGGGGGATCAAAATAATATTCAGTAGTTGTTGAAAGTGCAGGAAAGAACTATTACCCAGTTTCCATTAAAACATTAGCCTTAATACAAAACCTAAGATAAATAGAAGATGAACTTTTTAGTTAATTTATTTTGCTTTTGCTTTGTCTTTCTCTTCTGTAGCACAAGTGAATGCACGCCGGTAACCTCCTCCCACCCTTTGCTGCCAGATCTAACAGTATTCCTAAAAGGGCAACACTTTTTTGTCTGCCTTTGTTTGCTGAGATGTTTTAATGTGCACCACCAAATATACCTGCTTCTGTTTTCACTTTGTGGCTGTTTGAACATAAAACATAAGAACTAGGAAACAACAGCAGTGGCTATGGTTCCTTGGATGTCAAAGCTGGCTCACTGTTATTTGAGCAGCATGACTTTGCACCCTAACTCCTTTCCTCATTATTTTATGGCCCGTCTTAAAATGGCTGTGATGTCAATGGAGCCTACTGGTCTGTCCTTGAGACAGGGATGTGTTTTTGAAAGAAATCTCAGGATTGTCCCCTTTTGCAAGTACACAAAATAGTGAGAAATGCCACCAAGAAGAGCACATTAATTTGTGTCTGAATGATAATGGGCAATCAGTTTCTGGGACAAAGCTAGCGCTAAAGTGGACATGAAGTAAAATACCGAGACATACATATTATGGCCTTTGGGTTTTCGGTGCTACATGTGTTGTTTATATCCTGTTTATGCTATTTGTTTATGTAATTTTAATGAATTAAATTGGCTCATATTCACTCATTTTCCTGTAAGGTTAGCTAGTTTCCGTAGCGGGAAAAGAAAGAGAGACTGCTATGGCAATTTCCCCTACCTTGTGTTACTTTTGGGAAAAAAGGAAGTAACTTCTGTTGCACGAACTATACAGAAGTTCAGGATGTGTAGCAGATATGGAAGTCCCAGCAAAGGAATGAACTTATTCAGGAACAATGGCGATAGATGCTTTTGTATGCTTAAGTAGTCACCATTGGTTAGTGATAGAACTTCAGTGAATCTCTTATGAATTAAGGCTTCCTGGAACGTAACTTGCCATGACCTAAGTTATCCTTAATTTTATAACTGTTTTAGAGCTCTGGGTAGCACAGTGGTTAGGCGAGCTACATAAACTGATAGGAAAGGAGAAAAATTGCTGGGATTCTGCTGCCTTATTGGGGAAGGAAAGACATGGCTGTGCCAGTGAACCAATCATCAGTAGCATAAGCTATCTTTTTTGGCACTTAAGGAGAGCAAATAAAGAAAAAACTTGAGGAAAAGGGGAAAGTTAATTAAAAAAAAAAAAAAGCTGCTAAGATCTCAATGTTCCTTCAGATCTTTTCTCCAGTCAGTGTATAGGGAGATGTCCTCCCCTGGGTTCTGGAGTGCAGCAAAGCTGAGTTGGGATTCTTGTTCTCTCCCCAAGAGCACTGTTGTGTGAAAATGTCAGAACAGTGCGCAGGTGAGAAGATAGAGCAATAATATTCTGTAGTGGCTGACTGGCTTTGGTTCCTATTGCTCCTCTCCATGAAATACTTTCTGAAGGGAGAGAGCAAGTCCTTTTCATTGTGAACTGGGCCAGTTTAATAGCTCATAAGCTTAGAGCTCCATGATTATCTTTTGCATTTCTGTTAGACCTAAGTTAAGGACTGCCAGTGGTCTGTAGGCAGCAGGTTTAAACTGCATCAAAGTGGGAAGTCAAGAGAGTGAAATGATATGCAGACCTAAGATGGTGTTTATTTTGCTTCTTTCTCTGACCTCAGTTATGCTGCAGCATTTCCAAATACATGAAAGCAAAAGTTATTTTAAAGTGGGGTAACTGGTAGTTTAGGAGCAGTCCTGCCCAAGAGTGTGGTGAGGAAGAAAAATCACCTCGTGGTGATTTTTGCTGTGGCTTTAACAACTGATGACTTGGAGGATGGCTGTCTGGCTCGGTCAGTGACACGTGCTGGAACTAGGTGGGTGCTGGTTTGGATGGTTTGCCAGGATTGCATCATATCTTCTGTAAAGAACAATAATAAACGCTATGAAGCAAGAGACAAGCTAAGGGTCAATGTCAGATCTATAATGATTGGTTTTCTTGGGGTAATTAATGGATTGCATGAGAGAAGTGTCTGGAGCTACTGTACAGGTTTCTTATTAGAAACCCCTTTTTATGTGTTTTTATGGGGAAACAAGGCTGAGATTGCAAGAACTTGGTTTTCAGAAGGTGGTTACCCTCAGAGATCAAATGTAGCAGTTTTCCTGCTTTAGAAGTCTGGAATTTTTGTCCAGCTGAAGAAGTCTCGGAATCTGCTGCATTTAATATTCAGTGGCTCTTGGATTTTAAAAGTTTGTAGTTACTGCAGATAAAATATGATAAAACTGTAGAAGTATTTATGTTTACTCCTCACAATTTCTTTAAATAGTCTGTTGTAAAAAATTTGCTAAAGGAAATAGACCAGTTCAGGATAGGAAGAATCTCAGGATACAATGGTGACTCCAGACCCAACGCACGTCTTAAACACTTATATTTTTAGAGGTGGAAATACCTTCTTTGGTAGTATGATTCTTTTGTATGTCCGCTTGTTTTATGGTGTCTGTCATCTTCATGCCTAGTGATCCATGCAAATAACATAAATGTCTTCGGTACAAATTTTGGTTCCCTGAAAGGAAAAGTATAGAATATTTATTCTTGTTTTTAAAAATAGGCTTCCCAGTCTATTTACCTTTTCCATCTACAGAAAAAAATATATCTCTAAGGCCATTCAGCCCTAGTATTCTTTCCCACAAAACTAAGTAAGCACTTCGCATGCTATATTCTGCATGGTCATGTGCATGTTTTGCAGTTTCTGTAAGTAAAGATTGATATTAAGAACACAGCCTGTGAGGTGGCTTAGAAGGAGGAAGCGCTGAGAAAGGGAAATATATTGGATAGATAGCAGGATAAGATGAGCAAATTATGCCTCAGCTTTTCTTAAAGAAAAATGTACGATGTCTAAGTGGGAAGTGACTAGTGGCTGGTTACTTCTCCAAAGGAAAAACCAAACAACCCCAAAAAAGCATTGTCTATGCCTTACATTGAAATTTTTTCTGCTGGATAATTCCTGACTCATCTAAATGGAAACAGTTCCGAGTTCTTTTTGTGAAGAAATCAAAGATGTGAGGAGCAGCAAATGATAAAGTTAAAGCTGAGAGGAGAATGGTTGGATTTCAGGTGGCTACCTCTGTAGGTCTCCCTCATACCCCACACTGTTTTAAGAACAAAACGAGGCATTATACTGAGTCTAAATGCTAAAGAGTACAAGTCAGTAAGCATTACATTTCCACACTAATTTGATACCTGAAACAAGTCTTTATTTTAAATTTGCTTTGACGTTGGTGGAAAACATTTTAACACTCAGCACACTTGATTTCTGTTTTTTCTTTTTTTTCTTTTTTCTTTTTTGAACTTGGAGTAGCCTGGGAATCATTAAGTGCCAAATGCTTTCATCAAGCCCATAAACAAAAGGGGATTCTATAGTAAAGCCATTTACTCTCTGGAGGTTTCAACAAAACACATTTTCACTTATTCAGAGTGGAGGAATAAATCTGTAGCTCTTTTTAAAGAGTGCTTACTTCAGGGCCCTAGAAGGCAGCCACAGTACTGGATTTAAAACAAAAGCTGTAACAAAGGCATCCTCACCAGGCTCAGTAAATGGCGGTGATATTTTATACATCTGTAATGCGTCTGCATGGGTGAGCTGTTCAGTTACTGCTCAACCTAGCAACATAGATAGCCTATGAGGGGAAAAATGCATGTGATAGAAGTGCTGAGTTTTGATTTAAAAATATTGAAAGACTGAAGGGAATAAACTGTGCGCCGGTTCTTGAGAGAGAGAGAGAATTACTTCTGTATCAATGGAAAGCTTAAACAAACAGTCTGGTGTTTTACCTGTAGTTAATCATGCTGTACTTTTCCTGAGTTGTCTTTCTCATCACAGATCATCTTTATACATAAACAAGCTGGTAATTAACCTTGCCTGACTTACTTAACAATGTCACAGTTGCTGCTGCAACAGAGGTTCCCAGCTCAAGCACGGGGCTGACATCACTGAGTAAATAAAGCAAAGGCAAGCTGCCTAACTCTGGAGACTGGTTCCTGCACTGCATAATAACCCCGTATGACAGCCACTTGGGAGCACATGTATATCCAGGCATCTGTTGTCTTAAGTCTTGGAAATATGGACTTCCATATGGTTTTTGGTGGCAGAGGGGATTTTTACATGTATTTTTTACCAAGCATCAGGTGGCAGAAGTGATCAACTGCTAGTTTATGCAGGGCAGAATAGGCGTGCATTTTCTGAGGTCAAGCCTACAGCTCCTATCAGAACTCAGCATTTTTAGTTGTTTGGGAAACTTACGGACCTGCAGTCAGTAGGCCAATGATAGGAGCTCCTGTTAGTGAGAGGGGCAACCAGAAACCCCCCCATAGCCATGTGCTTTGTTGAACTGGTGCTGCTGAAGCCATCTGAGCAGTGACATGATGGGCTGTGCTGCAGAAGGCTGCTGCAGCGCAGGCAAGTTTACCATGTGTGGTTGGTATTCCTCCTTTCCAGGGACAACATTCAGAAGTGGGAGTTAAAATCTTAGTGCTGTTTCTAGACCTTGCAGCCTATAAATACAACATATGTAGAACAGGTACAAAAAAAAAAAAAAAAAAAAAATAGAACTGTCTGGATTTCTCTCCCCTGTCATTTATAAGTTACATGGAAAAATAAAGACTTCCCAGAACATTACATTTCAGCTATTGTAATGAAAAGCTACTTTGCTAAATATTTCACTAAAAATTAAAATAATCATCTAAGGTGTGTTGCTTGCAGGAGGCACACTTTTTCTGGTTTAGATTCTTCTTTCAGTTTGTTTAAAAGAGACACTTTGAATCAGCTGGCAATGTGATTTTTCTATCTCTTCTTTAAAATGTATATTATGCAAGAATTGACAAAATTAGCTGTGAGAATTTCTGGTTTCTAGATGCGTGGGACCAATAAAAGCATCACTGACCTAAAAAACTACGTGCAGAGATGATACAGCGAAGATCTAAACTCTGCTATGTCAATACAATTACTGGAGTTGAAGTGAGATATTCAGTTCAAGCTTGTAAGCACCACTTCAGAATGTTCTTACGATCAACCAGGATTTATAGATATAGTAAAATAATTTTTAGATCTGTATGTGATACAACTAAGACACTTGAATATACAGACTTCCCTTGTCTAGGTTGAAATTTAGATATAGTAGCAAATACATGTTTTTCACTTTTAAAAAGTTTTTGCCCAACTGTATTTGCCAAGGAAATCCCATTTGTTACAGAGTAGAATACACAGGTTTTATTCTCTCCCTCTAGAAGACAATTATCCATATGGCTTTACCAACAGTCATCTGAGGACCTTTGTTTTTGTATGGAGTCCTCCTGAACTTGGTGATGAACGGTGGAGAATGTATATCAGACACCAACCATAGGTCACTCTTTGATGGATCCTGCCACATGCTAACAACTTTCATTGCCTCTAACAAGCCCATGTTAGTTTTCCCTATGTTTTCCCTATGTTTTAAGTTATAACTTGATTTTAAACACATTTTTTCTTAATTTTTTTATCTCAGTTTTATTCTTAATTCAGCAGGTGATGGATTAAAACTGTGTGAACATTTTGTCATATAAAAATAAAAAGCAAATCTGTAGCAAAAAGTAAGTGCAGAGCTGTGATTGACGGTTTTATTAATAAGATGATATGAGAGCAGTTGTGGAATTTAGACTGCTAAGGCTGCTGCTTACTGTGAAGAAGGAAGACAAATCTTAAATAAAATAAAAATTATTGTGACTACAAAGTTGAAAACAGCATTAGGTATTCAGGCTTGTTTGGGCATTTACTGCTTAAACAAGCGCATACAGTATCACTTGAATACATAAAATAATAAGCTTTCCTCAGTCTTAAATATGCCGCTGCCGTCAATCTCCCATAATAACTTATAAATACGATTCACTAACAGCAATCAGATCAGCTGTGTGCAGCAATAAATAAAATAACCACCCACAGAAATATATAAGCACTTTCACTGTGATAAATGCGGGCATCCTCCACCTTTGTAAACAAGTACACTTATAGGTGTATTTTACATTGCATGCTGAATGCTACTGGTAATACAAATAACTGCCAAAAGATTTGCATCAGCTATTTAGCTATTCTGAACAAATTTAATATGGAAAAACATCCATGTTTCGGCAACTCAGTTGCTGAAAACTTCTACAACAGAATATGTATAGTTTCCAAGAAGAAATATTGGCTCTTGATCAGATGTAGTATTATTGGAAGTGTAACATGTCCACAGCTGAAACAGTGGTGGTCTTAATCACTGTTTCTTCCTCAACGGATGATTCAAGGTCTTCTACAGCCAAAGGGCAAATATTTTAGCAGATTTAGCTAACAGTTATCAAGATTGCACAACAGTGTTTCTTTTCTAAAGTCAACTGTCAATAGAAGCAAAAATAAAGATCCAGCAAATGGTAGGCAAGATGTTTTGTGCGGGTTTCACATCCAGTTTGATAGTACACCTATTATGCTAAATACAATTAGATATATATGTAGTCAGTTCTACATTAAATCAGTTTATATAAAATCTAGCCGTATAGTTCCCAGTTAAGGTAAGAAATCAGAGCTCAAAAATAAATGCTGTTTCTTATCTCTTTTAGAACTACATAGTGCCGAGTAGTCTTCACAGGAGCTGGGGCCACCTTCTGCCATGGAACTAGGAGATTTGCTAAACGCAGCTTCATTCCAAAAGTTTTGCAGTGCTGAAAATTATGGGTCTGAGGCTCTTCTATTGTGATCAGTGCTTGCACAGATGAGAAAAAGAGACTTCTTGTTTAATCTGCACACATCCATTACAAATGGTCTGAACAGATAATCAAGATAAGTCAATGCTTCAACTTAATAATAGAGAAGTTTAAAAAATACTGGGAAGAATAGAATGAATTATTTCTCCTGCAGCTTTGATATCTTCCTTTCAGCTATCAAGCAGGCTGTGAGCTATACCTTTCTTTCACAGAATAAGAGGACAATTAAATTCCACCTCCATTATTCAGATGTGCAGCATGTGTTCCTGCATAGGCTTCTCTGAGCAATTTCAAGCTACAGAATTCTTTTTCTCACTGTAAATTTGTAGAGTTTGAAAATAACAGAAGTTGGTAGTGTGTTACACACCCTAAGCAGTTTCATGGAGTGAACTTGGCTGTAGTATTTACTTTACTCAATATTTTTCATTGCTCAGATGCATTTTAAACTGAATTACTTCATTGGTAGCTTTTAAATATTTTTAATTAAAAAAGACTACCATCAAAATCAAATGGTATTGTTTTGATAATTTGTTTTACAAAGAAAGGAAGGCTTAAAAACAGAATGGAGTAGCACCTACATACCATGGCCATCCCAATGACACTGGTGGCGATACTGGTTTAGAATGCCTCAAGTACTCTAGCATTACTACTAGATCACTAGGCTGAAAAATGAATCTTAATCAACCTGAACAGCACAGTGGAACTGGAAGCTGCGTGCAACCACTCTGCCTGTTTTAGAATGGCTAATTGACTGCTTTCAGTAGGTTAACTGCTTATCAGTAGGTTGGATAAACACTGTGAGATCAGCAGAAGTAGCTCATGGAAGAAGGAAAATGTGATAACCTCCTTCCACAAGCACAAGGACAGAAGTTTCATGATGTAGTAAGGTATGACTCACACCTTGCTAAACACAGCCTTTGATACTTGAAGCCACTTTCCTGCTTTAGTGCTTCCTGCCCTCATATTTACCATTCAGGTTTCTTGTCATTTCAGTTTGTTTCTCTTCGGAGGACTGCATCTTGAGATAATCACCTCATTCTTTGTTTAAAAGAAAGAAAACCTTGTATCTGTGCCTCATGTTAAGTGAATTTCTATGCAAAGTGTTAGCACATGCAGCTGCTATTGTCACTGTTACTATTTCATCCTTTGCTGTCACGGTTTAAGGTGAGACACCATCTTCAATCCTGTACAGTTGTAATTGTACAGTTGTAAAGTTGATGGATAAGCAGAGGTTATATAGAAGATAGATAACAAATGCTCACCGATGTTGAGGTTTGCTATAAGGATAGATGCTCACTGATGTCAAGGTTCACTGCAAAACTCCACAAAGACACAATCTCTAGAAAGAGATTCTGCCTTAGAGGTGGTCAGCCCTTAAATGAGATCTAGGAGAGGTGGAGCCAAGCTCCACTCCTTCTGGGAGCACAGCTGAATTACCTTCACCTGTGCTCCCACAGCTGACTTGTTGCTTGGCTCAGATGGTTAATCAGAGGTTCAGGCTGTGATCAACAGTTTCCCATATACATCCCCTTATTATTCAGCTAATAATTGCTTAGATGAATAACCTGCTACTTAAGGAAATATATCTGAGTTGGGACCTTATGGACTTCCGGTATCTCACTGCCCAAACAGTGTACCTTCACTGATGTTTTTAAAGCTGATGGCTGCACAGAATTTTTTTTTTTTTTTCTGGGCTGCTTCTCCATAGGACTGGAGGTCTTTTCTAGAAACTTTTGAGCGTGAATGTAACATTAGGCGCACATACTAGTTCTGCTTCAAAAGCAATGCCTCCTATTTTAAGTTGGCCCACAATGTCAAAGGCAAATGGTGGTATGACAGTAGAGTTTGAACCTTCCAGCCTATATTTCATCACACTTTGTTGCTGTGTGACAGTGTGGAAGCAGAGGGGCAGTCTGACAAAATTACAGTTGACTTGGAAGTGCGTGGGGTGCAAAGGGGTGGTATTGAATTCTTCCATCAGGAAAAAAAAATGGTGCCATTTGACATCCATCAATGCTTGCTGAACGTTGATGGAGACCATGCAGCGGATGTGAGTATAGTGAGGTGGTGGGTGGTGCATTTCAGCCATTGCAGCAGCAACAGTGGGTCACCTCTGCTATTGCAGATGTTTACAAGTGCAGTATGCAGGCTTTTGTTCATGGCTGGTGAATAGCCACAGCTTGTGGTGGTGACTATGTTGAAAAACAGTGTTTTGTAACTGAGAATTTGCTCTGTCAAATAGTGCTGTGCTTTTTGTAGCTATTGTCATTTCCAGGGAAATAAATAGGAGACATTACTCTAGGTGCAACATAACATAGTTCCTTGTATGTTCGCCTGCTTGGGCTGCTAGTTGGAATTGGGTAAAGCTGAATTCTAGCCTAAAAAGCTTGTTTAAATTTTATTAGTTTTTGCAAATAAGCAATGCAAAGTCAGTGCTATGCTATCTTGTACACAACAGCAGTTTGGACAGGAGAAGTTCAAGTTATCAGGAAAATGGAGATGCAAGGATCTTACAAAAAGCAGTGGGTCTATTCCAGTTCAGATCTTCCTGTTTAGGGCTGTTTCATTCAAGGGGGTGGATGTGATTGTGTAATGTGGAATGATTAATGCAACTGCTTGTGGTAGTAGCTTATTTTCTTCTAAGACATCAAGGCAAAGCTGAATGTTCTAGGCTGTCACATCAAAATTAATTTTTTAAAATCGGAGAGGAAAAGTGCTCTGTTATTCCAGTGTAATTCTAGAGATTCCAGAATTAAATTGGTGTAACAAGGTAGCTTTGAGAGAGTCATTAAAAGCACAGCAAAATCAAGGAGTGGTGATCTTTCTGGGATGGCTCAAACACTTGTTGACAGTCCAGGGCTGCAGACACACTACAGTCAGGAAACTAAAACATTAGCTTAGACAGGATGCATGAGTCAAGGATATCGAAATTAGATGAAAAACATAGTATTTGGGCATCTGCTGGGCACTCTTTGTGGTTCGTGCTGCTGATCAGAGCATACTGGAAAAGAAACAAAAATAGTTTAGATTTGGTTAACAGTTAAGATCTCTCATATGACTTACTGAAAGAGAGAACGGTATAGCGGTAAGGGCACGACTGGAAGGGGCAGGCAGGGAAAAAAACTCAAAGTAGTGTGTTGCTCTTTTCTTCCACCAGCCCCATTCCCCGAATCTGTTCACTGCCGCTGGTAATGTTTACCAGTCTGAAATACTGAGCATAACACAACAAGCAAAGCAAGTGAGGTCCAAGAGCTGCAGCTTATGGTTTGCTGTTTTCTTCTTTTACAGTGGGTTATGTTCTGGATTATGGCTCAGCACCTGCAGGTATTCAAAACAGACATCATATAATGGCCCATTTACATAGTTTCATTTAGGCTGGATGAAAAACAAAAGATCCTAGTGACTTTGCTCAAGTCTAGTGACAGCAGTTCCTCTTTCTGAATGCTTTCCTTTAGTAATGACATTTGCAGGTATGTGTGGATGGATGTAGTTGAGCAGTTCGACAGCACTGAGCTTTGCATTTCACATATGCCACCTATGAAGAATTCGTTGTGAGCTTGAAACAGAAGTTGTATTAGGAGCATAAGACAACTATTTGGTTGTGAATCTTCTCTGAGCAGTCAGTTCAGACAAATGCACAATATGGCTTGCTCCTGCTACCTTCCTGGGCCCCAGATCCCTCTGATGTGTGTGTATCCGTATATATGTACATATACATGTGTGTATGTATGTATGTATGAAATGATTTTTGAAATAATGTGGCAGGCTCTATTTAAGTACCATTTCCATTACCTTTCTAGGATCTGTCAGACAAGAAATCTGGCTCTTCCTATGTTACAGTTATTTCTATATCAAGAATAAATTCATTGAATTTTTGCTTCTGATCTGTGTAAGCTGTTTTGGCATCTCTGGCATTTTCTAGGAGTGAGTTGTTCTAAAACTCTATAGAGTCTGTTTACTTCCCTTATGTTTTTAACCAACTCAGATATGTTAGATAACTTTAGACAATGATAAACTGATGCCCTGAATATGTTGAGGCTTGTCTCTTGTTATTGGAAACATCTACGCAGTGGTGAAAAAGGTGTTTATATATTTTTTTTGTGATTGAAATTTATTCTCTACAGAGAAGATAGATGGTAAAAGTTTCCAAAATAACTTGGAAAAACAATGAAGGAAAAACTACAAAATAAAACTGTCAGATGCTTCAAGACTTACTGAAGGAATCTGTCCGAAAACAGACCTGTGTTTTCTGTCCAGAAATGCTCGGTTCCCTGGCTTATATTTTTAAAACCTTAAGCTGTTTATAGTTTAGGCTCAGAATTATAGCATTTTTTTTTCCTGCTTTTCCTTTTTTTCTCCCTTCCCACAGAGAAAATGAAAGCACTATTTGCATTTATCTCACCAACAAAGACTGGGTCTAAGGAGTAGGACTGATTGGCTGGGTGTATGTGGAAATGAATTCATTTATATTTATTCTTTCAAATTTATAGGCTCTCAGTTTCTTGAAGTGTTTTTGGCCTGCTGTTTATACAAAAATGTCTTATCTGACCTTTGTATTTATGTAGTATAATGGATTTGCCCTTCAAACACTGATCATCAATGGAGGTTATCTTTGATCTCCCTAACTCTGATGGTTTTATTTTGTGAATGAGTTCAGCAGCTTTAGTGATAAATTTCTGACTGGGAACATTGCATTAGCACATTTTAGGGACTGTTTAATGGCTCACGTTACATTATTAAGACAAGCAAAACCTCATAAATACTGGTTAGAAAAATGTCTGAACTTTTAACAGAAACATATTTATTATGTTTATCTCAAAAGCAAGAACTAATAGTACATGTTTATTTACTGGATACCCCAAATTAAATGTTTTCTTTGTCTTTTAAGGTAGATTTTGCTCAATAGCTGCCTGATGCTATATTTAACAAGACTGGTACAGCCAAATGATTTTGCCAAATTACATTTAGGACATCTACTGCTCAGAATATTTAGTGTAATGCAGCTCAATTATGTAAAAACAACAACAACAACAAAACTTTTAAATGATGTGACTGTGATTGTTTTATAGTGCAGTTTTACATCTGATAATAGCAGTGTTTCTTTGAAGACTTCTAAGGTTTCCTTTTTGTTTCTTCTAATGTTTTTTTTCCATTCCCTCTGCAACCTGCCCCCCCTCCCTGGTTTTCAAAGCACCCAAATGTCATTTGACTAAGCATAGAAAATGTTTAAAACATTAATCCCTATGGTACTTTCAGTAACGTAGTAATTTGTGAGTTGCTTCAGAAAGGCTTTCTGGTAGGGTTTCTGGATATAGATACTTACTCCTATATTTTGTAATTGATTTGGGAAGTCTTAAAATAATATTTCAGGAGTCCCCAGTCTTCGGCTATGTCCCAGTAGTGCCTGGTACATATGAGGCATAAAGGCAAAAGCATTATATTAAAGTATTTCTTCATCCTTCCAGTCACTGAGTCAAGTTGTTAAGCTATCTGCAGTGGTTTAATGGGCTGTGCATACCAGCTGACAGGCAGTAGCATTTGCTCAGTGTGCTTTCCTTTTCATTCTAAACATTTTGACACCCCCTATTTTAAGGAATTCTGTCTATGACTTGAAATCCTATATTCTCTTAAATCCATATCTGACACTGGATCATAATGGCTTGTGGTTCAGAAGGTGAAGACAAAAAAGATCAGAAAGAACAGTGATATTCAGGATTCTCTACTCTTACAGAAGAGGAAACTGAAGTAATGTGAACCACATAGTAAATGGTTGTGGATGTTAGCCACTCTTGTTTTCAGTTTGTTTAAGGCTAACGTAAGAACAATTGCTGCTTTGTGGTATTTCTACATATAATGTGCATCTCCAGGGTCTGACCTTTTCTGACATCTATGGATCCCTGTGGTTTCCTAAAACACGTGAAGAGCTCTCTTCCTTGAAGCAGGCCATTGTGCATGTACTCTGTTGCGGTGATGATGAGCACAGATTAAAGCTTGGAAGCCACTGGCAGGTGATACTAGACACTGGCTTTGGTTGGGCCACCAGGTTTCTCAAATCTGAACATGTGGTTGGTAGAGTTATGCTACAATTTGGGCCTGAGTCTTTATCATTTGTTAAATGTCTTTCCCAAATGTGTTTCCTCTATTTTTTCACTGTTTGCATTGGGCAATTGTACAAATTGTTCTGGTGTTATATCCATGAGTGGCTGTGTCTCACAGATCACTGCTGAACTAGTACAGCCTTATAATTAGTTAAAATAATGAATTTGCTTGGATTTTTTGTTTAGGTTTGGATGGATGGTTTTTTAAACTTTGTTGTTTTTTGTTGGTATTCCTCCAGGACAAGGAGAAGCGCATTGCTAGTGCTGATATTACCACTATTGCATCCACTATTAATATCAAAATATTCAAAGCTTATTTAATAAATGTCATCTAAAAGAACATACTTTGGTACATCTCTTCAGGTATTTAGAGAGACAAATGTGTACCTCCTATTTCAGTTGATCAGTGATACTTGTTTTATGTAATTGTTAAGGAGCCTTTCAGAGTTCTCTCCCAGTATCTGATTTTAAATGTAATCATCTGTGTGTACTGTTTTTTCTTTTCTTTTCTTTCTTTTTTTTTTTTTTTTCCTGTGAGAAGTTTGGAGCTGATGGTTTGGGCAGATGGATTAGGCAAAACACAGGAGTTACAAAAGAAAAAAAAAAAACAACTAGGTATTTGGATTCCAAAAAAATAAAATACAGAACTAGAGCCTTTCATTTGATCTGAAACATGAATACAAGTTCATTTTGAGTTTACAAAGCTGAGAACACTGGCATCCTTCAAATGTCTTTGGAAAAGCAGCCAATTCAAACTTCCTGAGAGTGAAGTTTGTGGGAAGTGGCTTAACGTATTAGGAAAGTACTTTGAACTCCACACAGAATAGGGTATTTATGCTCAAAGATGATCCTTCTGCTTCATGAAGGAAACTGCAAATTGTGAAATACTTTCAGTATGGTTTGACGGTTTGACGTGTGCTGCTATTACAGGGATGCGTGCAACTCTTCAGAATATTTTCATCACTAAGAATACCTCATTAAAAGAATCAAATTTTCCCTGGGCAAATTAAAAAAAAAAAAAAAAAGGGAAAGATCATTTAAACCTTGTAACCAAATATTCATCCTTATAGACTCTTTGAACAAAGTAACTTTTGGGATTGACTTGACCAAACTACATTTAAAAAGACGGAAAAAAAAAACCAACAAAAAAACATGATGATATCCTTGGAACCTTAGGCACAATTGCATAAAGGCCTACTGTATAAACTGTGCTCTACAGGGACATGTACAGTATGCACAGCCAAAGAGTAGGGCAGGCATAAGAAGTGATTTTTCCTCAGACAAGCATCAGGTTAGCAGCTGGAGTGTCATCAATCAGCTGAAACTGCATGTCAGAACTGGAGCTTGGATTTCTGTCTGGTTCCGGTGCACAGAGCCACAGCTGTTACTGTAGCCACTTGTGAAGATTGCCATCGACTCACTCCAAATAGCAATAACAGTTTGACAGATTACCTCTTTTTTTTTTTTTTTTAATTTATTTATTTTTAATAAACCATCGTTTTTTAAGATTTGTCTTAAATCTCCGGGGATACAAGATAGATGGGCAGTAGGCTGCAAACAGATCTAAGCGTGGAGGTTCTGCCCCTGAAATGTAGGGCATATGCTCAGCTGAAAGTGATAAATGCTTTCCTATATACTTCGGTATCAAGGCAGATGATCTGCCCACATCAAATCATTAAATATTGCCCTAAGCTGAGCTGAATATATGTATAGTTAAATCTCCGAAAAGTGTTCTTTTGAAAATAATTAAGTGCCTAATATTTGAAAACATTTTAAAAATACAGACTTCTTGGTGTTTATTTCAAAACTAAAATGTGTAATAGCACGAGGCTTCATTTACAATTCAGTGTACCTATGTATGTGCACAAGTATAGGCATCACTAAAATTACCTGTACTTGATATTTCTGAACACAGATGAACCTTGACACAAAGTTCATTAGCTAAAGCTGATACATGTTCCTATGGGTTAGCTTCTTGAATGAACGCTTTCAGTATGCCTTGGGTGTTGATACAACATACCAGCAAATCCACAAGACTGAAGTGTGGCTGTATGGAAAAGAAAGCAGTGAAAGATGTAGAGAAACTAAAGACCTGTTGAGAGTGTAGGGAAGAACAAGTTCTGTTTATGACTTCCTGAAGCTATAAGCTCAGTGTCATATCTTTTGACTGTTTGGAAGGTGAATCTATCTCCCTGTTAGTGTGTCTGATGTTTAAAGCTGCAAAAGACATTTTCTGAATTTTCATATCATTCACCTAACTATAAAGGCTTCTAAAATTGATGATTAAAAACAAGCATCTAGTAGATGATAAGAATGTGAGGGTTTTTTTTACTATTCAGAACATATACGTACCATTGAACCAGCTTTGTGTATTGGCTATATATACATACATGTGAAATTATCTAAGAAAATTCAAATGCTTCTAGGTATTTTGTTGATTTTTGTTTTTAAATCTTTATTTCAGTATTTAGATGAGGCGTCTCTTTTTCACAATTGCCTTGAGTCCACAGGTTTGTTGGTTTATTTTCTTTTTGTCCCCCCAGTAAATATAAAAGACAGAAGGAGGAAAAGAGATGATAGAAGTATTTTCTGTGGATAATGACAGACTTCCCTGTAGTATTGAAGGGGCTGATATCTCAGGCAAATAAATGACAAAAGACTCCAGTACAGTGAATGAGAACTAAATTCTCTGCTAGAGTAGGGAATGTGATCAGCATGTAACATGTGACTATTTCTTAACACTGTATTTTGTCCAGAAACAAATCTCAGCAAGACTTTGATTTCTCCTTTGACTGAATCTGAGATGAAACCTCACGTTCGTTTTCTGGATTCAGAGCTGTTCACAAGAGTGATTTTTAACTTATTTCCCTGCTACTTGTTTCTTTTCACCAGCTGTGTTGGAAATGCAATGCTGTTGCATGGACAGAAATCAGGTAAGTGTTTTGTTCTCCAGTATTTAATGGATGCAAAGGGAAGATTTACCATTGTTATTCTAACTCCCTCCACAAAAGTTTTTGAAACAAGAAAGCCCTTTCCAGCACCTCCTCTACTGAAAGCAATGTATGTTCTGTTGGTTTTCAAATAACAGAATTTGAGGCTTTGAATGTGGTGAAACTTTACTGGAAGGGTATCAAAGGCTTCTGTGACTTTGTTTTCCATCCACAGCGTAAAGGCCCTTCACAAACGGTGAGCAAGGAACTGTAGCACTCCCTATGTTCAACCAGAATTTCAGTAATGAACTTCATTGAGTCCCGGGAGTAACTAACTGTGATCTGAATTTACTGCTTAACAGCATTCAAAAGTCTATTGTGAGTCTCATCAACATACAGTGGTTTGGCTTAGCTGTCTGGTGTTTGGCTTGTTTCTTAATAGTGAAGAAATTCTGAAATTGAGACTTCTGCAAACTAAGATGTTCCCTTAAAGTTTGCACCTGATAATAAGCTTTAAATAGCCTCAGGAAGCTAGCTTCTGCCCTCAGAGCACACCAGGTGAGTAACCATTGTAGCTGCTCACTGAGAACGGGGTGGTTGGGTGAGTCAGCACAGCCCACACTGCCTATACAGTACTGCAGCTGTTGGTGTGGGAGGTGGGTCAAATGGTGAGGACTGTAAGTATTGTCCCTCTTTGCTTGGGAGACTGGCTTTCCTCTTGGCAGTCTCTGAGACCGCAGGCCTAAACATGGTCTCCACCAGACAGCGGGCTTATCCCAAGAAGACCACGGTGACCCAGACAAAGGCCCTGCCCAGAAATGTAGCTGTTCAGGTCTCTGTATGCAGAGAGTGCCTGAGCCTGCTGCTGCCTGAGGAGGGTGGCAGGGATTCCACCTGTGTGACATGTGAGCAGGTGGATGAGCTGCTCAGCCTGGTGGTGGAGCTCAAGGAAGAGGTGCGGAGACTGAGGACCATCTGGGAATGTGAGCGGGAGGTTTACTGGTGGAGTGACTCACTGGCGTGCCAGAGGGAAGAGTGCCATGGAGACACTCCCAGAAAAGTGGTGGACCCCCTGCCCTGTCACAGTCAAGCAGACCTGACTGATGAGGCGGGTTAGAAGAGAGTCCCAACTCAGTGTCAGGAGAGCCCCCCTGCCTGCCTAGCCTGCTTCCCCAGCTCCCTCTAAGCAACAGGTTTGAGATGCTGGAAATTGAAGGAGAGGTGAGTAGGGAGGCAATGGAGGATCTGCTTAGGAGGGAGCCTAAGGTGAGGTGGTCACCCCCATGTCTTGAGACTGCCTCTGTCAGGAAAGAAAGAAAAGTGGTCATGGTGGGTGACTCCCTTCTCAGAGGCACAAAGGGTCCCAGATGCAGATTGGACCCAAGTTGTCAGGAAGTGTGCTGCCTTTCCAGGGCCCAGGTCGGGGACATAACCAGGAAACTCCCAAAGCTGGTTAGGTCTGCTGGTTATTTTCCACTACTCATAGTTCAGGTGGGCAGTGATGAAATTGCTACAAACTATGAAAAGAGATTTCAGAGGTTTAGGGTGTTTTGTTCAAGGAGCGGGAGCTCAAGTGATTTTTTTCTTCTATACCTTCAGGGGCAGTGAGAGACATGGAGCAGGCTTGGAAAGCACAAGCAATGAATAACTGGCTCAGAGGCTGGTGTCAAGCCAGAAGCTTTGGGTTCTTTGATCATGGGGCAGTTTACTTGGCCCCTGGCCTGTTGTCCATCCATGGAACCCACCTATCTCAAAGGGGGCAACAAATCCTAGCGCAGGAGATAGCGGGGCTTATTGAAAGAGCTTTAAGCTAGCTATGATGCGGGGAGGGGACAAAACAGGGCTCACCAGAGATAAGCCTAGGGGAATGCTGCTTGAGCTGGGGGTGAGGCAGATGACTCGGCTGAAGTGCATCTACACCAAGGCACTAAGCATGGGCAACAAGCAGGAGGAGTTGGAAGTGATTGTGCAGCAGGCTATGACCTAGTTACTATTACCAAAACATGGTAGGACCACTGCTAGGACAGGAGTGCTGTGATGAATGGTTCCAAGCTCCTCAGAAGGGATAGATGAATGAGGAAGGGTGGTGGTGTGGCCCTTTATATTAAAGAGAGTTTTGATGTTGAAGAGCTTGGGGTTGGGAATAATAAAGTGCCTGTGAGTAAGGATCAGAGGAAAGGCCTGCAGGGGCGATATCTTGGTGGGGGTCTGCTACAGACCACCTAATCAGGATGAAGAGATGGACGAGGCATTCTATGAGCAGCTTCCCAAAGTTGCGTGATCACCAGCACTTGTTCTCTTGGGAGACTTCAACTTCCCTGATATATGTTGAAAATATAATACAGTGCAGAGGAAGCAATCCAAGAGGTTTCTAGAGTGTATGGAAGATACCTTTCTTACACAGCTGGTATGAGATCCTACCAGGGGTGGTGCCCTGCTAGACCTGCTCTTCACTAACAGTGAAGGACTGGTGGGAGATATAAAGGTTGGGGACTGTATTGGGCACAGCGATCATGAAATTGTAGAATTGTCTATTCTTGGAGATGTCAGAAGGGTGACAAGCAAAACTGTTATCTTAAACTTCCAGAGGGCAGACTTTGACCTGTTCAGGACGCTTGTAGCACAGGTCCCTTGGGAGTTGCTCCTTAAGGGTAAAGAGGTCCAGGAAGCCTGGATGCTCCTCAAGATGGAAATCTTAAAGGCAATCTTAAAGGCACAAGAACAGGCTGTCCCTGAATGCCATAAGGGGAGCCATAGGTGAAGAAGACCAGTGTGGATGAACTGGGAACTATTGTTGAGACTCCGGAAGAAAAAGAGAGTCAATGTCCTCTGGAAGAAGGGGCAGGCTAATTGGGAAAATTACAAGAAAGTTGCTAAGGTATGCAAAGAGGAAGTTAGGAAGGCAAAAGCCCAGCTAGAACTCAGATCTGCCACTGCGGTAAAAGAGAATAAGAAATCCTTTCACAAATATATCAATGGTAAGAGAAGAACCAAGGAAAATTTCCATCCTTGATGCGGTGGTGTATAGTTGTAATTATACAAGGTTGTAATAGATGGATAGCCAGAGATTATAGAGGAATAACTCACCAACACTGAGGCTCACAGTTAAGATGGATGCTCACCACAAGGAACTCCACACAGGAGCAATCTCCAAAAGAGATGCTGCCTTAGTGGTGGTCAGTCCTTACATGGGATCTAGGAGAGGTGGAATCAAGCTCCACACCTTCCAGGAGCACAGCTGAATTACCTTCACCTGTGCTCCCGCAGCTGACCCATCACTTGCCTCAGATGGTTAATCAGAGGTTCAGGCTGTGATTAACAGTTTCCCATACAGGTGGGGAATGTGACCACTGAGGATAAGGAGAAGGCTGAGGTCCTCAATGCCTTCTTTACATCTGCTTTTAATAGGCAGATCTGTTATCCTCAGGGCTATATACCCTGATCTGGTAGTCTGGGATGCTATGCAGAATGCATCCCTGGTGATTCAGGTGGAGACAGTTAGAGAGCTCCTCCTCCATTTGGACTGTCACAAATTCATGGGACCATATGGGCTCCATCCTAGGTTGCGGAGGGAGTTGGTGGGGGTGATTGCTGAGCCACTTTCTGCCATCTACCAGTGTTCCTGGCTATCTGTAGAGGTCCCAGACGATTGGAGGCTTGCCGATGTGACTCCCATCTACAGGAAGGGCCATAAGGAGGATCTAGGGAACTACAGGCCTGTCAGCCTGACCTCAGTACCAGGGAAAGTTATGGAGCAAATCATCTTGGGTGAGATCACATGGCATGTGCGTGGTGTCCAGGGGATCAGGCCCAGCCAGCACAGATTCATGAAAGGGCAGGTCGTGCTTGACCAACCTCATCTCCTTCTGCAATCTAGTGACCCGTCTGGTGGACGAGGGAAAGGCTGTTGATGTAGTCTACCTAGACTTCAGCAAAGTCTTTGACAGTCTCTCACAGTATTCTCCCTGGAAACCTGGCTGCCCATGGTCCTGGACTACCCTTCATTGGGTAAGGAACTGGCTAGAGGGCCGTGCACAAAGGTAGTGGTTAATAGAGTTAAGTCCAGCTGGTGACCTGTCACAAGTGGTGCCCCCAGGGGTTGGTGCTGGGGCCCATCTTGTTTAATATCTTTATTGATGACCTAGATGAGGGGATTGAGTGTACCCTCAGTAAGTTTGCAGATGATACCAAGTTGGGACGTGGTGTCGATCTGCCTGGGGGTAGGGAGGCCCTTGAGAGGGATCTAGATAAGCTGGATTGCTGGGCTGAGCTGAATGGGATGAGGTTCAACAAGGCCAAGTGCCGAGTCCTGTACTTTGGCCACAACAACCCCATGCAGAGCTATAGGCTTAGGGCTGAGTGGCTGGATAACTGTGAAGATGAAAGGGACCAGGGGTGTTGGTTGATGCTCTGCTGAACATGAGCCAACAGTGTGTCCAGGTGGCCATGAAGGCCAACAGCATTCTGGCCTGCATTAGAAATAGCGTGGCCAGCAGGAGCAGATGTAATCATCCCCCTGTACTCAGCACTGATGAGGCCACACCTTGAGTATTATGTTCAGTTTTGGGCCCCTCACTACAAGAAAGATATTGAGGCCCTGAAATGCATTCAGAGAAGGGCAATGTAACTAGCGAAGGGTCTGGAGCACAAGTCTTATGAGGAGCTGAGGGAGCTGGGATTGTTTAGTCTGGAGAAGAGGCTCAGGGGAGACCTCATTGCACTCTACAGCTTCCTGAAGGGAGGTTGTGATGAAGGAAGGGTTTGGCCTCTTCTCCCAGGCAAAAAACATGAGGAAATGGCCACAAGTTGTGCCAGGAGAGGTTTAGATTAGACATAAGCAAAAACTTTTTCTCTCATAGAGTGGTCAGGCACTGGAATGGCTGCCCAGTGAGGTGGTGGAGTCGCCTTCCCTGGCAGTGTTCAAGAGGCATCTGGATGAGGAGCTACAAGATATGGTTTAGTAGCTTGTGGTAGCAATGGTAATGGGAGGGTGCATGGACTAGATGATCTTGTAGGTCCTTTCCAACCTTGTGATTCTATGATTAGGCTAGAGCCTCAGATGAGTGCAGAAGCTCAGATAAGAGCTAACTCTTCTAATGCTTTCACAAGCACCAGAATAAAACCTAAATGGATTTGTGATTCTGTGTTTATAAAATGCACACGGCTATAGGTCTTGTGTGTGTTGGAAGAGATGCGTTCTTACTGTTCAGCAGTACCGAGGGACACAACATTTAACCAATTCTGTAAGGTAGGGTAGATGCAGCTTCTCTTACTCTTCTTCACAAGGTCTTTCACATATATGGGAAACAGCTCAAGAATTGTGCTGTAAGACTCTAAATCAGATTACTTTTTTCCAGTATCTTGAGGTGATGAGGGAAATAGATCCTGGGATTTGTATGTGCATGTGGTAATCATTAACACAGTGCAGCCTTAGTGCCTCGGGAGCAGTGAACTGGTCCGTTCTAGCCTATGCCTATACCTCCCAGAAATGTACAACTTCCATGGAACTAGTTCAGCCTTTCAAAAAATTAACTATGAATTCAAAGACTAAGAATCCAGTAATTCAAAATCAGAAGAATCTGAGCAAAAGCTGGTTGTGTGGGTGAGGTACTACGTTTTGTTTGATGCGTTTCCATCTTCCCTGCCTGGATGCGTCTGGCACCAAGTCTGTTTTCGGTGCCATGCTTCAGTCTTTTTTTTCTAGCCCTGGAAATCACTGTTACTTGCCTGCTCACGCCTGCCTGGCCACCAGTTGCTCTAGAAGAGAAAACCCCTAAGGCTGTTGATACTACATCCTGCCCTGTTCTTCTGCCAGCAGGGGAACTGTGCAGGAAGTAAACTAAACCAGCATCCTTTCTTGACTGTTGAAGCTTTAGCGAGTGCTGCAACAGAAGATTCAGAGGTTCACGCTTGTCGTCAAATGCAGTTGGAGCACTCAGGTTCCTGTCACCAAAACCTGTCATGTTCTGTGAAATGAACATTCAATGTCTGTATCCATTGCCAAAAAGAACAGCTGAGACAGGAAATGGACAAGGAAAGAACAGGAAACACAGGCCATTCTTTTTGTTAAAAGCTAATTAATTTGAATCCATTTTTTCCACTATGACAATAACAGTAAAATGTTTACAATTCTGTCCGATGCACATTGATGTAGTGGGAAGGTATTTTTCTGAGGTGATGAAGAGAGCGAGAGACAGAAGGGCAATGAGTAGTAACTACACAACATATGTACTGTAAATAACTAAGTACAGTTCTTTTTATCTGCTTGCGCAAAAACCAGTTCTGCACATGTTTTCTGATGAGGTGGGAGAAGCATCTATATCTCAGCATTTGAAAACAAATGCCTGCATTGAAATTCTATCTGATCTTCTTCCATATTCTTTCTTAACGTTATTCTGTGGGAGATTGCTAGAAAGAAAACTGGAAACAGTTCTAATTTTCTCATTTGTCTTATTTATGTTACTGGTTTCTGAGGGACTATAGACATTTGTACTTTATTTGCATACTCCTTGAGGGAGGTCATTCTTTTTCCGCAGTCTAATTATTTTCTTATGTCCTTACTCTTCACCTGCCACGAAGCACACTTAGGTAATGTAAGAGGTTCTTATCTTGATACAGAGAGCCATGCCGTTTACCAAATGTAGTAATTGGAAGTTAAAATGTTTCCTGGAAATGGCTCAGTTCTGATGTGGTTATGGACAGTCTTCATTCCTGTTAAGTAACTTCTTTCTTTTTCATGCTAACTTGGTCCTATCTTTTTTTTTTTTTCCCTAGCTTTGCAAAACACACTAAATGGAAACAGAACTCCAGATCTAGGATAAACTTATCTACACTGCAAGTACAATGTTCTTACCAGATATGGCTACTTATATTTGTCCAGTGTGTGATGAATCTAAGAATTTGTGTCAGTAGGAATCCTAGCAGTGTGGTTAACTTTGGACATTCCTGGTTACCTTTTTTGGTGGTGTTCTATATATTAGTTACATACTACCAAAACACAAAAGGTGACCTCTTTTGAAAAAACAACTACATGCTGTCTCCAGTGTTTGGTATTTGTTTTCATTTAAAACAGTTATGGGCGATTTGAAAGGGAATCATTGTTAAGAGATGAGGTTGCAAAAGGCTCAGAAATTGCATTAGCTTATTTACCATCCTACTGTACTAAAAACACAGGAATAAAGTTTCTAAGGGAAGAATACTTGAGTATTTCTCTGGAAAACTTACACTCTGTTCCCAATTGTTCTTCTAAACTTAAAAATAAATATCTGCCCCATCATCTCTGAATATATTGGTTAGGGTAAACAGTCACGCCACTGATTATCATCTTTAAGATTGATTACAAACTGCATAATGATGCTGTATGGACGAGCCCTAAGCAATATTCCCGCAGCCAGTGACTTGGCAAATGTATTCGTGTCTGAGAATTAGCTAGTTCATTTCATTTAGTGCTCACTCTCGAAACAGCTAACAGCTGGACAGAGGACCTCACTCCTTTGCTCTTTTTCAGATTTTACAACTCTGTCTCACTTCCTTCCAAAAAAGAAATAAAGGGTTTAGTCAGCGTACACTTCATTATTTTCTCAACAGCTATTACGTTGGAAAAGAAGTGGCACAGCACTGAATGTCTAATGCTGCGAGTAAAGGAAAGTGTTGAAGTGAGTGAAGAACAGCAACAAAGGTAAGCCAAAGGATGTCAACAAAGCCAGGAGTATAAAAAAGGTAATAATTGAAGAGTAGTTCGCTGAAAGTTTGAAGACCAACAGTTGACAGCACCCTGTATGCCTCAATAAAATAGTCACATTCTAAAAGGTTAAGGTTTAGCATGGTAGATAGACACCCTCCCCCAACACATTAGAAATGTCTGCCATTCTGCCATTTATTGCTTTTTGAAAGATCAAGAGGTTTCTTTTTGCAGAAGATAAGTTGTTTTTTCCTAGAGTGATTTTGTTTTTAAAGACTGAAATGGTATAAAAACTGACACTGTGTATCAGTTATTTAACTTACTGGTGATCAAACACAATGTCTGAGCAATTGTCTGAAAATAATACTTCATTTTTGTAAAGTATCTTGTCTAGGTTCCACTGCCCAACAGTCATAGAGATTACATACCCTGTGTGGTCCATTACTGTGATGGGATTTGATAAGGAAGATAGTAATAAGTCTCCTGAGTGTAGGAAAAGTTTTATATAGGATTTTCTCCAAAATCTTATGGTTTAAGATGTGCCAGTACTATAAGTTACTGTGCACTTGAGTCCTGACATTGTAATGCATAGAGCAGGACTCTTCTCTCCAAATTGGCTTCCCTAGGCATGGAAAAAATAAAATAAAATATGGAGAAGCCCAGCAATGTTTAAAGTACTTAAATGGAGGAAGCTAGCCAAACAGGGAAAAAGATTATTTTCCAGCTCCTGCTGTTGACTCCAAATCAGTATCATTACTTGGCCTTCCTTGGGAAAGGGTCATTTATTGTTGCTATTTTAATAAGACTATCTAGCTATCTACTTCAATTTACTACTTCAAATGCTTTTCCAAATCCAAAGGGGAACTAACAGCTGTTTTATCCTGCTACCCTTTTGACACAGTCCTTGAATCACACTTGCTCATGCTTTACATTTCTTGTTTTTCCTACTACTTGTTCAAATTCATAGCCCCAAGAAGCATTTTTAGATGGCTAGTGACAGAATTTATTTATTTAAGTATGCCTTATCTAAGTGTAGATACTCCTATTTGTAAGTGGATTACACAGTATTCCATTATTTAGTAAACACTTTGTTTAAAAACTTCTGAGCCTTTTAACCCAAGCTTCACCCTTCTTCATCTTTCCTTACATATACTGCTTTCTATATTCTTTTCCACTTTCCTGAAATACACTTCACAAATAAAATTTTTTTGGTGCTGACAACAGTGGTTTGAATTGTCTTCCATTGCTTATTCTTTGTGTTATATTTTAATACTTCTAGTACACAATGTAACTACTTACTTCGATATGTGCATTATTTGTCTCTCTTGTTCCAGTACCACTTGTTCTAATCCCCCCAGGAGCTTGTAGTGCACTTGAATGTCCTTGAAGTGCTTTCTTTTGGCACAGGATGCTGGGCTGTACTCAGTTTTCTGGGGGCCTCTCTCTGACCATCGAGTTCATTCTTTTCTTGTGGCTTTGGGATCACAACTGCTCACTTCATCCCTCAGATGGTTCAGTCCTTTAAAGTAACAGTAAGAATTAATTAGAACAAATAGGTACTCTGTTAGAGCTCATAACCCACACCCATAGGTTAAGGAGAGTCTTCCTAACAGGTGAGTCCTGCCTGTAGATGAGGAATGTAGATCTCTAAAAGTCCAAATTCTGGGCTAAGTGAATATTAAGCATGTTACCATTATATTGCAAGATAATACAATGCACAAAGAATGGTTTTGTAGTTCGTTATACCCGTGCTCTTACAAATATAATTTTCCTGGTACATTAGCAAAAATCACAAATACAAAAATCAACTAAATTTAAGAAAAAAAGTACTGAATTGCTGTGAGTTGAAACCGTCTTTAACACATGCATATAAATTTTGGTCTTGGAAACTGAATGCATGGGTGTCAGCCCAAACAAAATTCTATACAAGAAGCTGAGAAACAGAAAGCTATGAATACTCTCTTTGGTTCTCTCCCTTTTTTTTTTTTCCTAATAGAAAAATGACTAGCAGATGATGCATGCTAACTATGTTCTTACGCAAAATTTATTTGATATTACATATACAAATGTATTTATATTATATCCTAGTATTTCTTATACTTCCACAGCGGAGTTTGCCTGAGGATGGCCAACACATCTAGTTGTGTGGATGTATAGTTGCTATTATACAAGGTAGTAACAGATGAATATCCAGAGGTTATAGGGGAACAACTCACCCACACTGAGGCTCGCAGCTAGGATGGATGCTCACCACAAGGAACTCCACACAGGAGCAATCTCTAAAAGAGATGCTGCCTTAGTGGTGGTCAGCCCTTAAATGGGATTTAGGAGAGGTGGAGTCAAGCTCCACCCCTTTCAGGAGCACAGCTGAATTACCTTCACCTGTGCTCCCGCAGCTGACCTGTCACTTGCCTCGGATGGTTAATCAGAGGTTCAGGCTGTGATTAACAGTTTCCCATATAGTGGGGAATACATCTCTGCCTTATCTCATCTGGACAAGGTAACCACCCCTAAACAATTTTCAAACACACAAAGTCATTAGCATTGCAGTGTGTAGATTCAGTAGGTTCACTATTAACATACCAATAAACAACTGTGTGCTTATAAGTATTAATACAATTGAAAAATAAGAAAAGTATTTCTTGTACCGCTCAAAGCCACTTTATTTTTCTTTATCAGATCTAGAAAGTTATTTTTATCGTATTTACTTATTAGACACTACTGGTATTCAGTAATCACTATTTTAGGCTAAGCTGAAAAAGGAAACAAAATAGCAGCTGAGATGGAACCTTGAAGATATTTCTTTGTGTCCTTGAAATGATAGTTATTAAGACCTTTTGGAGCGAACCTTGGTTATGAGCAAGAGTCTTTATCTAAGAAGGCATTTCTTTTTATTCCTAAGGAGTTTATTTACATTGTTACAAAATGCATTCAATTTCACAGGTAAGTGCTATAGCAGAAATTTGGATTGAAAACTTGAATGAAAATACTTAAAAAATACATATATGTGTATATCTATCTATCTATATATTTACTTGTTCAAAAGAAAAGTGAAAAACAAGATTTAGGTGCCTAATGTGAGAATGAAATGGAATTCTAAACTGAAATTTTCCAAAACTTTATCCTGGAATCTGAAATACTGCAGTTCTTAGACCTCCCCTTCAAAGGTTTTTGACTGAATTTTGGCCTTTGAATGCTTCCAGATGCAACTCATTTTGCTAAAGATTGCCTTTTCCAATATAGGAGAAAAGGAAAAGAAACAAAACAGATGGTAAATTACAAATTACATACAACATAGACATTGAAGTTGAAAGCAGTAAAAACAGCAGAGATGTAAAAACAGTAACTAATCTTACTACTGTTTTTAAGCAGCCAGGAGTCAACACACACCTGTATGTTTACTAGCAAAGCTGAAATGAATGACTAAACATGTTCCGTTATTGAGTACTGCTGAAACGAGTGATACACTGAGCTGCAAACTGTGTCGATTCACCCACAGTGATGTGACTTGGGTTTTATAAACAAGCTTTCCCCGAGTTTAACACCCTGAAAGTCTAACCAGTGCCTGTGAACAGATCACAGTGTCGTGCAAAAATCAGGATGGGGAGGCTGTTCCGTTTCTGCTTTTTGAGACAGTGTCTGTGTAGCAGGGAATGTTAGATGCATCGAGCCTGAGGAACAGCAAGCAATGAAAGACAGAACTGTCATCCAGGAATGGTAGTAGGGTAAGTGCTTGCTTTCAATTCCCGTTCCCAACAGTAAATATATTACTTCAGCCACTCTTTAAAATGAAGTGCTGATATAGTTTGGGATATGAGAATCAGAGGCAGCTATTCCCCATCCCAGACAGATGACAACAACTAAGACAGTAAATTGTCACATACCTTCTTATGGTCTTCCCTGGGTTTACTGAACAATGTATTTTTTGCACACAGCAGACTGGTGCAGCTTCATGACAGATAAAGGAACAGAGTTCCCATTTTCCAGGACTGCGTGTGGCTTTTTGTTTCCATCACTCTTCAAGCTTAGGAAGAGATTTACCCACCTGCTGCATGGGCAGCCTAGGCAAAATGCAGTTAAATAACAGACTTTAAATCAGAAGTAATTCAGAAATAGTTTAGAGGATAAGCAGAGAGCACTCTAGGTTGTGAAAAAGATGCCCAAGCTCAAGAGAACAGAAGGATTAGACACAAAGAAATAACAAAGGACAGCTCATTAACTGTCTGTAGTAGGTTATTGTTTTGAAAACTGAAGGTTTGGATTTCATTTTAGTTACCCATGCGGTACAGAGATCTAAAGTTATGCATTGAAGCACAGAGGTAGTTGTCAATGGATTATAACTTAGATATCTTTTAAGAATGTGAGGTACCCATCTCATATTGTTGAATAATCTGTATTTAATATTGCATGATGCAAGTGTGGGGAAAAAGAAATAAGAATGAAATCTTAATGAAGTCAATTAAGAATGGAAACATAGCTGTCTATGTACTGAAAAGGCAGACTCTAGGATTTCCAGCATAAGCAAGGCCCAGGCTCTAGTGCACTGAACTGGGCAGCACTCAAACAAAAACTCAAAAAACAAAACAAAAAAGTTTTTAAGCTTTCCTTTGTATGCTTTCAGTCCTAAAGTAAGCTAAAGCCTAGGGTGCAAAGCTGGAAGAAGTGAGGGCTTTTGAGACCCAAAGATTACATGTGCCTTAGCAAGATGAGGATCAGAATGAATTTTTCTAGAGGTTTTTTTTTCCTGAAAGGCACTGACTATTCAGCAGGGCCACAAAACACCGGTCTCTAAATGGAAGAAAGATTTGGAACTTAGCAAGTTGGAAAGCAGATAATTTTCAGTTGCCTTTCTTTTTCTTCCATTTATATGTATGCAAGACAGAATTAACTCTAAACTAGCAGAGCTTCCCTCCCCCCCCGCCAACCCCACCACAGTTCCATGTCAGTTGTCTATGTTCTGAACTCCTTGTTTCAGGGAAATATAAGTTGTTTCCATTTGCCTAAGTATATTTACCACAAAAAGTTTAGTTGCAGTTTCCATGTATTTAGTTTCCTAGCCAAGACTGAACAGGCTGGCCATGGTTAGGTGGGATAAGAAGGCACACACAAGCGTTACCCTCACATTTCTACCACTATGCATCTTATTCTGCCATCTGCATCTCTGCTATTTTAACAAACAGATTATCTTCAGTTACCAAAATGTACAACTGTTTGTGCAGCAACAATGTACACAGATTATTTTTAGTTTAAACATGTGGCACTACTCATCGTGCAGCTGCTTTCATGCACTGATGCATTGTGATACAAAATTCTAGCTGCAAGAACCCAAATTAATTGCAAGCAATGAGAAATTTTGGACCAAAAACCTCTTTTGGCTACGCTGAAATTGAGTTGTTGACTTTTCAAGCTAAAAGAGATATGAATCATGGAAAATGTTTCATTCTTAACCCTTCAAACTACCCAATATTGCTGAACTAATGCAAAATGCAGTTGTGTTGGCTTTGAAATTACAGCTTCTCTGCCAAAGGGTAATTTAGACTATTCATCCAAGATTAGTTGCAAGTTTTTAAAACTGTAAATAAGTTCTTGTTCCTAAACAGCACAGGTTTTCAAAGCATGGAGTATAACCCCACAGCCTATAAAAGGAAAAGATTTTAAAGGAGAAACGGGATATTTGACTTCTGCATATTTGGAACATTTAATCACCCTCTTGGTTATATGGAATAAGTTTGACTGGCAGCTTTTTCTTCAACTGCTTTGTGAAAGTACATTTCTTTAATAGAGCCTCAATGCTATGTAGGATGATCTAATAATCTAGTCCTGTTTCTTTTAGAGGCAACTATAGAATTCTTCTTTAGTTCAGCAGGGAAGAAGCCCAAAGATTCTATAAGTGCCTAAAGATATGGCCCAAAACTTTTTCTCCCATTTGAACAATATACATGTAATCTGAATGCAAAAAGATATATAAGATATTAAGCAAACTAATATATGCAAAAAAGGTAACGTTAGAATTAGCAAGATGATTTTAATCTTTTATTTTTTGTTTTTTAGATGTGGAGGGCTATATAAAATTTCAGCTGTTTTTAGGCATAGGCACAGGGAGAAAAAAGATTAAGGTATCAAATGTCTTTCTTAGCACTAATACTGCTATAAAGAAACAGCTGGAGAGTGAAAGAGTAATTTTTTATGAGACCTAGGTCTCGAACAGATTTGGTTGTGACAGTTCAAAATGCTGGTGCTATGGAAGCACTTCATATTCTCCTTTTTGCTGCAGGCAACTGCCCCCAGAAAATGTGAACATGCTCCTACATCTGCCTTAAATAGTGTGATCATAGCACACATGAAGACTCACTGCCAGTCTAAGTCGATTAATTACTCATGCTGCCTATTACAGTATCAAATTATATATGCTGTTCTGCTGTCCCTACTGTAATGTTAGATACTTGAGGGAAAAAAGAAATTGATAGTACAGATCATAATAAAACAGCCACAAATGTGTGCAAATGAGATACAATTATGCAAAATTCTCTGATGGACATTTCATTTCTACTTCTGAAACTTCTGTGGGTGCATGTGGGAGTACATAGCCTCATACTCTATTTCAAAAGAAAGCAGGAGGTAAAATAACCTCATTGAATTCACAAAATCATCCCTGCTCTTTCTTATGTACAGGGCTAATGATATGATTACTTGTAGCATCCAGTTTCATACAGCTTAGCACTCTTTCCTGATGGTTGTTGCTGAAAGTCTCTCTCAAATACTGGCGCTACAGCTATTCTCACGTTCATAGCCCCACACAGCTTTAATCATGCTGTTTTCAATAACTTGTAATGGCCTCTGCCATTGCTTTGCATCTTTTTTGTAATACTAAAGGGCATCTTCTGCAAACAGTCTGAGGCAGCTGTTGAGCAGATCGGTAACCAAAGCACAAGCGACACTTCAGTTTCTTTCTATCGTGCTTTTGTAGTGCTGGGAGATGTGTACATTTGGGAACTGTTGAATCACATCCTGAACCTCTGATTGACCACCTGAGGTGAGCAATGAGTCAGCCATGGGAGCACAGGTGAAGGCAATTCAGCTGTATGGCTGGAAGGGGTGGAGCCTGGCTGCACCTCTCCTAGACTCCATTTAAGGGCTGACTGCCACTGGGGAAGGATCTCTTTCTGGAGATGGATCTCTTTCTGGAGGTTGCTCCTCTTGGAGTTTTCCCTGTGAGCCTACACAAGTGAGAATTTTTCATTTATTTCCAATTATCTCTTTCTAACCACATCACTTTATTTTTATTTATTTTATACATATGTATAAACAACTACCTATTCTACTCAGCCACCTACTTCATGCAACATCAGCCACCCTGGCAGGAAGACGTTCTGCACCAAAGAAATTCATGTAGATGCATATAGCCATGCAAATTAGGAAAGGATTACGTGTTACACATGCTGTCCTCAAGTTCATCATCAAAGCTGGTATGACATATGGTAATTTATCTCAGAGGGGGTATTCTCATTTTCCTAATCAGCTCTGCATTGCCCCCCAACTTCTGTTTCTAAAGAGGCAAGTTTCCAAGAACATACTGTTAGATAACCTCTTTTACTGGGATGCAGGTTCTGTGTCTGAAGTGTGGTATACTGGGCAGTAAACTCTAGACAACTGCTCTTAGGTAGCGAAACTTCACTGTAAGCTGAACTTCCACAGAGAATCATTTTCCCAGCAGTTGCTGATGTTCTCTATTGTAGGTTGTTGCCTCTTAAGGTATGTACCTTTGTATTGAGGTAGGGGCAACTGAAGGGATTACTTCATCTGCTTTTTTAGTTATTATTTTTTTTTTACCCTTTGTTGGTTTTTCCCAACTGTACATAGGTCTGGATGTTCAGATACAGTAATACAAATGAAATGATGAAGCTTCTGTTCCAGTTTAATATCAGTTCTCGCTCCTCCCCCCCCCCCCCCCCCCCCCCCCAGTGCTGACCTTGCACAAGATCTTCACTGCAAGTCATACGTAGTTGGGTAGTATATGACTAATGGCAGTATAATCATAGGAATATGAGATAGAGATCCTAAGTTCGACTACCACATTAGCTGACTACAAGACTCATAAGATAAACTTTTCACTGGGCTGACAGAGAGTACCCTGAAACTTGATGTTACCAGCCAAACAGGGGGGTGAGGGGAAAAGAGGAAGCACTGTGTGTCAAGTACAAATTCCTTCAGAATCTTCTTATTCTCGGAAACTGCCTTTTTTTTTTTTTTTTTCCTGGTGATGTTTGTATTATTATATTCTGTAAGCTCTTATTAATACTAGTGAGAAATGAGTTTTGAGCTGCCCTCAGGCATACTTATTCACAATTAATAGCACATACTGAAATTATGTTCTGATAGTTTTTAGTTAGCTGTGCTTTGTGCCAAGCATTTACAGTCAGTGTAAAAACTCTAGTAGTCTAATCTGTAATACTGTTTTTAAATGGGAAACCATCAAAATCCCTTTTTCTCTCTTTATCCTACACATATGGTAGGAGTATTTTACTTGGATAGTAACCTTCTTACTCCTATTACCTTAAAAAAATATATATATAAAAAAAAGCTATTGAAAGTATTTCAACCCTTCTGTACCTTAGACTCTTCAATCCATTTAACAACAATTAAGCAGCTGTCTCCACAGTTACCTTGTGATCCCTCCGTTAACCCACATCATCCTTCTGCTATTTGAACAGAAACAATTATCATTAGTGGCTTTGTACTGTAGAGCCTGTTTTATCCCATGCTTATTTCCCTTGCTTCTGGGCTGTATCATTTTAGACTGCAATATTTCCCCTCTCATATTTGCCTTACATTTGTTTACAAATGTAAGATCTCAAATTATACATACTGTGATCATGTAAGTCATAATAGAGAAGAAGGAATCACAAAGAGAACTTACTTACCAGTTGAATAATGTGATTTGTTGGCATTACCTAGGTGTATTCATTATGTCCTAAATATAGATAATAAAATAGACAGCTACATCCACTGGCATAAAACTCATTAGCAAAAGGAATTTCCAGGATCAATTATTAAGCATTGCCCAAACATGCATTAAATAATCAATTCCATTGTTAAGTTTGTATTTTATGGGAGTTGAACAGGTTCAGGACAGGCCTCATAAGCATGCTTACTCATATCTTTTGTATTAATTACTTTTGCCAGCTCTTAACTTACTTGCATGGTGTTGCATAGTAACAGATTATTTGGTTGCTTTATTTTTAAATAGATAAAAGTACTATAATCTCTAATATTTATGGCTTAAAAGCCTTTCATCTGATGATTTGGTATATGTTAAGTACAGAATAAAATGATTTTCCAGACGTCTATATATTTATTTTTTCTAAACAACTGTTCCTCTGCAGATTGGCACTGTACTTTGTGAAGTAGAAGGGCTAAGCATTAAATCACCATGACTGAACTACATTAAACAGACTTCAGGTGGGACCAAATCACTAAGTGCATAGGTCTAGTGCACTTTTTGTATTATACATCAGTTTATTCTTATTCCTGTGTGCAGCTGGTTGCATACATTTTTTTTTTTTTTTTAAGATGAACTCTGCTCTTAAGGCTTCTCCCTAAGTGTTTCAGTTTATGCTAAATCACTCACTGTTTCCATGCACAATAACAAACTTAAAAAATCTCTCACCTTCCTGGATTCTTCGTTAACCATTATTATTTTCAATTAACTGATTTCAGCAACCATTACCAGCAAATTCCTTTGGATACACATTCAGCAGCCAACTACTGCAGTTCTAATGCACTCCAGATGCAAAGGGTACTTTCAAAACAAATACCACCACAACCCAAAATCCCACTCCCTGCTATGTCCAGCCTCACTGTATGTAGTTAGATTTGCAGCTCTGATAGAAAGACCAGTCCTGAGCAAGACTGTATAGGTAGCTAGGCTTCAGGGAGGGAAGGGGACATCTGAGCAAATCCAAGGTTAAGGTGATTCCCACTCTTAACCTTCTCTGGTGCAACCTGAGGCTGTTGCAACAATATACGGAAATAGAGCCTGCCTTATAAGCCTCTACTTTCTTGCAGATTCATCTCCTCAACTATATACGCTGGTGCTGGTACCAGTTCTGCACCGTAGTACTGATGGTACGTTATTTAACTGATGACACCAAGCTGTGAAATGCAGCCAGCACACATGAGGGACAGGATGCCATCCAGAAAGACATAAACAGGTTTGAGCAGTGGATCCAGGAGAACCACAGGAGGTTCAGTAAATCCAAGCGCAAGGTCTTACACCTGGGTCATGGCGGTCCCTTCAAGCTGGGAGATAAAAGGATTGAGCACAGCCCTCCCAAAAAGGACTTGAAGCTTCTGATGGATGGTAAGCTGGACGTGAGCCTTACAGCCCAGTAAGCCAGCCATATCTTGGGCTGCATCCAAAGAAATGTGGCCAGCAGGTCGAGGGAAGTGATCCTGTCCCTCTACTCTTTGCTGGTGAGACCTCACCTGGAGTACTGCGTCTGGATGTGGAGTACTCTGTACAGGAGGGATGTGGACCTGTCAAAGTCCACCCAGAAGAGGGCCACAAAATGATCCCAGGGATGGAACGCTTCCCCACTGAGAACAGGCTGAGAGAGCAGGGGCTGCTCAGGCTGGAGAAGAATCCAGGGAGATTTGAGAGCAACCTTTCAGTATCTAAAGGGGAGCTATATGAATGAAGGGGACAGACTCTTTAGGAAGGTCTGTTGTAATAGGACAGGGGGTTTCAAACTAAGAGAGGGGAGGCTTAGGTTGGATATAAGGTTGTTTTTTGGTGGCTGTTGGTTGTTTTTTTTTTTTTTTCTTTACAATAACCTGATGTAGCTGGAGGTGTCCCTGTTTGTTGCAGGGGAGTTGGACTAGATGACCTTTAAGGGTTCCTTGCAACCCAAATGATCCTATGATTGTATGAACTGACAAAAATAGTCAGTGAGATAATAGATGATGAACCCATGCTTTACTCAAAATATCAATGACAGACTTTCCAAATGAAGATACCGAGTCTTCAAGAAGTGCTTGTAGCTGATACCGTTTAAAAAAACTGTCTTTTTTCTTTGCTCCTTTCTGAAACAAAATCTTAAAAAATTTCAATTTTGAAAAGTGTATTAACAGTTTCAGAACTGCTATGAAATCTCCAATACAATTTAGTTTTGGTAAACTAAATTTTAAAAAATACTCAATTTTCCAACTTTATCAAAAGATTCATCATGTGAAGAAAACAAATGAGCCCAGAATTGCGTGGCAGACTGACAACGAATTCCCCTTCATACTTGCAGAGTCCATGTTCTTGTTTTTACATTTATTTATCTATTTAACTATTTATTTTGTAGTAAATCTTTTTGATGCAGGGCACCTCCCTCTCCTATAAGTTTCCCTCTCTGCTTTGCTTCCCATCGCTGTTACTCTTACATTCTCTTTGGGGGTAGTGAAGTTGGAGAAAATCAAGTCTGCTGACTGTAAAAAGTTGTCTTCAGCTTTCTTCTACTGCATAGTCCTTACAATGCCCTTTTACTTCTTGATGTTTCCATGCCTAAAAACTGAATTTAGTGTATAGTCTCCTTCAAGTGATTCAGTTTCCATGGTCAGGTTGAGCACTGTGTATAAAGGACACTCCAGAAAAGAAGGCATAAGGAGTAATTGAAAATAAAAAGCATGAAATAAAAGTAGGACTGAATTATGCATGAATACTTAGTTTAAGGTCTTACTGCTGCGCTGGTAGACTCTGGCTAGTTTGTTATCAGCAGGTGAACACCATTTTTAAATGAATGCTGGCAGAGTAGTAGGAATAAATGAGGGGCTAAGAGGACAGCTGTACATCAATCATTGACAAAGTATTTAAAAAGTAGATGGCACAGCAGTAGAGAAGAGAATCACTATTGTACTGTCTACTAAGAAAAAAGCAACTCAGCTTTGGAGTTATGCTCCTGTACTGATCCGCCATTCTGCTGGTCAGTAATGTAAAGACTGCTTCCAGCTGTATCTTTCACCTGACAAAGTTTCTCAAAGTTCTCCTCTCAGGAACCCACACCAATACATGTGGATTTATCTATACTATCTTGCTGGTGAAAAATAGACTAACTAGTCAGGGCAGTTCAAGGAGGGCTCAGTGCAGGCTAAGAACTAGGCTTGAATTTTGCTACGTCTGTTGCTTCCTGAATGGTTCACGTTTATGTTTCAGACTTTCAACGTTCATATACTCTAGCAGTTTAGATTTTGGTTGTTATTTCCTTACCAGGTGATACCAGTGGAGACTCAGATTGCATTAATATGCAAAAGTAAGAACTTCAAAAGAAGGAGGAAATCAAACTGATGTGTTTCTTGGAAAGGTATATGAAGATTTTTCCAACAGCACTGACATGTCTTAGAGGAGATTTCAGTATATGTTATCACGTAATCTGTATCAGACTGAACATACAGTTTCCCCTGTTATGAACAATTCCTTAAATAGAACTCAAGGCTCAGCTCCTCAGAACATGCTAGGCACCTTCTTTTGTCTCATGGGATTTGATTCTACCCAGGCATCACAGATGCCCAGGAAAACCTGTGCCCTTCCAAGATGCCATCCGACTACAGAGGAACTGATCAGGTACTGACTGCTGTGCCCCACAGCTTGTGCTACCTCGAGACTTAGAAGCGCAAAGGAAAGGAGCACATCTTTCACCCTGTGCATAGCCTTAAGACTGACCGTGGTACTGCATTCTTGTGTAACTTTAGATAGTATCCTTTATACACAAATGTAGTTGTAGTCTTGATCTTCCATGCACAGACACACAGCTGAGTTTTGGTACTTCTTAATTCTGAGATCCTGATGTCCAAAAGACCTGGCACTATATATAGACTGGTGGTTGTTGTTGTTTGTTTGTTTCTTGTTTGTTGTTGTTTTAAATATAGATTACCTTGGTTTCTTGCAGGCTACTTTAAGCAGAAAAATCCTGTGTCCCCATAAGGGGAAGAAGGAACAGACTCTTAGCAGTATCCGTCATGACAGAACAATGGGGAATGGCTTCAACCTTAAAGAGGGTAGATTTAGGTTGGACATAAGGAAAAAACAAACCCTTTTACAGTGAGAATGTTGAGGCACTGAAACAGGCTAGAGATGCTTATTCCCTGTCCCTGGAGATGGGGATGCATCAGTCCCCGGGCAACCTGATCTAGCTGTGCAGGTCCCAGAGGAGTTGGACTACATGACCTTTAAAGGTTCCTTCCAACTCTAAGGATTCTACGATTCTATAAAACCTATCAAAGCAGTTCCTTAGACTATAATATTTGCTCCAGTACATTTGGGATGAATGGTAAGCTATCAAGTCATTATTTCAGGTACTGTTCCTATGGGATATGATGCTCATTTAATGGTGCAACATTACAGCTGCTTGGATTTGTGTACTTACCTGTATTACCAGCAGAGCTGAAGTAAGCATAGATCAATAGCTAGATTATATACTTGGATGCATCCATCATTTATCAAATGATATTGATACAATTCTGCACTTGTGAGATTGAACTGTGGAATCTCAGGTTGTCATATTATACAAAATCATTTACATAGAGAGAAAATAACTGCAGCAAAATCAGAACAGCTATATCTATCCCTACAAAATTGGAACTAGGTTTCACATTTCTACAAAACCAAAATCCAAAACTTTCAAGCTTAAATTTTTGTCAGTGTAAAAATATTTTCCTTCCCTCTAAGAAGTGAGGGAAAGCATTTAAGTTTCTAGGAAACTTAACCACCCAGTTGGACAGATCTCCAAACAAACGTGTGTCTCACTTGACATTTCTGATGGTGAATGAAGATGAACAGTTCTGGTACAGTATTGTGCCCTGCTCCCTCTGGATAATACTAATTTTAAGCCAGATTAGAAAGGAGAAAATATTTATTATGCCCCCTGCCCCCCTCTGTGATCCCTGTTGTTTTTTTTTTTGCCAGGTACATGTCAGCACAACTACTAAAAACAACTATTTTTATATTTCTTAGAAGGAAAATAGCTTCCTTTTTCCCCATTTGTTCTGATTCTGTGAGATCTACTTAATGTGATGCTAACAAGGGAAGATGCAGAACTTAGCCATTTATGTATTTAGCTTTGTTTCAGTACAAATAAATGCAGGCCTTCCTTTCCAGTGACCTCATGCATCTAAACTAAGTACTTACTCAGACTTGTAGTTACATACTGAGCTCCAAGAGCTGTTTGGATAACAAAACTAACATTGTCAGACACTGTAGCAAAGTGTTCTTTCTACTGTAGCTCTTTAGGGTCTCACCAGAAATAAATATGCAGTATTTTTAACACTCATATGTTTACCTGAAATAGTTTATTAGAAAATAGGCAGCATTCGTAGTAGCCTGATTGCAGATGATAATGATGAAAGAAATATTTGGAATTTTCAAAGAAGCGCTATTATTGTGAAATGCATTATGTGCCTACTAATGCCTGAAGCATACTTCAAAGAAGAAAACTGTAAAATAGAAAGGAATAAAGTAAAAATCTACTATAAATGCTAATTCACGGGGGTTCTAAAAATGTAGCATAAGGAAAAAAAAAAGTGAAAAATGGGGCCAATTTTGATCTTATTTTTAAAAAGCAATTATTTCTAAATGAGCTCCACTGTTCAAAATAGCCCAAATAATATGCAATATCCAATCTGGAACAAGGCAAAATTCTCAAAAAAGAATGCAAGTGGACAACTGTTTAGGAATATTCAGGATGCCTGTGTTAGCTGATCCAAAGATCTGTAGTCTGTTTTTTCCATTAAACTCCATCAGACAACCAATTTAAAGTATATATTTATCTTTTCAGTTAAAGATTGCCAAAGAAAAAATAGAGTTTTATGTAGGCTTTATAGGTTCCAGAGAAATTCTGAGATAGATATTCTCCCGAGAAGGAATCTTTTCAGAGCTTAACAACAGAGAATATTCAATACCCTTCAGATTCGTATCTTGCTAATCCTTGATAAAAACCAGCCAGAGCTAAAAATTGAGAGAAGAAAGGATGACAGATCTATTTTTTAATATGTTGTATTTAATATTGTCTTGTACAATTTGGCAGAGAGAGGAGAGGTTCTTTGATGCAGCTGCATTTATAAAGTTCAGTGGATCTGCATTAATTTCTACCAAGGGTAATCAGCTGGCTGCTGTTGCAGTCACCAGCCTTGATGATGTTTTTAAACATGATTGCCAGTGCTACCACAGCCACTAAATAATAATGATAAAAAATCCCACTACAAATCTGGGAAAATGGAAATCAACTGTAGTTGCAGAACTGTATAGGTCTATGAAAGAGTTACTGGGCAGTTTTAAACTCATTATGCAAGTATTTTTCAAATATTTACAGGGCCACAGAGTTCAGCATATTTCTTAAAAGCAGAAAACATACAGTAAGTCATGGCAAATCTGCAGTTTGGCAGCACAGAGGCTGAAATAATGACTTTTCCTACTTGGATGTACCTGAAAAAAGAACCAGAAGTAGCTACCGTAAAGCATATGCTCAATGTAGTGATAATGCAGCTTCCCCTACTTCCTGAGAGCAAGGAAAACCAAATTGCACTGCTGGCAGAAATTCCTGTATCAGGTGCATGCATGTCTGCTGTGTCCAGAGAGAGCTCAATTGTACACTGGCTTGCTTTTGCAGCTACCACTGAGAGGAGCACATAACTTAATACTTTGTTTAAACTCTTATAGCAGTTCGTGCTGCTCTGCCTCCCATGGGAATCCATCTGCTTCTGTTCTGTATTGATAGAAAACTTGGAGTTGCCAGCTCCTAGTGGTTGCACACACTCATATCCCCTTTTACTGGTGCAACAATTGATCTAAAGGGAGGAATCAGTGCATTGCTCATAGAGACAACGGAGGGGAGTGCAGCAGCCAAGAGAAAACTGGAATATAATGCACAGAGAAGATTGAGAGGGTGGATGGCAAGGTACTAGTGTTCCAAAGTCTAATATGTAGATTTACTTTATTCTCTATAATACGTACTTTTTACCAGTGATTCAGTCCGCACAGACTAAGGTGTAGGACACTATGAGTACTTGATATTTGCAAAGAATTTAAAAAACAAAAATGCATTTTAAGAGATTACAGAAACATAGATTGCTTTACATAGTGCACAAAAAAAAGCCCCACCCCAAACTAGTGAGAGTTGTTTATCAGTTTTCTCAGAGCACTTGTTTGCATTTCTAGTGTCATCAAGGATGATATTCATTATAAATCCCAAACATACGCGATATATTACAAAGACAGGTAAAGCAAAAAGGGTGAAAAATAAAAGATTAAAGTCATGTTAAGGTTCTTGGATCATATCTCAAGGACTTCCTTCACATTGTGGTACTAAGCTGTAAATTCATCACAGTCCTATTTGACCCCTTGTTATTATGGGACGTTTGTATTTGCATCTGCTTCCAGCAAGCAGAATTCCAGAGTGGGATACGAACAATTCTCTCCTCTCCTGATCTTCCCATGCTTTTTTTGTTTGTTTGTTTGTTTTTGTTTTTGTTTTTGTTTTTTTTTGGTCACCCATCCCAGCTCTGCTGGGGTTCCCGCATGAGAGGTGAAATCCAACTCAAAATGGTACCAGTCATTTATTCGCAAAACAGTTTGAATTCTTTTGAGTAAAGACTACTTCCACCTGCTTAGGAATGCTAGTGTCCCCTGGTTGCATGAGGTGTTGTCATTTGCCACCATCAAACAGACATTTCACTAAGCTCTAAATAAATCAGTAGCCCACAGCTGGATAAAATGCACCACACAGTAATTTCAGGGTGAAGCTTTTCCATACAACTGATCCCATTTCGTGGGGGTATACTGAATCATATGCAAGCTTATGAACAGGATTAACATATACAGCTTCATACAGGATCTTGACTGACTTGTTTAGTTTCAGTCACTAAGGGGCATTTTGGTCTTTGAAGGACAATTTGCCAATGACTTTTGAAATGATGGCCCAAATATGAAATCCCACAGGAAAGGCACCTTTTAAGCGATTCACTTTCCTGCCCAACAGTGCAACCAGCCACTAGTTGAACAAGATGAGGGTTATCCATATTTCTAAGAAAGAGGAAAACTAGACCTGCTCACTTTGAAACTAGCAGGAAATATTGAGTTTACTGTACAGTAGGAACTTTGGGAACCATGGTGCTTTCATTCTTATTGCACTGCTACAGATGTATTTGTAGGGTTTTATCTTTTTCATTGAGAAAGCAGTAAAGCTTTCTCAATAAAAGCAGGGTTCTTAACGAAATGACCATAGCCTGGGAGCACTGCACAGTGCAGGCAGAATCCTGCACCACTCATCCTCTTAGATCTGGGGATATGAGCATGTCAGGATAAGGAGAGAGTAAAGACAATTTATGTTGACTCTTCTATAGTATTAAGTTTTGTGTTTGATTGCTACTACTGTTGTGTTGAAAATTCTAAAAGCATCTTTCAAGGGGCAGAGTTTACAGGCTTTGGCCCTGTATGGAAGGCAACTGCTTGCCTACTACTGGAACAGTGTCAGGGTAGGTCTGCAACAGATGCGCAGTGTTTCAGACATTGTCAGTAATTAAGTTCACCCATTGGCATTTGTCCTTCTTTGCTGAACAGCTACTAGAGTATGCCATTTTCTGACCTGGTTAGAAACAACTAGAATGAAAAAATCTGCTTGTTTCTTATTGTCTCAACTCTCACAGGGTTTAATATTTATATTCTAATTATAAAAGAAAAAAACATCAATACGTCTTGGTGAATATTCGAGCGTTTCTGGTTTTAGCTGTGCTCAGAGAACTCTTCCCCATCATAAGAAAGGATATAATAGCTTCTGATTTTAACTGAAAAGAACTAAAAGATGCCATAAATAACATTATACTAAAATATAATTTTAAGCAACTTAGAAAAATAAGCAAGCACTTCATCATCTTTCTGTAAATACTTTGGCCCATGTAACTAATAAATATACCCTAACTGGAGAGCAGATTGCTTCATTACAGCATTTTTGTGTCAGACTATATCAGGATTTTCCTTTGAAGTATCTTTCATACATGGAGTTACATCAGTTTGAGCTAATCCTTACTTACCATGCTATGCTTACTGTGCTCTGGAGGAAAAATTGAAATATCCAGCTTCATACTGATAAGGAATCACTGCCTATTAATCTCATCCTTGTAGAAGGAGTCACTCAACTGATTTATTCAAATAAAAGAATATAAAAGAAAACACAGAAAGGTCCATTAGCATTCCACCGTACCACATCAGTTTAACCTGTTTATCCCTCACCTCTCAAAGAGTGCCGGTTAAGATGATGATTGAAAGTTTAACATATCCTTTACAATTTTATGTTCACCGTATTCTCCAAATTAGTTCTCTGCATCACTCCTATTTTCTCAACTATTTGAAATTAGTTCTATTTATTTTTTATCATAATGGGACCAGGTGACAAAAGAGAATAGGAGGAGAAGATAAAAAACAAAACCACAACTACACTAACACAACAACAAAAATTAAGCACGTTCTGCTCAACAGCACGAAGAATAGGTAATTTCTAGAAGTTTTTGCCAGGGAGTAATGTATAGCATCTCCACAGTGTGCGAGGTATGGGGGAGGCTGAGAAGGGAGTGATCCAAAGAGTTAGGTATTAGATTCCTGAGAGATTATAAGAGTCATCTAAGGTTAATAAAAATGAACAAAAGGAAGGAGAAAACATTGTCTGTAATGAAATCTATTGATCATGAAACTGCCTCCAGAGGGAGTGGTATTTGCCTTTTGAAAATGCAACTAACCCAAGCACTAAAGACCAGCTTGTAAAAGGACGCAGCTGTACTAACAGAGAGAGGGACATGACCTAGGGATACTTTTAGCTTTTTGATTTTATTTTTTTTTAAATGTGTGGTGTGGTATATAAGTATGAATATAAACTGCAAGAAATGTTTGTACCTGCCACTACACAAATGTCAATGTCATTCTCTGCAGCTGCCAGCTGGTTTTATGGTTTGAATGAACAAGCTACCCATCCTATCAGCCAGATGGTTGTAACAGATGTAGACAAATTTGGTGTTCAGTATGCATTTGACTACATTGAAATGAGACTTGTAGATAGTTGCATTTTACAATGAGTACCCTACATCACTGAACTTCAGATTCCCATATATGAAACTGCCATAGATTTTTTAAACCAGCCATGGAAATTACTTATAGAAATAATAAAGTCCACGTTTATTAGAGGATATTTAGCTTCTGCATCCATCTATACCAAACAGGATTTTATTCCACTATACTCATAAAAGTTTCATCCACAGAATTATCTGTTTACTTTCAGAAGAAAATCACTTCTTGGCCCTATTGGGAAGTACCAAAGAGTAATTCTGTATGGTACAAGACAACGGTGTGAGTTTCTTTACTATAATTTCCATGTAGGAAGCCAAAGCATGCACAATACTGTTTGAAGAATTAATAGCTTTCAAGGGAGAAACTGCAATAATTCCATCCCATCCCTGCTTCAACCCTCTACCCCAACAAGATATTTTAAGTTAACCTGATTATTGACTCAAAACATAAATTTGGAGGTTTCTCAACAAAGACTTCTTAGAACTTTAGTAGCCTCATGACCTACTCTGGAACCAGGAAAAGCATGTTATACAAAACAGATAGAAGAAAGCGATACCTGGGTTATTACTGTTTTGATAAGGCAATCAATGGGGTTAAAAAGCACTCGTGTCTCAATCAAAACTGATCACAGAAAGTAAAAAAAAAAAAAAAAGAAAAAAAAAGAAAATAATCTGAAATGCATGTGGTCTCAAGAAGGCTTCCCTAAGTGGTAGCTCATAGAAAAACTACAGGCCTAAATCTTTTCCTAATATACTCACGGTGACTTAATAAAGAAACAGATTCAGCTGAAAAATCTTGATAATTCCCATTTTGCTGTGTGTTTGGTTACACTAGACCAATGTCATCCTTTCTGGCTGCCTTTCTGCATAAGGGCTTGAGGGAGCTCACCTTCTCCACCCCAACATACAGATATACTTCATTATTAGTTTGCATCTCACACTTGACATTAGTGGTCTGCTAAACCAATGTGGAAAAAAGATTTGGTTCTGGAATGGGATTTAGTCTCTCCACATCTCAGCCACAGAAATTGTGATGATTTGCTAGCAGAACCTCAGAAATGAAGTCTACTCTAATTGAAACATTTGGTAGGAGGACATAATGTTCCTCTGCAGACTGCTAGAATGCAGCTTAAAGAAACACCCCTGGCCTTGTTTCTGAATAATGTCTGACCTTGTGGATTTGCCATGACTGTTCCATGGCCTGTAAAAGCTGAGAGAGCTAGTAGAATTTTTACATATTTTTCAGAAAAGTGAGTCAGTGAAGCAGTTTATCTGAAACTCTACACTTACAAGCATAATGCAGTGGAGCAGCTATTTCAATAAAGAGATGGCAAAAAAAAAAAAAAAAAAAGGTGTTGTTACAAATAATTGAGAATCTGTAATCATCTCAAAGAAAAAATAAAACAAATACCATTCATAATTTCTCTACTGCCAGACAATTAACCCTAAAGTTAGAGGATGCTTGTACCCACCCTTAATAAAGCTTCACTTAACATCCGTGGAAAACTCAATCAGTAACAACATGGGAGTTCCATCTAACTGGACTTACTGCCTTCCAGTCACTCAGTAACTTTCTACAAATATTGTATAGCACTTTGGGGGATTAGGGCAAAAGAAATCATAAAAGGCATGAATTGTGCAACTGTGAAGCATTCTAATCTGTTATTAGGGCTTTAATCATAATAGGTCACCATTACATTTCTTTGTTGGAAGTGCAGATCTGATGATATTACAGTACTTATCGATTCTGACTGTTTGCTGGAGATAGAAGTGAAAGCCTTGAAGAGAGCTGGATTGAATTAAGACCATACAAAGTGCTATTAAAGGAGTTGAGGTATTTTCATATCTTGGTTATTTGCACAGTATTAATTATTACTAAATGTAGCTATTTAACACACCATCTGAATAAAACTTTGTTGCAAGGGTTCATCAGTGAACTTGTAGTTAATTTATATCTGAAGGGGATGTGCACTTTCACCAAACATTGTTTTCCCAGAAAGCACAAAGCTCCATGTCTTAGTGTTATGTTACATGAAACAAGTATTGTCTTCTGAGGTAATGGAAGGAGAATCATCTTCTCTCAAGTTCCAGCTGGTACTTTAAGCAGAGAGTTTCTAATTTGATGCTGTAGAGAAGGGCAGAAAGAAGGACAGAGCAAATCTCCTCATAGTATTTATTACTCCCATTTTCAAAATTAGCACAGTTGGTTAGCACTGGATTCAGCATGCTCCTGCTTCAAGTCACATCATTGTCTTTTTCAGATGTATTTGGGTAGCAGTAAGGATGGCTGATACAATACACTGTATTGCCCATCCCATCAAACAAAGAAACAAACAAACAAAGGCACATATATAGCGTTTTTCTTCTGATGGCAGAAAGCACATAAAATTCAGTCTTTCTAAAAAAAGACCAGGTCTCACATGCCCAGCTGAAGGGCAACAACACCAAATCATTTTTAACAGAAGGAATACAAACGCTTTTTGAAGCTGGAAGGTAAGACTCGCTTTCCAGTGTTCCTGGGGAAAAGTGGTATCTGAACTTGGCAATTTAGAAATAACAGTGTGCCTAGGCTTCCTTCCTTATTCTGTGGTCTTTGCGGCACCTAAATATCCAAAAGAAGGGTGATATCACTGTGGAAGCAGCTGTTGTGTCTGTCTGTGCCTCCATGCCAGCAGACATTTATAGAGATTATTCTTTTCTGGCAGAACTATGAGTCTCCTTCCTTCTTGTTCCCCCAGACATGTTCCACGTGGAAGGGGCAGGGCGCAGATGTAGTGAAACTCTCAACCTCTATAGTTCCTTGCATGTTCACCAACGTTGCTCATTTAGAAAAGAAAGAAACAAATAACAACCCAAGATCCAAAAGGAAAAACAAGAAGTTGTGCTATTTTCTCCCCTTTTGATTGCTCAACATCATAAACAAGACAACTAGTAGTTAAGTCAGACTTGGTAACTAGATGCACTGTGTTTGAATATATACTCAACCTAACATTAAAAGCAAGCTCTGCAGGAGCTGCAATATTTTAAGCAGTTACCACTAGATCTTTTTCAAATATATCCTCTGAGTCTTCTGGTAATTACTAGCTGTATGTAATGTACAATTTTTCTGTCTCCTTAAGAACCCAATAGTATAATTAGATATAGCAAACCCCCAAACTATTCCAACTTGTTATAGAAGATATAAAAATAACAACAAAACCTTTGTCTCTGGTAGAAGATTAAGATGATGTATTGAGAACACAGTTGCACAAATCAAGCAAGACCTGATAAACTCAAGCCAAGCAGTATTTGACTGGATCAGTTATTAATAGGATCACGTGTAGTAATCACAAAAGAAATTTGGTGGTCATATGGACATCACAAGTTTTGTAGACTGTGTGCACGTGGAAGAATTTAATATCAAAGAAGCCTTGAGGGTTGAAGTGAACAGGCACTGTACAACCCCTGATACGCAAGTGGCTCTCAAGACACCAAACCATCCTATCAAAGGATGTGCTTCACTTCAATGTCAATAAACTCTGTATCACTTGAGATAGGAGAAATCACAGTTTTTCTACTTCTTGCTGTCATTTTTCTTCTTGGCAGTTCATCTCTATCATAATATTTACCTTCAAGGCATGAAAAGATACTGGAAGAAATAATTCAGAAGTGACTGCTAAATTCTGGAAATAATATGTAACTTCTACTCTAGCATCAGTGCTAGGAATTCAGAGTGAAGGCTGGATGAAGCAGCTGGGCTGCTACAGCTCTAAGGTTTAAAACAGTTCTAAGTTAAACCTTTTACCTGAAACCTGACTGTAAGCACCAAATACATCTTTTTATTCCACTGTTAGGCTTGTATGGAGCTAGGATAGCAAAGAGGAGGAGGATGGGAGATGAATCAGAAGAAAACCAAGGTTTCTTTCAGCCTTGAGGGGCTAAGGAGCATTTCTTGTCAAGGATCAGCTTGCGAAGAAACTGGGTAGGACTTGTACTGACAGTAACAGTTTTTGGGAAAAAGATCCTGCAGTCTCTATTGCAAAGTATATATGGTTGAGAAACATCCCAACAGTTCTAGATGAAGTGAGCTTTATCATAACCTTAGGCAACACAAAGCTGACAGATATTATCACTTTTACTCCTGAATGGGTGGTACGCATTCCAGAAAACTTGCTAAAATATTAAAGATCCTAAAAAGAAGGGGCATAACACTTCTTGTTTTAATGTCTGAAATTTATCTGCAATGTCCACGCTTACAAGTTCACAAGACAACTTAGTGGCAACCTGTGATAGCCTCTACAGCAGCTACTGGTATGACAAGAGGCAAGTTTTCAAGTTTTGATACTACCAGACACGTAGCGACAATGGAAGAACAAATTATTAAGTAAGTGTTCCTGTATCTGATGCAATTAAAACAGAGTTTGCATTTTACTTATCAGATAATTATAAGAAGTTGTCCAACTGCTTTAGAAAATCTTTAAATCTCTTCAATTGCAAGCATGACATTCACAACAGAGTTTGCACACACAGGGGTGGGGAAAAAAAAAAAGAAGATTCACAAGTTAAGAGCAAGCTAGGCTGCGACTAATCAAAAGCACAGAAAGCAAGAACCATGAAGGATTTCTTCATTATTTGCTTTTGCAACCCGTCTTGTTAATGAACGGTCTTCATTTGGGAATTGAGGATAGGAAAACGGTATTCCAGCTCAGAGACAGCAGGAGGAGCATCAGCTTTCATGGAAGAGACAAATCTCTCTGTTACTCAAATTGTATCTGTCCTGGACAGTTTCAGCTCATGGCTGAACTGACTAGACCTTGTGTTCCATCTAAGAACAGTGCCAAATACGTAATCTGTATTTTAAATCTAAATTCCAAATCTTTGGGTTGATAGTTAAGTGGCAGGCAAAATAAATGGGAACAAAATGTTAGGTAAGGTGTATGCATTTTGTTTTATTTTGAAAACACCACATCACGTGGTGTGACATGGGATGGGAATTCCAAGAGCAACTTAGGTACTGGTATTTGTAACATGTGAAGCTTTGCTATCAGCCACTCCTCAGAACTCTTGAGTAAGTTCCTAGCAATTTAGTAGCATTCTACATGGATCTCCAGATTAATATATATGGATTTAAACTGATGCTTTCTACTTAGTGGTATTTTAATCACCTAAAGAAGCAAATATGCTGGGCTGCAGATAAGCATACAAGACAAAATCCCTTTTTTTCTCTCACACTTCAGCGTGCAGGAAATGCTCTCCAATATTTCAACTCCCTACTTGCATCTCTGTTTCCTTGCAGAGTCCTTCTACTTTTAAGTTCAAGCTTCACATCCTCACTTTCAAAGCTGCATAAATCTCCGCCCTCTTTGCCTTATGTATCATGTACCCTGCTTCCCTTCATCAAACCTTTCATCTCCTTTTCTTCATGTGCTTTTTCATGCAACTATTCCTCTTCCTAAAGATATCCAGTGTATGTATTGGCTCATTCTCCCACATAAAATCTTCCTAAGAATTATTTGAAACAAAACCAGCAGGATATATCTAGTACTGTCTAGTTCAGCAAGCTTTCTTTGGTGTAACACCAATTAAGCCTATACAGGTGTTGTAGACCTTTTCTGGAGCTGTCTTTTGCCCAGTGTGAGTTGGGAAAAAACTGGGAAGCAATTACGTGATTCTGCCTAGAGATTGTTCTGCACCCTGTTCTTTTTGCACCTCCATTTTGCAGTGTCAGTTACAAACAAATTCAAAACAGCCGCCAATAAAGTCACTTTGGAAGCAGCTATTAGCATCTTCAGAAGCACTGTACTTATGCAAACCATGACACGTAGATGCAGAAGCTTCCCCAGGTGCGTATACAGCACTTACAGAACATGTGAACATAAATACCTTTAGCTGCCTCATTGTTTTACGCTACCTCTCAGTACATGATGATGCTCTAGATGTAGAAAAGGAAAGCAACAACGCTGTTTGTCCCTTAGTTTAATTTTTAAAGGAAACAGATACAAACGATGAATAATCATTACTTCTGAAGCTGATTCTGTGCAAAGCAACTTAATCTGTAAGGCCTCCAGCACTTGCTGCCATAGTAATGCATTCCGGCTGGCCAAAGTCTGCTCCTAGAATGACACCCGGTGGCCACAAAAATGAACAGCAAGACATGCTCCTTGCCCTTCGACATCACTCCCTGCTCTCGGGGATAGGGACCATCAGGGGAAATTCTACACAGGAACTGACGAAAACAAACAAATAAAAAGCTCCCAACAGGAAAACCCTGTGTGATATTCCTACTATTACACATACAGAGGTTGACTAAGGAATGCATGGTGCTTTGGGCAATCATATCCTTTTTTTTTTTTTTTTTTTTTTTTTTTTGCAGGTGGATAAAGTTGTATAAAAGCAACAGATTGTGGTTTTAGAATTCCCAAAGTGAAAATTCTTCTTTTATTTCATCCTGTCTCATTTTGGAAACAACAAGAGCTGGGTGACTGGGCAGTCCCAAAGTACAATGATCCAGATGTAGGATTCAGCCCCACACTTATCTTCCTCACCCTGGAACAGTGAGGTTGTTTTCTATTTGGTTAAAGCTATAGGACTAAAGTGAACGTATGTAAGTGTAGGTATTAGGATGAAGAAATCCATCACTGTGATTAAATTAGCTTCAAACCAAGTAAACACTAACCATGTCTAAGTAAAGCACCGAGTATCAAACAAGATATCACACTCTAGAAAATTAATTGGCAAGCAAATATCAGTGAGAGTTAAGAGCTTCATGCCACATTTTTTTCAGCTTAACTACTGTATGAGTCATTGCAATGCTTTTCTTAAGCAGCAGCCTAGTTAAAATGATTTGATCATATTTCCTAGAGAATAAGAAAAGCACTGCTTTAGAAAAATGAGCAAGAACACTTCAACACAGATTTTTGGTGTTAGATTCTTAAGCCTTTTGGCAAGTTAAATGGAAAGGGAATATTTACTGCTTGTCAGTTTTCCTTTGTCTCATTTTCTCTCTCACTTCACAGTCCAAATTCCTGCTGAGGCCATAAGCTTCTTTATAGTAGCCAGGGGTATCACAGAAGAACATTGTCTTTTTTTCTTTTTTTTTTTTCCTGTTGAAAATATCCCATTTTTTCTCCAGTTAAGTACAAAGCCAAATGCGTAAAGCTTCTCAGACATCCTTGCACAATGGAAATTCCTAAGGCAAATGCAACCCTGTGCTTCATTTGGTGATTCTTGCAGCATTACCCATGCTGGGCACAAGCAGTGGAGATGGCTGGTACACACCAAGCCTTCAGGGCTCAGAATCTTGCAGAGCGCTGCGCTGCCCTCACATCTAACCATGTCTTAACATCTCTGCTTAGAAAGATAAGGGTTAAAATAACAGAGACATTTGCTTATATAAGCATAATGAAATTATTCAGGTACTTTGTCTGAAGTAATGGTTTATTAAGATGCATTAGCAGACAACATCTGAACAGGATTACCACTGCACACAAAATGGCACACATGGGGCAGGCGTAACAAACAGCACCAGTCTGGAAATGATGACAAAAATGTGTCACTTATTAGTAAGCTGTGCACGTGCACTTGCTGGCCAACCAAGAACGCAAGAATGTAAAGCTCGTGGCAGATCCAACAATTGAATGAAATCTAAACAAATAAGAGGCACAGTGATGGGACGAATGGCCTCCCACTGTATTAAGTTTAAAGCTGGATATTGCCAAGAGACGCGCAAAGCTGCTGGAGTATGCACGCAGCTAATCCTTGAGATACCATGGAGCCAGACCAAAGATAGCACCAGAAGGCAGACACAGGGTTAAAACAGCCACAAACTGCTGCCAGGGCTGGGTCAGAATTCAGAGCTGTGTTAGAACAAGCAAGGCTCAGGCTGAGCAGCCTTCAGAGGAACCTCCTTTCATCTCACTGCTGCAGTCGTTTTGCAACAGTAGGAAAGTTTTAAATGCTTTCTATTTGCTTCAAAGCTCACTTGCTTTTTGTTCACTTGAAGAAAGACCAACTCACGATTAGCTGGGAAGCGTAAATAGAAATTGCCAAACTGCTTCTATGATTTTGTACTCTCCTTCCACCCATTCCCTTGTACCTACAGACTTCTATGTTAAACCAAATTATGATTTAAATGTGCTAGGTTCCAGTGTGGAAAAACAACATCTTCACAAATCAGTGCACTGGAAATAAAAAGTACCGAAAGGCTCATCACACAACATGCTGTTTCAGGCTGTTGTATTTATGCCCATATATGCTACCTTCACCATCTTCTTCAGCCCTAATACAGAATACAGTTCGAAATATATGTGTGTATAAAGACGTGACTGGGGACCGACAACCTAAAAGAATGAGCAGCCCCGCAGGAAATCAGACCAATTTCAATGTTAGTATTTCTGAACAGCAGTTTATTTCCTGCATTAACACTAAGCCTTCTATGGTGTAAAATTTGTTTCACGTGAGGGAACTGCTTCCTACACATCAGCTCAATTTCTACCTTTTTGCCTCCCTCACCCTCCCTGCCTGGGAATTTCAAAGGCTAGGTCTGTCTCTTCGAGGAGAAAATTCAACATGTACAAGCACAACCTCTATCAAATCTAAATCCTAAGACAGATGTCTAAGTTCCAAAAGTAAATTTATGAAAGCAGAGGTAAGCACCATCCTCAAATAGTGCCTCAAAGGCAAATGTAAAACTCAAAAAACCCTCTCACCCCTGCTGCCTTCTGAACCCCTTCTGAACTCCCCAGTGACTGGCAAATAAACCATTATGAGTTGCTGCTACCAACCATCAAGGTAAGTTCTCTACTGATGTGCAGCTACTTCTTTAGTAGATTGCCTTTAAGAAATGTTTATTTTCAGTTGATCATTTATTTTTCTTAAAATAATCTGAACAGTCACAATTCTCACATTTTATCAGTTGTTACGACAATCTTTTCTGGTACAACTTTCTGTGAAGTTCTGACAACAGCAAAATTTCTTATTCCCCAGGGGAAAAAAAAAAAAATATCATTTTTGGCATGGCATTTACATTCCCAAGCTTGACAGACACAATAATAGTTGGTCTTGGCATTCACTGTTGTATGTCTCCAGCTCATATGTTCATTCACGAGCTCTGATTTAAGGAATTCCCTCCAGCTGTTAGTGCTTTTCGGCAGGATTCTAAGTACTGCTTGCTACCTTTGCCTGTGTCTGTGGAAGAGAATCATTTTTGCCAGAAACCAAATAATTTTCTTACAGAAGTGCAAGATCAACATAATTTCATGCCTCACATAATAATTCTGTATCACCTACATATACACTTCTATTCTGTATCATTTATAAATTCTGAAGAAGTTTTTCTTCCCTTTCATTTTCCTGCAGTTTTCCTTTATGTCCAGTTCCATGCCCTTTCTCACATGATCATATGCACCTGGAATCCCGCCTCTGATCTGCACATTTGCTATCTCCCGCAATATCTTTGCTATTACCAGGTCCATAAACTCATTTGTAATTCCTAGAGACATACGATTCCTCACCGTCTTTCACAGCATGCACTGGAAATCTACCTTTATTTTGCCCACCAGCATATGCTTTTCTTTTAGTTCCGTGCTGAGCTGATGATGCCACATTTATAACACTTGATTAAAACGAATAAACCTCTTTCAGTGAAAAGAAAAAGAAAAAAAAAAAAAGACAAAGCAGTGAGGTAGGGAGAGATAACAAAGGAGCTCTCAAGGTGTGAGAAGCAGCTGTATTAAATCCGAAGCAGAAAGCCCTCGCATGCTTCACATGAATGCAGATGCCATACACAGTTACTGCAGACACTGTGGGCAGCTATTTATATGCATTTCTGCGAAAAGTCCCGGGGACAAGACAAATCTGAGTCATGCAAGGCTGACTCCCAAGTAAATAGATATAAATAGAAGTCAATCCCTCTGCTATTGTACCATGGTGCATTACACAACTTGAAAACTTCACACACGTATGTGGAGATGGCCGAAATATCAACTCTTCATTCAACCGTCCTATTCCAGATCTTTTTCCAGTATGAACCATTCCTACAAGTAAGTTAGAAGTGAATGTTCTATGTTGCATTTGTTGAAGAAAACTCAAGACTCTTTTTTAAAATATTAATTAGCTTTACCCAGTTTTTTACTACTTGGTAAGTGCATGGTTGATCCTGCACTATAATCAAGACCTTCAAAGTTAGCTCCATTTACAAATCCAATTATAAAATAAAAGGTTTAATGGACTGTGTGCCTTGTGTGGCAGAAACAGAACAAACTCTATTCAGCTATTTGAACTGCTAGCGCTCTGGAAACGAGCATTTGAAATAGTTGAAGAATTTTGCTTTTAACAAATTAACAGAACAAGTGAAATGGAAAATTACAAGAGTGAAATGTTTTTAATATGGGAAATAATGTTCTATTGAGCATGCGGATTGTGCAAATAAGGTTTTCTTCTCTGGACGTACTTGTCTCCCCCCTACTAGCAGCTCAAATGACTGTATAAATAACAACTATTAGTAAATGAAACTATCACTTCAAAAGACCATCGTTAGTTACCACAGTGACCATGCAGCAAAAAAAATCATGTGAGGTCATCACTAGGTAGGTCAGGAAAGCCAATCTCACGTGATGCTTGTTTTCCCCATAGCAGATGACGGGTGATATCTGTGCCATTTGCAGATAGGCTAGAAATGCAACTGGGAGGGGGAAATGAGATAATACAATGCTCAGCTTACAAATGAGATGCTGAATGCAAACTACCTTTAGGAGACAAAATCTGTCAGCTGTTATTGCTGGCATAAACACTAAGGACAAATGAGCAAAGCAAAACCCCGTAAAACTAAGCATGGGATCGTAGGATAGGTTCTGTTCAAATTGCCTGGGTCAGCTTCTGAGGGAATTTTGGACTCTCTCCCACATTCCTTTGAGAGGCAAGTTCCTTTTTTTTTTTTTTTTTTTTTGGCTTCAGAGAGAGAATGAAAAAAAAAGAGGGGAGGAAGGGGGGGTGGGGGGGCGGAATCTCGTTCTAAGCACTTCAGAAACTCAAGTTCCTTGAAAATCCTCCTAAAACCAAAGGGTTGTTTTCCTGGGTGGGCATCAGATGCCCGGTAAAATCTATAGCCCTAAGGAATACAATACCTCATATTGCAGCATTCAGTTCTTTGGTATCTTAGGTACATTACAGACTCTTCAGATATTGGAGAAGTGCTGTAGCTGCCTACAATATTAATGGAGGAGATTTTCTACATATATAAACTAACTTAAATCCCTGTAACACATGCATGGGAACTCCAGAGGCTGACCACCAGCTTAGCACAAAATAAGATGGTTATATATACTGCTATATATAAAATGAATACACACCCACATTAATGCTTTCCTACAGCCTGCCCCAAGAAAAGCCAAGATGCTTATTTTCAGAACACCTCCAAAAGGGAGACAATGATATCCCAGAATACCAGGAAGCATTCTACTAGGCTCTTTGATGCAGGACAAAAGTCCCCATTTTCGTCTTCCCCTGTCAAATGGATCAGCTGTCCTGTTTGCTGCCAAATCCAGCTCCCCTGACACACAAGGCACAGGCACATTGTGAAAACCCCCCTTTCATGCTATGAGGCAAGGGCACTGCTTGAACAACCTGCCACTGGGTTATGATGAGGCTACAACGAGAACGCCAAGATCCATGCCTAGCAGAACCAGCTAGACATCTCTGCAATTGTTCTGAGGCAGGCAGTGATATCTAAGTTGTGGCTGTGGTCATTCAAGTTCCTTTAATGACCTCTTCAGTGAACACATTAACTCTTCAGAGTTAATTCACATGCTACTTGAGAATACACAACAACTCACAATAAACATGATCCACATTTGTATTGCTTGTACCCGGCAAACCACTGAGATTTATCACAAATGACTGATGCAGGACTTCAATATATTTTTGAGAAGACATAATATTCCACTTCCCAAAGGATAATAAGTTGAGTACCCTAAGAACTGAAGGAATTTGTGGTGGTTGATGTGGTTAGAAATAGAAAAGCTGATTGTTACTGAATAAAACACAGTCTCTGTAAATGCATTTTCTGATGAAAGAAGGTCATGTTTTTACCTGAGTTAAACTTCTGCACACCAATCACTTTAATCAGGCTGAATTAATAAGAAAATGCTTCTGCCTGTTCCAAGCTGGATCTTCAAAACCATAAATCCAGCTTTCCTCTGCAGAAAATGACTCATCCACAACTCTGATATATTTTCTTTAATAAGATGTGGCAATAGTATGTCAAAGGTGACTTTAAAAGAACAAGCAAAAAAACCCTTGCTTCAGTCTTCTTAAAAAATCCTCAAAGTTTCCAAGTATATTTAGAACACGTTTAGAAATGTTATGCCTAACCCTGACAAGGAATGATAGTCATCAATAAGTTCCCATTTCAATGGAGTTATTTTCTCTGTCAGAGCACGAAATTGGACTGAATTCTTACCTATACTTTCACTCTACTATAAAGATGAATGCCGGTTTTAGAAGTGTGATATGGTTTACACACGATGGAACTTCTGCATAATTTTGGTGATATTTTAGTTACCACAGTTTTATCATTAAAAACCCCAAACAAAGAAAACAATCACAAGATGCCATAATATTTTTAAATTAAATATATGTATATATGTATACTTCAAATTCCCTGGGACACTACTAGCTTTGTGCTTTGATCATTTGTTATAATAGCCAAGATAAGTGTCCCGAAAGGGGAAAGAAAATACAAGAAGCTGGCAGATCTTGCAGACCCTAGGAAGTTCTGTGTTACAGTGGAGAGATAGGGCCTTATTCCACATTAACATTCTATAAAAGAAGAGAGAAGTGTTCCATACATGTGCATCACTTTACATTTGAAGTGGAAAGAAAAATTTCCACTGGTAAGAAAGTCTTATAACTCAGTTTAGTAACATGTATTACCTGATGTAAATTCTGCTATTTTAAAAACTCTTGTTAATTACAATTTTTATTTGATGGCAAAATGAGTTTCTCAAAATGAGGCTTTTAGAAGTCAGAATTTTCATTGGAATTCAGTCTTCAGGACTCATTCAAAATGCATCAGGCATTGCACCAAACAACATCACATGGATATATTGCCATACCTTCTTTACAAGGTTTTAAAATGCTGACAGAAGAGTCGGTGTAATAAGCCTGAAGTATCTTGAATTTAAAATCTTATGCAAAAATGCAATGCTACTTATATTCCTATAACGTCCACTGGGAAAGCCACTGAATCTTCCTTTCTAAGCACACATGCAAACCACTAACACATGGTTTAGCGTTGCTCTAGCTAAAATTTGCACATAAGATGAGCCATCACACAGGCTCATCACACAGGCTGCACAGTAACCACACTGGTTACTCTGACTGATTCTAGATGCATCAGTACAGCACCACAGGCTCTCCGGATAGGTTTAGTGACAATGGTCTAAGGCACATACAACAAATCTAATAGCTTTGCTGCACCATTATCATCACGTCATGCCATTCTACATTTGACACTTAACTGAAATCATCGTCACGTAAATGAAACGATAGATTGTAGTAGCTCAGAAGAAATTGCAAACCCTCAGAGGAAAATACAATTAAATTCATTTATTTTAATGGCAACAGGGCTTACTTTTAGAAGTAAATTGGTTCAGTAACTAGTATTCCGTATAACTCACTAATTAACAGACACTATAAATTTTAAAAAAGCCTGTAGCTGTGGGAAACTTATGATGTAAATTACAAAAATCAGGCATGATTTAAGAACACATTATATTAAGCAGGTATGTACTTCACACATTCTGAGTATGAGCCTGCATGTAAGAGGTTGAAGTATTTCTCTAAATAAGCACCTGATCACAGTTTCACATGCAATCATGAAGCAGTGGCATCGTGGAAACATTATGCTTATATACTTAGAGTTGCAATAAAATTTAGGAACATTCCAGAGGACAGTCTTTCATATTCCTCCAATCTTTTAATTAAAATCCAGACACTGCCTATAAAAGTTATAGATTAAAATGTGATGATGACCACATAGATTTACTGATAGAAGACACACAAGGAAAAAAACATAACAGCTCAGGTGTTTATTAAGAATCCTGCACCCCCTCGCTAAAATCAGATTCTGAGAGTCCTGTTCTGTTTTTCAAATTGTAAACTATCAAAGTGCTTTGGTAGTGATGAAAAGGCAGATTTTAAAAGGTAATATGACAGTTAATCAATATTCTTAGAAGAGAAAGAAGTTGATTGTTAATTGATTGTTGAATTTAACAGTCCTGGTCATAGTTAAATAGCTGGCTATAATATCGTAGTATATTAATAAAGCAACATATCTATCTATCTGTTGAAAATATATGAAAGTACTGCATTATATAATCATGACCAAGACCTGAGTTCCCATTTCTTTGGCCTTAGCCACACAAGAGGTTTAGAGGAACACTAACCAAATTCTTTCCCATAATTTGTTCAGCCTTACAATGACATTTCTCAAGGTACCAACCATTCTGGTTTTACAGACTTCATTAGTCTTCCACCTCTATTTTTATGACAGTACTTCTGCCTTCAGTTCAGTTATTCTCTATTCATTGTTATACATCAAACCTTAAGTAACTTTGTCAGATGACTGACTCAACTGTTAGAATCAAAGTTACACTGCATATCATGTAAGAGATGTGTCTTTTTTGTTTCACTTAAGCTATGAAAACCTATCTGAAGGAAAGAAGGACACTTACATTAGGAAACTAAGACTTCTGCTGGAAAACAACACATTAGGATTGACTCTACAATGAGTTGTCTTGCATGTAAACTGGGTGCTCTGATATTTTTGCTGGGGTAAACTTTTGCAGCTTCACTGGCTTCCGGCTTAGAGGTTGGTAAGACCAAACAAAAACTGTGGAAAGGAAAGCTAATTTGTATTTACACAAAATATTCTCATTATCAAGCAAGCTCTTTCAACTAAGAAGGTTATCTAGCATTTCTCTTTTTAACCTGGCATTACTTTTAGCCAGGTATGAAGATTTTGTGCCTTCTGACACATTCACGGAGCCCTTTGGAAAGTAACCAGCTAGCTTTAATTACTGCACATTGAAACATCAGGAGATAAAATAGATTAGAAGTAGCTTCCAGTATCCCATGATATGCATATTTATGCATGCTTAGAAACAGACATCTTCCTGCTGCTTTCCTTTTAGCATGTCTTAGAAAACACTACTACAGGAATCCAGTCAACAGAAATTACAAAAATTTGATGTTCCTGCTTCTGTCTATCCCATCTGGCAAAAGAATCTCAAAATGGTCTTCTTGCCTGCTGAGCTCCCAACCTCTTCATCAAGTTGGCAAACATACTGCAGTAACCAGGCACATGTACAAACACAGAAAAACACTACACTAGGAAGCATTCCTGAGTCTCTGAAACAAGGAAAACACATTGGAATAGAGCACACAGGTCATGTGGCCCATCTGCCTTTTCCAGCTAGTCATGTGTTTGAGTGTAACCATCTCTGCTTGAAACAAAGGGACCATTTTCATCCCTCTGGTAAATCCTCACAAACCAATGTTCTTCAACACCATTTTTTTCAGTCTCCCAAATGTGTTTAACTGATCCAACAATATAAATTACCCCTATACCACTTTTTGTTAGAACGAGTGAGCTGCACACAACCATAGAAGAAAGAAGATCCCTGAGATAGTGAGATAGGTAAAGGGTCAAATAGTACCGAGGAACAAAGGATCAAAAAAACCCCAAAACAGCAAAAAACAACCCCTACTCCTACAAACTAAAATAGATGACCCCAATTAACAAGGACGGATACACTGTGCATAAGAACACTACTTTTCACTGACAGGAATGGAGAAGTTACCAAGGTCATAATATATAATACATAATACAAGACCTGTAACTAGGGCTTTTAAATACTTAACATGTCATTAAAAAACTCTGTAACTGCTCCATTAATTTTACATTTGGGGCAACAATAACTGGTACTCAGATGGAAAAAAAACACCGGTAACTTAATGTATACATTACCTTACTCATATATTACCTAGACCTGAGATATCAAATATATCCCTTTAATTCTTTAAAGAAAGAGATATCAGAAAGGCATCTGCAGTAAGTCTGCCAGACATGCTGTAAATAATCATTTTGCCACAAAGCAATAGAAAATTCCAACAAGCTCTTCTAAATATTGATAATTTTGCTTAATAGGAAGTGGTGATGGGCTGAAATTTGTCACATCCTGAGAATGAGCCTGTGATAAACAGGTAGGTAGTCTGCTCACGTAGCCAGACACTTCAGGGGAAAAGAGAAATCCTTTAGACTTTGTGTAACAAGTGTTCTCAAAATCCAATCTACTTTTTGTACAATCTATTATCAAAGAGAAAAATAGAGAACTCCACAGTCTGAGTAGCCTGAGAGGGGAAAAAATTAAAATAAAAATAAAAAGCCCCATGTAAAGTCAGACCAATTCTTTTTCCGAAAATACTAAATTAACTCTTTTACACTGGCCTTTAAAGTCATTAAGAATGAATGGAATAAAACTGAATCAGCTTGATCCCTGAACTGAAAATGAGACACATTAATATTTCTGTCTTAAGAGTAATGTTTTTTCCCCCCATAGCAAATTAGATCATATTGCAAAATTCATAAACAAGAACACTAACAGATATGCTCAGATATGGGCAGATGATGCAAAGTCTTGAAAATTAGCCATAATTTAAAATTCTGTCTTTAGAAAAATGTGTTTTCACTTCAACCATGGCTTTGTCAGAAAGTTTAGTTGTTGAAACCAAATTGGTTTTGCAGTGCCATTACGGCCTCCTTGTAACCAAACTCCATGGCACACCTGTGAGAGGCATTGGAGTCAATTCATATTAATACCATTTTGATCTGCAGATCCAATTACGAACTCGGTTATATCTGAACTATATAAAGGCATAAATGCCATTTATGCCCTCAAATATTTTGCTTATTTTTATAATAGTTGCTAGATGAGTTTGTTAACATGATGAGTTCAGACGAAATACATCTGGATAGAAATAAAGCATGATTAACACAGAAAAGAAAATCCAGACCTCATTTATTTCAGGGTAGGCATGTCAATGAAAAGCTAAGAATGATTACACCTACCAAACCGAGGAACACAGAAATTCATGTAATCAAATTAGTATTTTCCTTGCTACCATAAAGATTATTCCTATCCATCTATGCATACCTTTGTCATACAAATATTAAGGACAAAACATACAGCCAGATTCCTCTCACCTTTGCATTTATTTTATTTCCTTTGGGACTACAAACAGGATTTTGAATATTTATCTCACAAGGACTAATACATCTCCACCATAAGCCTAGCTCCTGTACTGTAATATAATTACTCAAGTGCTCCAGAACGAAAGTATATGCAGCAGCTGATTAATTTAAGCTGCAGAACTGGGGAAACGATTACAAAATCCTGTCGCAGACCTCAAAGTCATAAGCTTTGAGATCCATTCTGCTCTACAGTGGGTCACACTGCAGAGTTCACGTTTAGATTTATTATGTACTTATGTGCACTCTGAAGTTTTACTCATCACCTTTTCTTTAAAAAAGCCTTGGAGTCTTAACTACACGGAAATGCAGAGGAGACCGGTTTTTCTGCAAGACATTTGCCTTTTTCTGACCTTTCCATATACCCAATGCTCTGTTTAGAAGAGGCTTCCTATTCAAAAATAAATAAAATAAATAATCACACAGTTTCCTCTGGTATCATAACTATACTTCAAATGGGAGAAGTCATGCTAGGGTACAGATGGAAGGGGGTTTTTTACTTATCCTCAACCACATTCAAAAATTCCCTTTTATGTGTCAGAGATAATTGCTGCCCACACTGTAGTTAGATACAGTGATTTATTGAAGTTATACAGTTTAAAAGAAAAAAAAAACAAAACACCTTGTAAATGAAATTAATGCTAGAGTTTGAAAATGTTGTGCTTTTTGTTGTTTGTTTTGGGAAGGTAAACTGTGAGAATGTGGATTTCCAAATGGCTGTTTTAAAGCCACTGCAAATTCCACTAGGACTTTTAATTTTTTGTTAGCAGAAAGTCCACTGATTTTAACTGGCATTAAGTCAAGCCCAGAATTCGTTGCCCTTTAGCTGCCCCCCTGCTGAAGTGATGCACTGAAGGATTTAGCCCAAAGCCTTGGTGCTAGATCTTGTCAGTCTCCTAAGCCAAACCCTGAACTTTGTAGGAGACTATTTCAGAAGACAGAAGCAATAGTCTTGATATGTGAACACCAGGCCAATTCATCAGGCAGCAAACGGAGTATATGCTGTCAGATAGCTTGGCCCCATGCCTTGGCTGGAAGAGAGAACAGCAGAAACCCCACAGCTCATCTGTCTACTCTACGGCTCAACCTGCTGTGTCAACAGCTGTTTCTGCAAGCTTTTCTCCCTCTCTTATTGGAGATATCACTGAGCTGTCGGTCTCTGTTGCTTCTGGAAAACCACTGAAAGCAGCTATGCTATCACAGGGACGCACCCTTCGCATGCAGTACAAAATCTGTCCTGCCCATGAAGCCACATCAGCTACTAAGAGGCCATCTACACCCAAAGAGCAGTAAACTTCTTTTTTCTTTGCTGAAGGCAGTTTTTATGCACAAATGGGCAGCTTCCAGACTGGAGAGTTTATAACCATTAGCAAAAAGACAACCTGGGAAACAACAAAAACCAACAAACAAATGGGACCCATAGCAATGAAAACCTGTTATTTTGCTATTGGCAAATGTGAAATCAACAGCAGATTTAATGAAATGGCTCAGTAAAACGCTGTCTCTGGATGATTACTATTTTACTAATATATGATTTCGCTATTACTTTCTACAAACAGCATTGTGTCACTTTACAATGATGCAACACTTAGACTTGTTTTCTCTAATTTCCTAATCTTGGTTTCCATTACAGAAAAAACCTGGAAGAACATTTTTCATATTCTCAGGTGTTTTTGTTTTGACAAACAGATGTGCTTTGCTCTCCTTTCCCTATCTCCATTGAAAAGAATACAGGCTTACGTTGTCCTGCACAGCATTTTGGACTTTCCCACTCCTTAAATGTTTCATAAGTTTATTTTTATTTTTTCTTTTATTTCAAACATCAAACTATGTGCACTGAAGCTCTTTCATCATTAAGTGGTTTTCTTGTGACTGCTGCAGTGTGAGCATTGTGACCGCCTGCAGGCACTGCAGCATGTGGCAACTTCAGCTACTGGGTATGGGATATTTCAGAGTCTTTCTAGCAGAGTGCATGCACTTTGTCTTTAGCTTCCAGACAGCCTATCACACAGCACCCAAGGCAGCCAGAGCTTTTATAGGAAACACATGGTGAGAGAAAGTCACAACCTACCTAGTAGCTAGAATGAAAAGCAACTTTAAAAAATAGAGAGTCCAGGTCCTTTTTCAGTTTCCCAAGAAGCAGAAATCATGCCACTGAAATCAGTGGAATTACAGCAGCAAAATCCTAATGTTAGCCTCAGAATCATCAGTGCAGCACAGCCTTGATAGTGACAGCCAAATAAAGAAGGCACATATTTTCATTCAGTAAGCATTCATGCAGATAGATAGAGTGTTTGCAAGGGGTCTATCTGTAAACCAGACAATGGTTGTTCCTTCTTTAACATCCAAGCCCCAGAAGTTTTGGCTAATTTACAGAGAGGCTTTAAAACTGTGTCTGCACTAAGGCATTAGCCCCAGCACCTGATGGCATCACACCTTCAGTAACACTGTTCTCTTGTGCAATCACCTGTTGTCACCTGCTTCCAGATCTCTGGTTCTACAAACAGCAACTAGCACTCAGAACTGTAACAGAGATCTAAGGACTGCGGGACTCAGAAGAATTCACAGGAGAATATTAGCAACATTCGACACACTTTCTCTTCATCTGCAGTGATCATGGTCAAGGTGTTCAGATAATATTTTTTTCCCCTAAAATATTTAAGTAGGTAGAAGGCAGCTTTCAAAACACCAAGCGAGCAACATCTTACTGAATGTGGCAACCCCTAGCTTGTAGTTTAAACTTAAGTTTTAATGTTCACCAAATATAGTTGGGTTTCCAAGTCTCAGGTTGCTGTACCTCTTTGCAGGAAAGGTGCCGAGTACATTGCAGGCTTTTGTATAGAAATAACTATTTCAGAAATGCGGGAAGAATGTAGTTTGTAATTAGTAACTTAGCAGTGATGTAAAGCTGCAGAATGAGATGCGTGGAATTCAGAAAAAAATCTATAAGTGAGTTGTCTGCAATCCAGCATACTCAACACTGGTGAGGCTGCACCCTGAGTACTGTGTCCAGTTTTGGGCCCCTCACTACAAGAAAGACACTGAGGCCCTGGAGTGCATTCAGAGAAGGGCAAGAAAGCTGGGGAGGGGTCCAGAGCACAAGTCTTGTGAAGAGTGACTGAAGAAACCAGGATTGTTCAGGGAGAAGAGGAGGCTCAAGGGAGACATTATGGAGATGTGGGGAATCATCCTCTTCTCCTACATAACTAGTGATAGGACCAGAGGGAATGGCCTTAAGTTGCGCCAGGAGAGATTCCAGCTGGATTTTAGGAGAAATTTCTTCTCCAAATGAGCATTCAGTTGCTGGAGCAGGCTGCCCAGGGAGGTGGTCGAAGAAACGTTAAGATGTATTAAAGGATATGGTTTAGGAGGAAATATTAGTGGTTGGTTTAGAGTTGGACTGGGTGATCTTGGAGGTCTTTTCCAATCTTGGTGATTTTATGATTAGGTTATGATGAAACCATAAGTTGCTCATAAACAGAGGAGGAACAACATGAAAAAGTACAACTCTCCCAAGCCCAGAAAATACCTTTTTATTAGCACAGGAAAATCCTCCCAAAGAGGCAAAAATTATTCTTGTTCACTCTGAGGGAGCAGGAGCTTTTTTGCTTCCCCTTCAATGATCAGAAGAAGAATGCAGACTCTCACCAAAACCACCAACTTCCTGCATACAGAGAAGAAAAATGATTTCCAAACGTCAAAGTTATTTTAACGCAGCAGAGCTTATTTAAGGTAGTACTGTGTAGAAGCAGGAAAAAAATAAGAAAGGGCAACAGTAGCACAACCAATTTGAAAATGCCTGAAGCTTAAAATGCCTGCTCCTTCCTATCTTCATTCCCTCTACCCAGGCTACACATCAAAGATTTGCATTTGAAAAGGACTTGCTCGTTCTCCCCCGGGGAACAAAGCAGAAGGAAATTTCACTGCTGACTTTAGAACTTCATTAGTTCCTACAGCAACAGCCCCATCACACACACAGCTAGCAGTTCCCAGAACTGCCTTACAAGCAACCCACAGCCTGTTCATAACAACAGCACTTTGCAGAGAAAAGGCGCTTCACACAGCACTGTAGAATGAGACCGATGACCTCAAAATTCCTCTGGTGCTTCATCGTACCTCTCCATAGCTAAAAATAGTCTACATTACTTCATTGCGAATTACTGTAGTTGGAAATTCATCAGCACTGCATTGCAAATAGCAGAGTTCTACACTTACAGAATAAGACCTCAAACACAAAACAAATGGTTACAACATACGCCTCTAATGAGAAGCAGTTTTTATGATACCGTTATCTCTGAAACTGCAGGGTCACACATTTCCTCCTTACTGCACGTACTTAGGATTCAAGATGCTTTGGTTGATGTACACGAACCAGGTGTAACTGATGGCAATGCATCGGAATGTGAATTTATACATGCACTCACCCAAAGAAAAATGCCCATTTCTGCATGTGAAATCAGAACATCGAATCATTTAGGTTGGAACGACCTTCATGGTCATCAACCTGACCTATGAATTACCTTGCCTTTTTTTACCAACGTCACAGAAACAATCATAGCTAATGGCATCTGCTGCACTTTTTTTTTTTTTTTGTGAAGGAAAACAGTATTTCCATAAATATCAGCAGTAAATGTGCTCAAGGGGCAGACAGCTTTGTCCCTGGTGATTGACTCAACTCTCCTTTGAGATAAGAAGGAAATGAACACAGAGGGAAAAACAAAGAAAAAAAACTTTCTTTGGTCTTATATCTATAGATTCCAGTAAGTAGTAATGCTGTTATGGAACTGAATGTCTTGTACAGAAATCACATTTATTGAGTGGAGAGGCCCTTCAGAGTGATCTAGATAAGCTGGATCGCTGGGCTGAGCTGAACGGGATGAGGTTCAACAAGGCCAAGTGCCAGGTCCTGCACTTTGGCTACAATAACTCCATGCAGTGCTATAGGCTTGGGGCTGAGTGGCTGGATGACTGTGAAGAGGAAAGGGACCTGGGGGTGCTGGTTGATGCTCAGCTGAACATGAGCCAACAGTGTGCCCAGGTGGCCAAGAAGGCCAACGGCAACCTTGCCTGCGTTAGAAATAGTGTGGCCAGCAGGAGCAGGGAGGTAATCATCCCCCTGTACTCAGCACTGGTGAGGCTGCATCTCAGGTACTGTGTTCAATTTTGGGCTCCTCACTACAAGAAAGACACTGAGGCCCTGGAACGTGTCCAGAGAAGGGCAACAAAACTGGTGAGGGGTCTGGAGCACAAGGCTTATGAGGAGTGGCTGAGGGAGTTGGGATTGTTTAGTCTGGAGAAGAGGAGGCTCAGGGGAGACCTCACTGTACTCTGCAACTTCCTGAAGGGAGATTGTGATGAGGAGGGGTTTGGCCTATTCTACTGGGCAACAAACTGAGGAAATGGTCACAAGTTGTGCCAGAAGAGGTTTAGATTAGACATAAGGAAAAACTTCTCTCATAGAGTGTTCAGGCACTGCAACTGTCTGCCCAGGGAGGTGATGGAGTCGCCGTCCCTGGCAGTGTTCAAGAGGTGTCTTGATGAGGAGCAACGAGTTATGGTTTAGTGCTTGTGGGAGGATGATTGGACTAGATGATCTTGTGAGTCTTTTCCAACCCTGTGATTCTATGAGCGGCTCCCAGTGAGGCAATATCTGCGAGCACAGGAAGGAAGGAGTATCTTCTTCAGTATAACTTCTCTGAAGAGAAGCACTGGACATTTTCTCTAAGAAACTGCTGAACTGTGCTCAGAGGAGCACAATGGTCTCCAGGGATGCTACATATAAAAGATTTCAGAAAATTGGTGAAAAATTCACCATCATTTTCCTTCCAATCCCTTACAAGCAAAAGACTGAAATAGCTTTCTCTATTTTGTGCTTATAGGTCACATAGATGTTTGTTTAAGTACCTCTTGATGCAACTTCAGCACCAACATAAGGTGATCTTTTATAACCATTTTCATTGACGGACAGTGATGTGTTTAGGCAACAAAATCTGATGCAACCTGAGAAATCAGTCAACAGAAAATAAAGTAATATAGATAACATATTTCATTTACTGTAATTTAAGAAACAAATTCACCATCCTATTTACTGATGTTTTGTTGATCTGACTCCGAGATAGATAGAGCATAAGACTAATGTTTAAAAAAAGCCAAAAGACCATATGAACCCAGACTGTGACATCAGGCCTGCCCAAATTGTCCTGCACTACTGCAGTTCATATCAGCTTAGTACAGGTCAGTTTGGAACATAGTAAGGAGGAAAAGAGGGGAAGTTTTTAACATCTTCCATTCACCCAATGTTTTGCTATCTTTTCTGTCATATTAACTCTGGAGAGAAATTCTATGGCAACTGGGGTCTTCTTTGGAGATCAGTCTGTAAGCATGCAATCCAAAGTTACGTTTAAAGAGTCATGCCCAAAAAATAATCCTATTTGCAAGCCATTCTGAAAAACAGGCTGGTTGCATTTTGACTGCAGATTTGAACTGAAACTTACTTAACAAACACAAGATGGGCCTGTCAAGAGCCTTACTGATGGTGATTCTCAAGCCTCTCTGAATGCTGTTGTTCTTATTACAGAATCACAGAATGGCCTGGGTTGGAAGGGACCTCAAGGATCACAAATCTCCAAACCCCCACCACAGGCAGGTCCTCCAACCTCCACATTTAGTATTAGACCAGGCTGCCTAGGGTCCCATCCGACCTGGCCTTGAACACCTCCAGGGACGGGGCATCCACAATCTCTCTGGGCAGCCTGTTCCAGCACCTCATCACTCTCATAGTAAAGAATTTCCCCAATATCCAACGTAAATCTTCCCTCCTTCGACTTAAAACCATTTGCCCTTGTCCTGCTACTATCTTTCCTTTCAAAGAGTTGACTCCCCTCCTATTTATAGGCTCCATTTAGGAACTGAATGGCTGCAATGAGGTCACCCCACAGCCTTCTTTTCTCCAGGCTGAACAAGCTCAGCTCCCTCAGCCTGTCTCCAGAGGGGAGGTGCCCCAGCCCTCTGATCATCTTCTTATCCCTCCTCTGGACCCTCTCCAACAGCTCTCTCTGTTTCTTGTATTGGGGGCTCCAGACCTGGACACAGATGGGGCCTCACAAAGGCAGAGTAGAGAGGAACAATCACCTCCCCCTCCCTGATGGCCACACCTCTTCTGATGAAGCCCAGGATACCATTTACTTTCTGAGCTGCAAGAGCACACTGCTGGCCCATGCTAAGTTTTTCATCCACCAGGACCCCCAGGTCCTTCTCTGCAGCGCTACTCTCAAGGACTGCTCCTTCCAGTCTGTATATATGCCTGGGATTCCTCTGGCCCAAATGCAAAACCATGCACTTTGCTGTGTTGAACCTCATTAGATTCACTCGGGCCCACCTTTCAAGTCTGTTGAGGTCCCTCTGAATGGCATCCCTTCCTTCCACTGCATAAATCACACAACTCAGCTTGGTGCCATCAGCAAACTTGCTGAGGGTGCACTCAATTCCATCACCGATGCCACTGATAAAGATGTTAAAGAGCACCGGTCCCAAGAAAGACCCCAGGGAGACACCACTCATTACCAGCCTCCACCTGGACATAGAACCATTAATCACCACCCTTTGCCTGCAGCCTTCCAACCAATTCCTTATCTACCGGTTGGTCAATGGGGGAAAGCATCAAAGGCCTCGCTCAAGTCTAGGTAAATGACATCGGTCGCCTTCCCTTTGTCCACCAATGCCATCACTCCAGAATAGAAGGCCACCAGGTTGGTTAGATATGACTTTCCCCTGGTGAAGCTGTGCTGGCTGTCTTGGATCACACTCTCATTCCTCATGTGATCAAGCATGTCGTCTGGGAGGATCTGCTCCATGATCTTCCCAGGCACAGAGGTGAGACTTACTGGCCTGTAGTTCCCCGGGTCCTCCTTGCTCCCTTTCTTATAAATGGGAATGACATGACCCTTCCTCCAGTCACCTGGGACCTCACCTGACAGCCACGACTTTTCAAATACGATGGAGAGTGGCTTGGCAACCATCTCACCCAGCTCCTTCAAACCCTGGGATGCATGCCATCCAGCCCCATAGACTTGTATGCATTCAGTCTCATGAGGCGGTCTCGGACTTGCTTTGCCCTTACAGTGGGGTGGGATTTACTCCCCAAGTCCCCACCCAGAGGTTTAGGGATGCAGGGCTCAGGGATATGAGAAATATTAGAATCCTGGCTGCCAGTGAAGACTGAGGCAAAGAACTCATTCAGAACCTCAGTCTTCTCTTCATCCACTGAAGCCAGTCTTCCTTTTACATTTACCAAAGGAGGTACACTCGCTTTGGCCCGTCTCTTCTGGCCCAACGGTTTTTCCATATTGTCAGTTCTTCTAATCTATTTACCTCTGCATTTTGAGAGAAATCCACAGGTCTCTTAGAGTATCTCCAGAGCTGAGAGGAATTTCTCTTGTTCTAAATGGTGGACCACCAGTATATCCAATTGGAAGCCTATCCTTATCCTAATCTGAGGATTTAAAACATTAAATCCATTTTCAGTCCTGCACAGAAGTTCCTAGGGTTAAGGTCAATAGAGGCTGAATACAGCACCATGCTTAAAAACTTCTGTTGTCTTAAAAATATATAATAAATCAGAACACACGGTTCCTGGCAAAACAGAAGGTCACAGTGTGCTTGGCAGTGACACTAATCAGGCTCAGTTCAGCTTCCAAGATCTCTGCATTACTTTAATGAAAATCTTAGCCAAGGTTGATTTCATGAATAGTAATTCTGAAATTAATTGCTAAAAATCCCCAGAAACAGCCATCTCTTTCATTGTTTAGCTTCCTCATCTGCTTAGGTTTTTGGGGGCACAAATGATGACGAGGTTTCATCTAGCAATCAAGAAAGTCTTACCTTTGGCATTACACAAGACTGTTGTACTGCAGAACCAAACAAGAGTTAACATTTCTGTGCCTGGATTTGACAGCTCTGGAATTTAGATTTCATGACGGTCTATTTTTCACTCACCAAGGCCACTGGGGCTTACAATGCCCAACAAGCTAATATTACAGAGGGAAAATTATCGCAAAGTGCAATCCTATGAAGGACACCTAACACTGTTGTGACAATTCAATTCATGCTGTTGAAATTGTCTTAAAAGCTCATAAACAAAATGTACAAGAGATTGGTTTTTGCATGCTGCTGCAACAATTCATAAAGCACGGAAATTTTTAATACTGTTCCATACCAGAGCTTACGTTTGCAGCCTTTGATAACAAAATGTCCTTTGTGAAAGTTCTCGTAAGTTTCTGAATATGCTTAATGATTTATTTTGGCTTTTTACAGGTAATCTTATTATGTTACCTGGTCTTTTCAGTAAATGGAAGAAACATCAACCAACCCTGTCAATCTGAGGAAAATCCATTGTCGCTACACGTGTGTGCATGCTTGCTTAGATATATACATAAATACATAAATATTATACTACTATTCTTTGTAGCAGATTTGTATATTTCAAGTAAAAAAAAAAACAAAACCAAAACAAAAAAAACCAACACAAAAAAACCCCACCAAACCACACTGCACAAAATAATTAGATTTCTTCCCTTTCACCCCCCCCCTTCAGCCTCCCATTGAGGGACTACTGTCCTTTTCCAAGTTTCCTTTTTGCTCCCTAACAAAAAAAAACAAAAAACAAACCAATCCAGATAAGCTATTTTAATATGCATCTCACATCAATATTAAAAAAGCACTGAATAATTAAGTAAGTCCAACACGATGTCTAACAACATTCCATGCAGTCTATAACTTCATTATTGTCCTTATCAAATTATTATTGTTTTCCCTCTGTAACCTTAACACTCTTTAATAAATGGTGCCTCATAAAATGATTACAAAACCAAGTACTTCACTCTTTCATCGCATAGTCAGACCAGATAGACAGGCAGTCAAGAACAGTCTAGGTAATCTAAAGTATCTTCTGGAGGACCAGAATTGTATACAAAACGTTTGCTCACCACTAGTGACCTTGAGGTGATTCTCAATCATCGTTGTCAAAATGACACAGCAGTATGAGCTCCAAGAATGGTATATAACCATCACGGAACCCTCAGATTACTTTGCACAACCAAAGTAAAATCATAAAACCACTTTCAAACGCCATCCCAAATTCTAATGCAGCAACGTACTCTTCTCTCAGAAAGTATTGAGTCTGGGGCCTCATTCTTTGTTTTCACTGAGCCGTCTGTAAGCCATATCACCTCAACGTGGAAAACGCATGAAATAAACATGTCTGAGTTCAACTGAACAAAAGCAGACTGAGAAAGCTCCCTGGCAGGGAACCAAAGAGTAGTTTTGGAAAAGAAATACATTTGGGGGTGGAATTTCCAGCAGGTGCCTTCACTTACTAGCTACTCAAATTCTGTCAGATCCTCATGGCACAGAGAGAAAGCAACTAGAAGAAACCATTCCCCACACTTTTAGAAGCTCACAATATGAACACAATTCTTCCATTCTCTGAATACCTTCAAAGATGTAACAGGAATCCTATTTATTTGAGAAAGCTTAAGAAAACTGTGATTATGTCTGTGGGAAGATAGGTTTAAGCATTTTTGGCTAGATGTACTGAATCACAAATTAGACATTTTTCAACTCTGAAGTATGTAATCTAACAAGCAGACTTCTCATTGATTTCAGAGATTCATAGATTCAGAAAGGTATCCTTCATCTCCAGTTTTCACGGCTGGTAAGGATTTATTGGGTGGAAAAAGAAAAAAAAGAATAAGGAAAAAACATTGCCAAATAGCAAAACTCACAATGAAGCATGTGATTTACACTGCAGGAGAAAGGAAAATAAGAACAAAAATAATGATTTTCTGCTAGAGAGTTTTCAGTCTGAAGAGATTTTCTTTTGCCACAGCTTTCCCTGTTACTTCATCACTTATGCATTTTCCAGGTTAAAATAAAATGAGGCCCAATTGTTTTCTAAGATCACATGCACAGTTCTGTTAACATCTTAATGTCATCCAGAAAACTCAATGTTAAGCAAAAGAAGAGAAACAGTGTAGAATCTGTACTATACAAAATTTAGGCCGGGTACTTAAAACAGACAGCATTTGCTCGCACACTCAATGCCCCAGACAAATCCAATCAGTATAAGACTTCCCACCAGTCACCCAGGTGCAAGCACAAAACAGCATAGTCAAATTGCCTGTCTTTTTTTAGGAATGTTTCCCTCTTGGCCACTTTAAACACATAAACCACTGAGAAAATGCCAAGTAGAGCACAGAAGTCCAGAAAGTTTGAAGAGTGGGAGACAGAAGAGAGACCTGAAAAAATAAACATCAATAGAAGCAAACCAATTGCTGCATCTAGACGCAAATAGCATCAATTAAACAGCAGAGACGCTAACACAATTTTATCTTCTAAATACACCACCAGGACTAGTCTGTTTCTAGTGTCTGTTTCCAAACGTCTGAAGAAAAAAAAAAAAAAAGGCAATGCAGAACCTTAAACAATACAGTTACGTGATGCAGCAAAGCACACCATCAGCTTTTGCATGCATTTAACCCAAGTTCTCATTCTTCACACTATACGGTAGGTGTCAAGTGAAAAGCAGTGCATCTGCTCCAGTGACCACATCTCTTTCCCTTGGTAAAAACATCTTTCCTCAACTTGTTTTTTAAAACATCATCGTTAGCAGAAGTAAAAATAATGTTTTTTTTTTTTTTTTTAAAGTGTTACAGTAGTGCCAAAACATTGTCCATTAGACTTTATCATTTTTATTACTTTTGAAGTGCATACATGTAAGCAGGAGGAAAGCAATTGCTGTACATTATACAGCAAGGAATACAGCAAGACCATTTATTGACAATACTACTGCAATCCATAGCATAAAAGGAAACCTCAGAAGAACTCAGTTTCACATATCCAAAAGTATATGAAGGTTTTTGTAAGCCAGAATGAAACACGTGCAAATACTAGGATTCTTACATCTGAGCCAGGTTCCACCACTCCAATTATTTATAGTACTTCCAAAGCATGAGCACTAAGCCCGTATAAACAGAAAGTCACTTTCCTCCAGAACACACCTGCAAAGTACAAGCTAGATTTACCTTTCTTCTTAACAACAGCATTTTTATTAAAAGCTTTATGATATTCCACAAATACTGACTCTATTCTCCCTTACCTCGTAGGAAAAACACAAGATACTACCACCGCTGATTACAAGTAAATAAATCAAACTTACAGCTTTCCAACCACAAACATTTTGATACTACAACTTGTCCTACTTGCAAATCCAAGAAATGGCATAAAAGAAGAGATTGAGTGGGAAAGTCTCTCCCAGCTGTAGACTGGAACAAACTCCAGCCAGCAACCTAAAACAGCAGTAATCACCATTAATCTGTCATACTTGTGCTGAAGAACATGGCAAAGGGATAATTCTTTAACCCTTAAGAAGTAGGGCTTTTTTTTTTTCTTTTTTTCTTTTTTAAACACCATTGCTTGTTCTTAATTGTATGCAGTATAACAGCTTTAGGCAGATAAAATTTTTACAAATAGCTCTCACATTTCTGTGGTGAAGTTACAGTACACGATACTTTTAATGTGTTTTGGGAAGAAGACAGTTCGCTTATTGAGTGTCAGATATTATTTTTACTCAGGTTTATAGCAAATACATGGAGCTTGTAATGAGTGTTTTGCCATTTCAAAAGTAAACATGGAGTCTGAAATGAGGTGTTTGTGCTAGTGAAACAGCTATGGTAATGCATTAGGTTAAGGTATGGCTAAGGCTAGTCAGACCAAGGTAATAACTCATCATAAAAACACATCCTTAAGCTTCGATATTGTTTCCATGTGAATGCATTACCATATGTTCTAAAAGCAAATTTGAGTCAATATTTCTTACTGAGAAGTAAATTACATCATTAAGATTTTTATCAGTACATCACAAGTTACATTACCCCATACAAAGACTTTTCCTTTTTGTTTTAAAATGAAGCAGTAAGAGAAAAGGAAAACCATAGTATCTACTACAAAAAAAGAAACAAGAACATAATTAGCAGCAACAAAAGCAGTGACATATAGCAGAGACTTTGCTACAATATGCAGACAGGCAAAAAAAACACACTGGAAAACTTTACCAACCACAGTGGCTTAGCAAGGAATCCATAGCGACAGATCAAAGAAGCAACTACAACATACCCTCCTCCTTAGGAGAATAATTACATTTCAGAGAACCAAGTTCAAACTTTTATTATTTGGAAACCTAAGAATAAGGTACAGCAGCTTCAGTTCCCAGAAAACTTTTAAAAAATGACTTGATCTGGTAAACTGGATTGCTGCTTTCAGGCTAGCATATGCACAGAGTGCAAAGGAAGGTAGGCAAGCAGGCATTAGACCTTTCTTTCTCTCTGCCTCTGCGACAGAAATTGGCACAGATGAAGGTCCTCGGCTCTTAGAAATACAGGCAAAATGGCCCTTTAGCTGTGTGAATTCCCTGTTCCAAGGGTAGAGCTTAAGTCCTGCAGCTGTTGTAAGTACATATAAAATGGCCCCTTCCACAGCTATTCTATAGCCTTTACTGCAGTTTTCTTCACTACTGGTTCATGAGGTATGTGAATGCTGCTGAGCCAAGCTGAAGCCTGACGGAAATTAAGCAACGTATTCAGGAATTTACTCAGAGTGTTTGGTAGAATGGGAAATGTGGTTTGTATCTCTAGTTCTAGATAGACTCTAGACTGTGCTTTTTCCTCTCTGATTTTTTTGGCTAGTGAAATAACAATTTTTTAAAAGCTGCTTCTTTAAACTTACGTAGAGCACAACAAATAGTCACTTTTAAGTACAATTTTCAGTCAAGTATTTCTTTTAAATATACTTCATGTATATTAGTAATTCACATTAGAATATCTGCAAACGTCTGTTAATAAAAGAAAAAGCTAATATTTTACTGCAATCTGTTTCCCAGGTTTCACGGCTTCTTAATTTCCTATAAGTTTGGCTCTGATGTAGGTTAAAATCTTGCTGTGTTATATACTAACCCTCTTCAGCTGAGGAGATGTGAATTTCATACATTATATGCTAATGTATCACAGTGCCTCAAATCAGAATAATTTAAAAAAAAAAAGTTCCTAAAAATTACTTCTGTATTAAGTGTTTATGTGTCTGTGTGTTTCCATTTTAATTTTAATTTTTTTTTTATTTTTCAATGCATGGGTATGTAACGCATCAGCCAAAAACCTACGTAATTTCTTTCGGGTCACAGAGCAACAAACCAGTGAGGCAGTTTATTCTATGTCAGCAGGGAGGACCAGCATTGTTTTGCGGTGCAGTGAACATACTTGAAGTGTCAAGTTTGAAGTATGGATTGTATCGTGTGAAGAATGAACACATACATAAAGAGCTGTATTTAAATATATTAATGAGAGAATTATACTGAAGGAAAGAAAAGCTAAATTTTCTATAGGACTTCTGTATTTCATCCAGGCCCATGAGGGAAATTTCATCCTCGCATTTCCTGTGACTCCTACTTAGTGATCGTAGTAATGCTGAGAGAAAGCACCTCAGGATGCCCGACTGGAGAAATTAGCATTAGTACATTACTATTCAATTGGGAAAGTCAGAATTAGAAAACCAGGCTCTCACACATAAAACTCACACTCCTGATGCTGCTTGGCAGCTGCAATCATTTACTTGATCCCATTGCTTGTTGGCAATAGCCTTCCTATGCTACAAATTTTTTTTTTTTCCTTTTGGGACTTCAGTGGCAGGGCAGTATTTTCCCCCGGCATGACGCCTTACTACCAGCCCATTATCCATTACCTTCCTGGCACGTGCAGACCTAAGGAAAGCCTTGTCTGTGATTTAGCACTTAGCCTGTGCCTGATAAACCTTTTAACTTCTATTCCTTCTCTTGTGGTGCAAAACTGGGGAAAAATATGGCATGGAGCTATGCCAGTATTAAACTGTTTTTCAATATTAAGTCCTTAAAAAAAAACCTCAAATAACTGAGAAAAAGGGGAAAATACAAAAGGTAGTTCTCCTAGAGACTTTTGCATCTCTGAATACACCAAAAGAGCTTCTGTTTTGAAAATAGAGCTATTTATTCTAAAAATGGAAACCTTGCCTTTAAATCAATAACGTCATCCATTTCTCAATCTGCTTCAAAACCAAAGAGGCTTCTCTGAAAGCACAAACTGTCACAGCTTTACCTCAACTACAGAAAAGCAAAAGCTTCAAAGACAAAATCAAAGGCAATCTGGATTATAGAAAGTGGAGTGGTTTGCCACCTGATCAGAATGCATACATGCTTATTATAGAAATTTTTTATTCTGATTAGTTTATGTACTAGGTTGCTCTGGATACTGAGTAACAATCTTATTCCTCCTTGAGTAAGAGTGAAATAAAATAGATATCACTTGCAATGATTATAAGGGCTCTTAAAATAAAAATAGTAATTATACTGATGAATCCCCAGAGGCTTCTGCCATTCCTAAATGGATTTAAAAACATTAAAAAAAAATTAAATAAAAACATTTAAAGACATTACTGTTTTTGTGTTTTTTTGAATATTGCATCTTAGAAGTCACAATGCCTAAACCTGAAGTAAAATGTCCCAGGATTCTCCTATTGTCACTTCTGAATAACAATAGGGATTGTGAAGACCCGGTGCCACCTCTCCGTTATCTGCTGCCACTGTTAACAGTGTGATAGGTTAACTGCTCCCTGTCACAGCTAGGCAGTCCCAAACGGAATTACAGTTTTACTACTAATGATCATATTAAGTAACATATTAGTCTTCTAGATGTAATCTTCAACAATCAATTGAGCTTAATGGTGATGATTTATCATTTTGGCTTGTTTCTTTTCCCAGTAACATCAATATGACTTCACTTAACAATTCATTTTTTCAGTCAGTTCCCTTTCTTTATTGTCCCTGCTCTGCCCAAGCTAAAACACCTACTGACAAAGACAGGCACAAACACACACACCATGTTGTAGCATGCTCATGCACCGGGACTGTGGTTTTGACTCCTCTCCTCTTAAAACAGGCATTTAAAAGAGGTGAGAGAAATTAGGCCTTAAAAGTGTCCTCCTCTCTTCTGCAGGTGTAAATGAACATAATTAAATCTAATACAGGTGCGCAGCTGAGGTTCAGAGTTATAGGAAACGCATCTTAACCTGCTTAGGTTCATCTGAATAAACATTTCTACTGAAATTTTGAAAACCGAGTTACCTATAAATAATGTTAACATACAATAAGATAGCATCATATAGTACCTTTTGTTTGCTTTTCTTTCCTCCTCCTTTTCTTTCCAGTCGTAAAATGCATGAATTTCTGTTTTGCCAGCCGAATCTTAGTACCTGGCTCAGTCAGTTGGTGTCTGTCTTGTATCCTGTGACAAGGATGACTGTATTTGCATATTTTGGGGGCAAAGCCATTTAATAGCAAAGGTACCTCAAATCAGCAGAATTAGGAGAAAGAAAATAGCCACAACATGCAAACCAGCCAATCCTAATTCTGATATTTACTGGAGAAACGAAAGGGAAAATAAACATCAGGCAAGTGGTTCATTCGACTGGAATTAAAAGAAAGGCGGTGAATTTATAGCCAAGTAAAAGCATAACTACTCTACCCATAAAAATAATCCCAGTAGCTGCCAAATATCCTGGCACAAAAGAGGGGAAATTTTAAGTAAAGATAAAAAAGACATTGCATTAAGAAAGAAAAAAGAAAAAAGAGAAATCAGGAAAGGGATATCTTAATATTGCAGGCTTAGACTGTCTGGCACCACAGGTTCAAATATTCTTGGTGATTCAGCCACTCCAAATCATCAGTCAAAGGGAACAGACAGAATATTGTGAATGCAATTGTGACTGAATCTTGCACAATTACAGCATCACTGAAAAAGAAAATTAAAAAAGAAATTCTGCTTTCTAATTTTTGCATGAATGTTAATGATAAAACAGCACCTTTAGTAACAGTGTATGCCCTTTTAGTATGCCCTTTGCCTCAGTCTCAAATTTTCATCATTATCCTGACTCTCGTCCTCATTCCCAGAAGCGTCTGCTTTTCAAAGGTGTCACATTTATATGAAGTGAAGTGTTCTGGATGAAACTGCTATAGAACGTTAAATATCATCATGGTTATATAACTTAAACTACTAGTCAGAAGATGACCTTCATATGAAATAATGATAGGCAAAATTATAAAAGGGAGAAATCATAAATAACAGAGTGAAAACGCAAGAAAGGAATCCTATGTATTTGAGGTGAGAACAAGAGAAAATCCACAAGGAATGTCATTCATGGGGGTTAATATATTAGCTTTTCATTACAGGGTCTTCTCATTCTCCAACTGCTAGCCAGAGTTGCATTCAATTTATTCCCTTTTCTCATGGGATTAATTGCATGGCAGTAGTAAAACAATAAGCTACTATGATCCGTTTCACCTTTTATTTTCCTTTCAGCCACAAACAAATTGCAGGTCAATCCCTTTCAGCCTCTTTCACAGCTATGGTGTTTAGCACAAAACTGTGGTAGGCTCATAAAAAATCAGAGCAGTTGTGTGTGAGATTATTCTGAAAAAGTATTCCCGTGACTCAGAACAGTACACTGAAACATACTAAGAAAGGTAAGCACGCAGCAGTAGAGGGAGTCACTAAAGAAGATAAACGTATTGAAACTACTGTTCTGACACCAGATTTCCAAAGCACCATCTCATGATGGTATTCAGCACGCTAGCAGAAGAGGTGGCTGTGGAAAGGAAAAGGTTTGTTAGAGCATTCCTCCCCTCCCTAATTATGTAGTGACTTACATTTACCAATTGGTTCTTTTCAATGCCAGGGAGCTATACTGCAAGCCATACAGCTTCACATATTAGATTTGTTTACTACATCCTCGTAAATTCCACAGGCTAGAATAAATAGCTTTACTAAAATTGTTTTTCTTTGAATTGAGGCTTTGTTGAGGCTTTTGGCTGATACATAAGCATACCATTAAGTTACAGAAAGGCACATCTTGTTTTTCATTTTGTCTACCTGTAAATGTTTGCTAAGCCTGCCTGTCATAGTCGCTTGCTGATTAGACTTAAATAGCCTCAAATCAGCTTTTCATCTTTGTGTCATACAAAGGCAAATGATATTTGTTTTTATTTTTTTTCCCCTGTGGCGTGCCAGTCTGCTTCAGAAACATGCCAGCCCTTGCAGAGCACAGAAAGAAAGAGATATCAGGAGCCAAAGTTACATTCCAGAGGTGAGTCATTCTTGTCAAGTATTTCATATTTGCCTCTCTGATGACCTGCTGGCCTTACTGGTGCATTATAGTATGAATACATTCTTGATGTGCGTTTAGGATAACCATATGACTCACTTATGGCTGTGCCAAACATGAGTAATGTAAGGTCAACCTAAATGAGTGCTAGTAAAACATTTTTATCACGCCACACTTTCATGAATTCTCTATCTAACACTGAGCATATTGGAGAAATAATTTTTCAATGTTTAAGTGATTTTTAGAGGAAATTGTCCAGATCCTTTGGATAAGCTGAGATGATATATTTTATGAAAGCCAGGGCCAGGAAAGGAGGTAAATGATGTTATTATACATGTTTGTGCCTCTCTAGTCTTGGGTCTCGATGCAACTCTGGCTTGTGCTGGCTGCTGGTATTTGTGCCAAAACAAGTCAGGATCAGTTTTCATGCTGGTGGATGTCAAACTGCCGTCAAAGGAACTTTAGCAGCAGTTCTTTGCATAGCGGAATCCTATAAACATCAAGAAGTATCTTGGAGTCTGGATAAACACAGTTAAATCCTGTCTCTATTGGGATTTTTTTCACAGAAATCAGAGGAGGTAGGATTTTTAACTGCTATATTTAAGACTGCTTTACTTCACATGATCTAGTGTCCGTCTGTCCAGAGATTGTGAAGGTCTGTCAGGAAGGCCAGGTGGGAAAACCCCACTGCTTTTACTGTTCCGAGAGATCCTTTTTGCTTCAAAGAGCCAAGCCATTGCTGGACCTTTTATTCACTGCCAACAGCTAACGCAGCTTAAGGTACATGGCAGTTGCTGGCTGCAGGTTTCCAGAGCAGCGTGCTTTGTTCTGGTTTATTGATAATGGAATGATGGAATAAAAGCTTCTGGACTTAAGGAGGAGAGAAGAAGTAGGGCTTGGTGCCATCAGATTGTGGAAAATTCTGAGTTTTGCATATTTGCTTTTGCATTCAGGACAATAGTCTAAAAAATCAGTTTGTTAGCAAGTATGTATTTTGGAATAATTTGTCTTTTGCCCTCCAGAACTGCAAAATTAATAAACAGCAGAATTCAAACCAGAATGTTTAAAAGACCAGATACAAAATTTGAAACTTAGGGATATATTTTGTTCTGCAGCATGACTATTAACATTAATCAATACAGAAAATACGTACCAAGCTTGATTCTTATTTAACTTGATAAGTTTGGAAGATTTAGAAAATATTGGTGAATCACTTTACAACCATTAAAGCAGGACAAAAAACCCAACAACATACTTGGTAGCAGGTGTAGGCATAGTATTTGAAGTCTTTAAAAAAGACACTGCACTATTTATTAGCTATTATAAATATGAAGGACAATACTGGCAGTAGTGACATATGCCATAGGAGTCCTTGGTAGAGTATGAAATTTAGACACTAAAGTGCCATACTTGCTGATATGCCACATAACTTTTAAAAGCAGGCAGCTAGAAAATGACTGAAATTAATCTTAAAAATTACTCCAGCATATTACACTTTATTTGCTAGCCTGGTGAGAGAAACCTTAAATCTATTTTTTTCAGCAGGATTATTTTGAAAGGCAGAACATAGGTTGATGAAGAATTACAACACTGAAAAAATAGAAAATGTTCTTGAAGAATGTTCAAAATGAACAAAAACAATTTCCATTTTGTTATCATAAACATTAAGGTCACCATTCTAATAATCCATAAAACAACCGATCTCATCTCATGTCAGTGATATTGAGTTATTTAAATAATGTAACCATGTATCATAAGTTTAACGGGCCATGTCATACCAAACCTTCCTTTAGTTGACAAAAACACCAGGGGAAAAAAAGCAGAAATGTCTTACAAAGGCATCAGTGTTATGGAAAAGCATAAAAACAGAGCAGCTTTTCTGAGCCACAGCAAACGTCCATCCAGCTAATCTTGGATCTTCAGCCACTGACAGCAACATAAGAGAGATGTGAGCATCATTTTACTGGCACATCCCTCCAACTTTATAAAAGTTTCCTCAATCCAAAATACTACTTCATTGTAGAACTATGTCACAGAAGCAAATTAAGACTTAAAATTCATAGTCATGTTACTGAAGTGCATTTTTCAATTAATGTTTAGTTAGCATTGGATTTTTTAAAACTACTCACAAAATAAAACGAAAAGCAACAACAACAAAAATCACATTAATTGAAGATTACACAGAGAACACTAGCACATCATGATCTGTTTGAGAGACCTTGGTTTACTAAAAATACAGTATTAAAATTGATGGAGGCACCGGGGGTGGATCTCAAATCTCCTAGATTCAATCAACTTCCAAAAGATCAAACTCTTTTTTTCAACACTGATTTAATGCCCAAGGTTTCCCTTGAATCCCATTACTGCTGCTTTCATGGAAGTTCTGTTTTATTCCCTTAGAATGATAAATAAAACCTTGATAAATAAAAACTTTAGAAGTGGAAAGTCATGAAGCATCTATTATTAATATTAATATATATTAATATATATTAATATATTAATATATATTAATTATTATAATTAATATAATTGCTATTTTTATATGGCAGAACCTATGAGCTACCAAAGGCTTGTGTCCCTTTATACTAGGTATTTGGAAAATAAATGCACAGTTCCCTCAGCTTACGGTCTTCAAAACTGCAGTGCAATACAACTCCACCTACAGGAAAAAAAAAAAAAGGCACAAAACACTCACAAGAACACAAGAATCACACCAAAGACCTACCTTGCCTATTATCTGTCACTGACAGTGATCAAAAGTGGAGGTCCAGAGAAACCCAGGATGGCTGAGGTTTCAGGGTGCATCGGGCCCAGTCCTGGCTGCAGCAGGGCTACCCAGAGCAGCAGATTTAGCACAGTAGTAGTATTATAATTTTGACAACTTTACATGGGCACAGCAAATCAGAAAAAGCCACGACTATATGGCTTTAATGTTCAGACATTCCACAGGTTTCATAGTTCCTCTCTGGATGGGCTTGAAATACTTCACAGGGTACTTTTGTACTTCAGTATTGACTGACAATGCATGGTATCTTTGATTATCTATGTCTAGCAGGAGTCATTTCAAATATTCCAGAAAGACCTCCTGAAAACTGCAAGAGGAAAAAAGTTGCAGATGGAGTTTGTGGATGCATCAGAGAGAACATGGCTGTGCAGATTGTTAACAGTACCCTCTGGCACAGCAAATGCATTTCCACATGTTCTTTAGTATACTCTACTGTTCATAAAATCACAAGATAACACAATTTGTAATTAGAAGTTAGAACAGATGTGCCATACCAATCTGGAAAATACTGGCTTCTGATTATGAGCACTTCTGCAACAAATCTCTTTTACTTCTGAATTTAAAACCTGATTAGACCTTGGAATATTGCTGTTCTGAACAGTGAGATCAAATGAAAAGAGCAAAGATGTCAGAAATTCAGTTGGACCAGATGAATACTGCAACAACAAAAAAGCCATGCATTATCCATGCTTCTTACTCTACCTGAACACCCATTCTTTTCTATTGCTGCTGGCAACCAGTCCTTTACTCCATTAATAAACTCCCCCTGCTCTACTCTGTACCTCAGGAGAGAGGTAAATATATCTATGTATCTGAGTATTCAGTTTAGCTATTAAAACAACCATTTCATTCACAAATACAGAGTCTATAGAGAGATAAAATTCAGGGATTTTATCTGCCATTTTAAAATATGATCTCTTCCTTCATAGGAAACAGCCTCAAAGCTACCGTTCCTCTGTGTATGTGCATATGTGCCTGTTTGCAGTCATTCCAAGCACACATTAAAGTGACAAATACAAAAAGCTAGACCTGTGCTTCTGTGACTGGAGAGTAAGCTGCAGGTAGGCACTTTCCTAACTATTCTGTATTTCTGAATTGGCTGTCGCTGGCCTAATTTCTAGCTTTCCATGGATGAGTTTCTTATGAGAACTTGTGTAAACTGTGGTTCAAATTTCATTAAAACTGACATCTGCCAAGAATAATATTTTACTGGTGCTAAATCCTGTGATAAACCGTGTAATACAATCATTAATCACATGCATCATAAAAGTATATTATCTCAGAGAAATACTAGGTTTTCTGCTTTAACTGGTACTAAGTCAGTATTATGAATACAATCCAAATTATTTATTGGTTTTCAGTAAAAAGTTGCTTCTTTGATCTTCAAAAAGATTGCCAAAGTATCTGGAATTCCTTTTTAAGGCTGTCACAAAAACTGTAAAATATTACATACTAACATTCAAATATTGTTTTGGAAAAAGGTCATAAGTTCTTATAGAAGTAATGCAAAGCATCTCATCCTCAGTGCTGTAGGCTAGTGCCAGCATGTGCTTCAGAACAATTTCAACATTAATCTAAGTTTTTCAAGTCCATAATCCTGTATTCTCTTGCTTTATTGTCCATCATCCCATTTCTGTGTTTCGGAAGTTCCTAGACAACTAGTTCATTTGGCATCATTTCCTAAGGCACAAACTAGGATTGAGCACATACTTATCAAAACAGAAATTAAAACAATAATTTTCTCTATGGAGGCACATAGAATTATGAACAGTGTTCTCTTAACTTTTCACTAACTACAGTTATGAACAACACAGTCTTGTTTCTACCATCATTTCCATGCTGTCAGAAGTAGATTACACTCAGTACATACGCGTGTTTCCTAAATTGCTTTGAAACTTAGTCTTGTTTCAACTGAAATTAAACAAAAGGATGTTGACCTCAAAGATTATTGTTTTTCCATACATTCTGCAGAAAGAGATGGTCAAACTGAGGATTAAAACTATGTAAGTTTCTGGCTGACAGAAAGGCTGCAGAAGGCGCTCACATTTATTTATGATACTTGAGAGTCACTGCATGCCAGTGCTTATCTCAACCACAAAGACCAACCAATTACAAGGCACCAGCCCACAGGAAATGAGGTTTCATTCATTCTACACCTCTACCTATCACTTGCTAGTTATATTACTTTTCATTAGTCAGACACAGATTTATGTGGGGAGTGAAATGTCCCTTATTACTGCAGTAAAGTGCTGTGCATCTGTCTGAGCTTTCCGATACGTCAGCTCCAGCCAAGGTGCCTGATGTTTGGAAGCTCTGACCCATATCTATACAGTTCACTTTCACAGTGTGCCAGCACAAAAAATTTCATACTATGGGTTTACCATAGAAATTTTGTGCAATTACATTGTACAGGAGCACACCTGTCTCTATGCACCAGTTAATGACAGTAGGGGTGGAATTAGTTTAAGACAAAATGTAAGTGATGAAAACAGTCTCTCGTTTCCAATATTCAACATACACATTAAGCACATAGGTGGTTTTCCCCAGTTTAGTGACTATTCTGAAGGGATGCAAAAAAACCCATTTCTGAAGGTATTACATTCATCAGGAGAAGTAAAGGTTCATTTTGCAAACAGAGGATGTTGGAGAACTCATGTATGATTGCCATGCTCTATGTAGTATTGTGCCTTAGACAATGGAACTTATACTACGTAGTGAATAGGGAGATTAAAAATCAATATAATAGCTGAGGGAAGAAAAAATTTATATTTATCTCATGAAACACTTTAATATTGTGCATTTATACAGCTGATTCTGAGGCAGGGAAACAAATATATGACATACATTAGTATGACCACTTTGATCCATACGGTTAGCTGCAGCTACTGTGCAAGTTTGAAAAGCAATATTTTTCCTTCTTTGAGGATTAACAGTCAAAAGAATTCTTCCTGCTGGTGAACTACAGCACATTGAGCTCTGAGCTGTCGTATTAGGCTGTGCAAAAGATGGCACTAAGGTAGCTGGAATTTCTGCCTTATATTTTGGTGTCTCTGCCCTTCTTTGGCTGGCACAACCAAAGTGCGCTCGGACCTGCCTGCACCTGTCAGTCTAGGCATGCCCTCATTCACATATTTGCAAAGTGACTGTAGGCACGTTATAATCAGAAAAGAAAGAAAGAAAAAAAAAAAAAAAAAGGGTGAGGCTGGGAAAAGGTTAGAACTTGTCTGGCATTTTTGTTTAAACATCAAGAAATTCTGATTCTTCAAAATACAGCCTTTCTGTGGAAGCACAATGACTTTGAAATTAAAAATTCTCAAAAGGATAGTTCAGACTGGGAGTCAAGCAAATGGCTGAAAGCAAAGACGACCCAAAAACTTAGATGATCATGGAACCAAATAACTAGTTTTCGTCTGGGATTTAGGCAGTTAGCGCAAGAAATCTTTGTTTTTGTATCAGATAGAGCAAAGATTTATGACCTGAACTCCCGTATTCCATGAGACAGATTTTTTCAGGATAAAATTAGTAACACTAACAAGGTTCCCCAAGGAAATTATAAGCATATCACTCTCATGTCTGTTCTTAGAAAGATGTTGGAGTAAAAGCAATTTGTTTCTAAGCATGAAACAAATTATGAAACCAAAGAAAGAAACTCTATGAAAACTAATAAAAAGAAACTATCTAATTGTACTGGATCTGGCCAGGATGAAGTTCATCTTCTTCACAGCAGCTCCTACAATGCTGAATTTTGGATTTGTTAATTAAAATGGTTTTGATAACACATTTTGGCTTTTGCTGAGTAATGATTACACATCCTTGAGGCTTTCTTTTTTCCTGCTTTCTGTTGATATTCCTTTGCACTCAGTTACTTTCTTAAGTGTTTTTATATTGTCTTTTGCCTATCCCCTTAATTTTACTAATTCTTTAAAATAACCTACAATTGTTATTTTCATGTAAACAAATTCAAATAGAGGGTAATGTTGAAAAGAACACAAGTTCTTGTAAGTACAGACAGAATTTTTGCCAATAAAATTGTGTCCAAAACAACATCCCTTGGCAAACTTCACATTTCTGATTTCTGCTTACTGTATAATATGATAGTATTTTATGGAAATTTGGAAAACGAACTCATTCAGATTCAAATTCAGGACAGAAAATGACGCAGAAAATAGCCATGGAATGCCTGAACAGTGTCAATAAACATTAGTTTTTTGTTTTTTTTTTTTTTCAGGGAAAAAAACCAAACAAAAACAAAACAAAAAACCCAACATATTTTGCATAGATTTAAGTGCAAGCTTACGTACTTTACCTAAAGACCTCATAGAAAGGATTGAAGTCTTTCAGCTATTCATCAGATGAGACCTAATGCAGAAAATTTCTGTCCAGAATTACACTTAGCACCACTATATTTACCAGACTAAATACAATGGTAAAAGGAAAAAAAAAAAAAAAAGAAAAAAAAAAAGTGGATGTGTTTTTTTCACATGAAAATTTAAAGGGAAGGTTAAGGTTAATTTCCTATAGGAACAACCCAGAACATTTCACTCAAGTACATTTTTGGGAAAAAAATATCATCATAGAATATACTCACTTGTTATTTCTGAGAACTCCTGCAGTTCTCAGACACTACTGGGAGTATCTCACAAGCAACAGTTTCATGATATTAATAATCAGCCTGTCCTCTGATGTCAATTTCTAAATTGGTCCAAAAGAGAATAGAACTTGCAGTAACTCTGTAAAGGTCTACTTCTGCTTCCCAAAGTGTTCTCGCTTAATCCCAGCTAACAGCATTACTCTCTTACCACGGGCTTAATTTTAATACAGAGATAAGTATGGAGGTAGGGCCATGAAACCACATACAGCTCTTCTGAATGGCTTCCAGCTGTGTGCAGCTCCCAGTGTTATCTCATGCCATGTTTGTTTTTTGTCTTCAAATGCATCCTCGGCTGGACAGCCAAATGGAACCTAGGACAACTGAACAGAACGTCAGGTTGTAATCAAACCCCACCATTTAATCTACCTTTTCCCTTTACTCTGGTAAAAGGAGATGCCCTTACAGACTCCAAGTCAAGCTAAAATTGTTCATGGGACTTCAAGATCTGCAAGCAGGCAGACTACACAAATGAAACCTACTACTTATTTTCCCTCTCCAGACACAGAGAGTACCTTATTTTCTGGAACTTTTCACTGGATAGCTTACATCAATATGTGTAAACTGAAAGCTATGAAGACAACCTTTCAAACTCCTCTAAGAGATCCCCAGTCTCGAAAAATATTAAGTCCTACCACGACAGACAAAGTTGAGTCTACTTTCATGCTTGATGATTGCAGTGAAGCCTTGCAGGATGATCTATCTATGCCGATCAGTGCTGTCATAAGTCAACAGAAGACTGAAGCTGAAGCAAGTGATATGGAGATAAATAAACAAATGCCAGAGAAAGTCAGGGCAGAAATGTTACACTAGGCTGCTATGTATTGAACAACACTTTCAATCTGGTAGCTTTACCCTAAAACATTTTAAATTAGCATCTGATAATCATCATTAAGTTTAACCAATCATTATGTTGTCTCACTCCAATTTATAGGAGGGAGGGGAGGCTCTTTGATATATACCCGGCATGAGATTAAGAAACAACGGTTCAAATGTTGGTCCAACCAGTTTATTACAAGTCCTAGCCATTTAGGGAGATGGGCGATAGGAAAGATAGGAAATAGAAGCAAGGAGTCTCTTTAGAGAGCAAAAGAGATAGTCACCACTGTGGGTCCAGCGAGGTATGTAGTAGGTCCACTGATCTCAGGAACTACTCTGATCACCACAGGGGATGGGAGAAAGCCGGGAAGCTCCATAGCAAGCAGGCCTTGGGGGGTTCTTCCAAAGAGGTTTTCCCCTCAGGGAATTCTCTGTCAAAGGTGTCTTTGGGAGTTTGGAGTTTAGTGAGGGCCTTTTATCCCCCGTTTCTGTGGTGGTTTTTTTTTTTTTTTTCCTTCTTCTTTTCTCTCAGCTGGTGTGACATACCTGGCCCAACAGATAAGCCAGCAGGGAGTGGTGCCTTTGTTACCATGCACAAGCATTATCGCCTTTTGCAGTGGTCAGCTCCTTCAAGCTGCTCTCCTGAAAAAGACTGCTTGTCCCGCTTCTGCTTGTCTTTACAATCATACAGTCTAATCAAAGCAGAACAGGACAGGCTAATTGGAACAAGGGTAATTAGCAGAATAAATGTACCTCTTAGAGAAGGGAAATGAAAGCATGTATTGCTCATTACCTGTGACTATCAGTAAGATCATGGACATGCTGATGAGTAACATTCTCTTCCCACACTTTTGTTTCTGAAGGTACTGCATTCAACGCATCCCAGAAAACACATGCTTTCTGTTGATTATTTTGTTGCCGTTGTTCAGAAAAGCAATGCATAATCTTACTGCTAGCTTCTCTCAAAAAATGATTACTCCTGGATGTCTTTTCCCTGCATATTCTGAAGTACCTGTAGTCACAGGGCTATTTCCAGCAGAAATCATCCCTGAACGATGATCAAATAGGACTGCAATTTCTCAGTATCTTTCTACATACATGTCAGTTGATTCTTAATGTTCTTATTTATTCCCTTTAGCAACACAAAATATATGCTGCACAAGCTTTGCTTCTTTTTCATGACTATATCTCTCATTTGGAGATTGCAATGTTCTGTACAGATATTGTTCATGAAAAATAGGTTTATAATTACATTTTTGCTTTTTTTCCCAAGGTCTCCTAAATTTTCTATATGGGTCTGCATGTATTTGTATGTAAATATATACTACAGTATAGACAATATTTGAAGAGAGATACAAAGTGAGCCAATTTCCAGCATTAGGAATTTACTAAATTTATTTCAAGAAATTAAACACACTTAGAAGACTGTTTTCCAAAATGGATGGCAGAGTAAGCTTAGCCAGAAATAATGACATTTTAATAGTAACTATACACAGATCATCAAGGTTCAGAACTAAAAGGGTGTTAAATTAATTCTCAGTTAGGGATCTGTCTGTTGAGTGCCTGGCCTGCAACTTTACTTTCCAGACACCAGCTCTTCTCCCTTTCCTTCTTTTCAGCTCAGGTGTTAGTTGCTCACACTTAACCTCATAGTCCCCCAAAAACATTACATTTTGAAACTTTCTTTCCATACAGGGTCATTAGCAGCTGAACACATACGCCTGACAAAAAAGGCAAGACAACGTTTTCACACTGTAGCTGCCAAATACACATGCCTGCTGCAGATGCCGGTGGTGAAGTGTGGAAGAGCACAGGGTATATAGGAAAGGGAAGTAATAACATCCTTAAGGCTGGTATAAGAAGTCTCTTGCACATGCACAACAGCAGCACAAAACCAGGCTCCAGCCTCTGCAGCAACCAGACCGAGCATATTACCCCTTCATTACTCCAGTTATCCAATCCATTCTTAAGATAACTTGGATATTGTGGAAGTGCTTAATCACCACTTGTAATGCATACCATGTTGCATGCTTGTTTTGGGACAGTTTCTTACACTGCTTCTTTATCATGCCTAAGTTAAAATCCTTTACTACACATTTTTCCTTTTTTTTTTTTTTTTTTTTTTTTTGCCTTTATTTTTACTGAAAAGTTCAAGAGAAACACATAGAGGGTGAAGATGCTGGCAGAGTAGCAAATGGAATAATGTAAAAATGTAACATTTACCAAAAGTAAATTGTTTATTTTTTATTTACTCAAATCCTTGTCAGGTGTTATCTTTCTTGCTAGTATTTTTGTTTGTTAGGAAGATATACCATTTCATATACCTAGTTCGATTCCTTTTTCTTGCAAAGATGATGAAAAATGTTGGCCTTCATAATTATTTCCTCACAGAAACATTTTTATATTTTACACAGAGGTTCCATACTAGACTTTTTAACATTTAGAAACTTCAAAGGATCACTATTTTTATTCCTACTTTAACATAGATTCTACTTTCTTTTCCCTAATACTTATTAATGTGTGGAATATGAGTGCTGCAAAAAGAGAACTGCTGTTTATTCTTCCAGAGGAGTACAAGCTGCTTTTCTCATTCTTACTGTGAACTACTTTGAACATCATTTCCGTTGGGTATGCCAACTTTTCATATTTTGTGAGCCAAGGCCTCCTAATTTCATAGCCAGCTTGCATCACCCCACGAGTTCAATTCCTATTTTATACCTTAAGGATTACTGTGATGAAACCTGACTCAATTACCTTGGGGCCAAAAAGACTGAAGTTTTGATCAGTGATCACTGTCAGCTTTAGCACACATTTTCTTTAATCCTGCTTAGGGTTCTGGAGCCATTAGAATTGTTTTTGCTGTAGTTAATTTCGGTTTTTGGACTGGAAACAATCCTTAATTTAATCATAAAAGTTTGTTCATGTCAACCACATTTAAGGATCTGTTAAGGTTTCATTAAATATGCTGCGTGTTTAGCTGTGCTTTGAGACTTAGGTGATGCTGTCTGACTTTCACAGAGCAATTATTTATGACTGTCAATTTTCTGTCGAGTTCCCTGAACAACATACCTTTGAATATATGAAATGTAAGACGCTTATTTAAAACTACAATAAATGACAATACTGATGAAAATAAGAAGAATGTGGAAATAAATGCAGTAGAAAATAGGCAAATCATCTCTAACTGATGTTCCATTCCCAATTAATTCACCCTCCCCTGCATATCCTGTTCTCTAAAACATACAAAAAATATATATAAAAAGAGAAAACTACTATGACATCTGCCTATATTGTTAATGAAGGAGAAGATAACCAGGATATCGTAGATGGAACTTAGTCCATGCAAGCATTCTCTCAATAGAGCTGTTTCACTTTTATCCTGAGCTATAGATCATCATGATTGTACATTACTACTTTAACCAACTTGTGAGAAACAATTAAGTGGTTTGCTAATGCAAAGTAAAATCTTTTGAGGATCTGAGTAAGATTACCAAACCAGTTTCTTAAACGGGAGATCAGTTCACACTGCTGAGATCTAATTTCATCTAAGTGAACACCCGTATTCAGCAGGCTGTGAGATTTAGTTAGCTATTAATCAAGAATCCAGTCACAGTGCTGATTACTTTTCATTATTTCTAAGCTTATTGAGGCTTTAGCTGTACAAGGACTATACTATTTTTTACTTTATCACATCTTTGTGACAGCCCTTTATTAACTTAGCATCTACTGTACATAGTTATTTCTGGGCAGAGTTTGTCTTGATTAAAGGAGCCCATGTAATGTATTCATACTGCAAGTCTGCACACAGTGGGTTGTTGATGGAACTGACACACACTCAAGCCACAGTTGATGGAACTGACATGCACTCATGGTTAGTGCGCATACCAGCTTTATTTCTGCTGGAGTTCAAGGGTGTATTGAAGAGAGGTTTAAGATACATCAATAAATAAATGTAGACATAAGATGGATACGTTACTTCAGTGCCCGTGAATCTAGCATGAAATAGGAACACATGCTTCTAAAAGGAAGATACTCAGGATGTTAAGGTAGCCTGTGGCACAATCTCATGTTCTGGGATAGCCATCTTGCTTTCAGTAACTTCTACCACTTTGCATTCCCTAAAAAATCTTCAGTTCCTTTGTTTTTATTGAGGTGAACTAAGCTTTATCACACGCACTGACTTGAGCATCACCTTACCAAAACAATTTCAGCCCATAAGCTACAATAGTAATGAGCACATAATTCACTAGTTCTGCACGTAGTCAAATTTTGGGTTTATATAAATAATGCTCCTTAAGTAGGAAACACTTTGTAAATTATTGTGATATTTGGAATCCTTTAAGCTAGGCAGGATTTTATGTTCCTTCAAAGCTTAAACATGTGAAAAACTTCGATTTTCAAAAACCCAATATCTGTTGCCTTGTATGTTTTGTCATTACAGTTGAACACAATTATCTATTATACATTTTCTTTTTCAGCCACAGTTGTATTTACAGGTATTTAGAGTATAATTCTACTGAATATGGATAAATAAATGAGTCAGACATTCACAACATTGTCTGAGATTTACAGCTTCTGAAATCTTATTTTCCCACGGGTAAGCATGTATGAAGCTCCTCAATATCAATCTGTGGGTTATACAAGCATGTTAAAAACCCAATCATTTCTGTTTGGTAATCTGGAAACAGCAGAGGTCACTTAAAACCCTACCTGATTAAACATTTGGCTAATATTTGGGTAAGCTTCAGCAGCCCAAGAACTATATTCAGCACTTTTGCTCCTCTTCTTTCTGGGAACATGATCTTTTAAATCTATTTCATCACAGGGACCAGTGAGAGGGATACAAGACATTTACATCACACTGCTTAATCAGAAGAGTATATGCTTTATTATTAACATGCAGTTGTGGATCACGTCAAAATCTGTTCAGTTTTAAGTATGTAATGGTTAAAAAAACGTTTTAGGAGATCACACAGTTTTAGAAAACTTTCACACAGAAAAAAAACTCTAAAATGTTATCACTGGAAGGAATAACTTAGTTATCCATAATCTTCTGCTGTTTTACACAGAAATACATCAATTAAGGTATCCTCCCACATAACATTTTCTTGTTCTTAACCTGTAACCATGGTGACACTATAACACTTCCATTACAAAGGGGACAAACAAATTTGATCTCAATAAAGCAAAGAGTTTCTACAAAAATATTAAACAGTCTACAGAATATCTGGTCCAAATTAAGCAGGAAAAAATATCCCATTTCTTTGATTAAAATGAAATAAGGTCAAAAATACACTTCAATTCTGTGGGAGTGTGAAGCCAAAACTACAGCAACTACTCTTCCAAATTCTATTTAATTGCATGTTTAGGAAAATAGATTTTAGCAGACCTTTTACCATTAGCTGCCATAAAATTAATATTGCAGTAGCCAAATGAACTTATTGCCTGTGGTCTCATTTAGAAATGTAAGTGTATGTGAACAAGTGTGTATTTTTATGATTTGTGTACTTGTGTCCTTCATAGAACAGGCAAGAACCAATAAATTATATATTTTTCACAGGGCTATGTATCAAATGAATTCATTGGTGTCTGTTTAACAGGATACAGCAGCTCCCTTTTGTGTATGAAATATTCCCAAGGCATGAATGGCATTACGGAGGTGCAACTCATGCATCTTTTGTCTACTGCTTTACAGATTAATTTTGAACTGTTCATTCTGATCTGTAGTCTTTAAAATGTCCAAGGCCTGTATACTTGAGAGGTGCCTTAGCAAACTCATCCAAGTTGTGGAAATATAACGATAAGAGGGAAACCACATCACTTGTCCGTGTGGATAATCTACTGCTTACCCTCAGTTTGCAAACAGTAATTTCCCTATGTTTTTGACAATGAAGTGCATAAAAATGGCCAGTGGTCCAACAGGGAGAAATTTGATGGTTTTGATTGGCCACTTTCTGATTGGTGAGTGAAATAAGAGCTGTTCAACTGCTTCACAAAGGCACTCACATTTGCCAAACCAAAACAGATGTACACCAAAGATTACTTACAATCCCTGCACTTCTAGTGAGCTATTTTTAATGGTACTCCAATCCTTCAATACAGAAACGATTCCTTCATTTTGAATTTCTAGTCTTCCTCTTGACATACCTATAAGAACTGAATGATTCTTCAAAATTTCCTGATTCATTTATGTTCTTCCTCTGTAAATCCCAGTGGATTGTGTCCTAATTGCAATCAGAAGCTGCTGCTTAGCAACATTAGCCTGCAGACATTAGTAGTTTTCCTGAGATTATTATAAAAAGTAAATTCTATCACACCTGATTGTCTTCACTTAATCTTCTGTGCCTTATTTCATTTTCAATATCTAAACCTCCCTCAGAGTTCCTACTCCTTACCAGAACTTCACTACCAAGAGACAGCACTTCATATCATAACAATTTCATGGCCAGTTTTACATGCTTAATTAATTTCTATTGCTCCAAGATTAACTCAACTATATCATGCAAGAAGAAACACAAGCTGGAGGCCTATTTCAGCTTTGAATGTTACCCTATTTTATATTGTTTCTATACCAGTACTTTGGAAAATAGGGAAGGACTAAGACAGTATTACATATACACACAAGAATATACCCACAAATTTGAAACAACATGCTATGAATATACTTCTGCGTCTATACATACATCAGTGTTTGACGTAGAATACATATGGATGTAGATCAAGTAAATGGTCCTGAGCTTGCATAGTACCAGCCTATACATTGCAAAATACAGAGGACTTTTCTCTGCCATTCAGATGTCACTAAAAGCCTGTGTGCTTTGAAGGTAATCAGCAATGCCAAAATGAATCACAAAGGTCTATGTCATGTTTTCCAAAGCAAAAGTTCACGGGGGGGAAATGAGTATAACCAAGTCGTTCATAGAAGAAGGGAGAGTAAAAGAGAGAAGATGACAACATAAGGAAAGATAAGAAGAGTGACCAAATAAAAAGTGGGAGATGGATAGAGAAAAGGTTTGAAAGAAAGGAAGAGGTACTAAGGTCGCAAGAAGAAATAACAAAAAATGACAGCTGCATGGGAAAGAATGTGAGTCCAGAAAGGGAATGGAAGTACTGCCAAAGAGCGGTTCCATTATTTACTTATTTTTATTTTTCTTTTCCTAAAAATAGTTTGGGATCATGTCTGCACAGTTCATCCCTCAGATGTTCAGTCCCTGAACTTAAAAAGAACCATTCACTACAACAAATGTTAGGGCACTGATTACCTACACCCATAGGTTAAAGAGAGTCCTTCCATGAATCCTGCCTGTAAATGAGGAATGTGGATCTCTAAGAGTTACAGTTCTGGTTCAGTAGAACACCAAGCATGCTATCAGCACACTGTGAGACGCCAGAAAGGGCAAAAAGATGACCTTACATTTATAAGACAACAACTATAAATAAGAAATACTATTTTTCTAATAAAACAGTAAAGGCCATGAACACAAAACTAGTCGTCTAAGAAAACAATATCAGCCAACTAAATTGCTTTGGGTTGAAACTGTCTTTAAAACACACAATTTTAATTTTCAGTAGCAGTTGCTAGGATGCATTTCTGTTCCCTAGCAACACAATTTTAACCTACTTTCCCAGTGCATCTCTTACAATTAACAAGAAGTCTTTTCAGAAGCAAATCTTTAGCTCTTCTATCAATACAAGAACAGGCATGTAAATCAAATATATTTCTGGAAGAGTTGAAAAATTATTATTTTTTTCTGAAATGAATTACAGTGAATGGAAAAACGATAACTATCCCTGAGAAACTGCAGATTTTCAGTATCTAGTATCCTTGCTATTCTGAGCTTACTCTTTCTTGAAAATATTTAGGTCTTAATGAAAAAATGTGTTGTTTTTTGGGGAAGTTTACTGGAGAATTTTAGAAAAGGACCTGAAATTATGAATTCTTTAAATAGAGAATATTCCATTTTTGATTGCACAGGGACCTTTGGAGTGCAATAAACTGAATATTAAAGTCTGCAACACTTGGGAATCTTTGAAGCTTTATGAAAGAACAAGAGGTGAATAAAAATTCCTCTTTAAAAATTCATAAGAAACAATGCATGTGTCAGGGGACCAAACTAAACTCCTTACTTCCAGTATCTTTCTCATAACCACTGCTTCCATATCATCTTGGCAAATTCAAAATCCTTCGGAATTTTTTTTCAGAAGCAGTGCTTCTGACCCATAGCTCATTAAGCAAGAATTAAAAAACAGTACAAGTATGACATTATTTGCATGTTCATGTCTTTTCATATTTACTTCTCATCAAATCTGCTAAATGAACCAATATCATATCCAAATCATATCCCACAGTGCAAGAGAAGCATCGAAGAATTTTTTTATATTATTTTGCAAGGAGAAAACTGCTATCTTTCCTCTTAGAGTTTGTAAACAAGTCTTGTATGCCCCATGCAATTTATAAAAATCAATCTTTGCAACATTCAGGTCATTCCCATAAACGTTCAGCTAGACATACACTTTGAATTCAGAAAAACAGCAGGCTTAGGCAACACTGGTTTCAAAAGGAATTCTAGATCACCTTAAACATGTATCAACACATAACTTGTCAAGCTAATGCTCAGAAGCCAGAGAAGGCACAGAGACATTAACCAGATGGGCGACACAAGAAAGCAGTGCTAACATATCTGAATTTCGAAGCACTTCAAGCATTTTAAATACATGAACAGACTAAGAAATATCTGCAAGCTCAGTCCTATTTCTATCTATCAGTTCTTAGCATAAATGATTTGTTAGGAAAAATAATCTTTAAAGTTTCACAAATTATAGAATACTTTTTAAAAAAATGATATTTTATTTGCTAGTAAAATTGTATTTTTCTGTGATAAGAAAAATAATGATATATGACATCATATAAAACAGAGAAAGTGAATTGCTCATCAGCAACATAGAAAATGAATTTTTTCAGACGGCATTTGTTGAATTCCTTTTAAAATTCAATCAGTGCTCTGAACAGTTTGCAAGGAAATAAAGAAAAAGATACATTGATAATTTAATTGCACTTAATGATGAAAGATCAGCTCTAATATTTATTGAAAACTCTCCTCATTTATGTAAAATTTGTTTCAATTGAAAAAATGTTCTTGGTGTACTTACAAGGATCATAAATTGCTTTAACTTATACACTATGTACCCATGAGTTTACCATCATTATGGTGTACTTTTGTTGAATAAGAAGTTAGTACGTGCTTCCAAAAATCTGGTAACTGATCTGCTTTGTGGGCACCTATTAGCATTTAATCTTTTAAGATATCTTTCCTGTACTATACATGCTCATCTTTGAGCTGCTGCTGAGATGAGCTGTACCAGCAGGGAATACAACTATAAATGCAGAATTCCTATTGAAGCATTGTCCCAGAAAAAAAACATCTTTTTCCATTTAATTACCTGCAGATACATTGCAGCTGCATGGTCCTTCAGCAGAGGTTTAAAGCACATTCCCTTGCCATAGTGGAAGGAAATATGGTGCACGCAATTCTGTGATCATTTTATAAAGGTCAACATAGTGAGCTGTTTGAGAAATCCTACAAACACCTGTCAGTCAAGGAAATATTAAACACCATACCAACCAAATATAGAAAAATGGAGTATGGAGTTTAGGAAGTGTTTAGTATAGCTCTCAGACTTTATAAGGTTAATTAGCTGTGTTTTGTAAATCATAAAAAAAAAAAAAAATAGTGCCTTTTCAATATTGATTTTTATGTTACAGAGTACAGAAAAATACACCAAACAGAACAGAGACATGCAGGAATATAAAAATACAGGAAACTTCAAAAGGATAGAGATGCCAAACTGCCTTCCAAAGCAAACACATCAGAATTAAACGAAATGGTTTTGTAACACATGCCAAGTCTTGTCACAGAATCCAAGATCTTTTATCCATAATGTTGTCCACAGGAAAAGACTGAAATATTTGACGCCAGAATTAAGAATGAAATCACAACATTGCTTTCACAATTGTGCTGTTCAGCACCTGAAGGAACATGAAAAGAGGTTGACTTCTGAAAACTCCTCAGAGACAGAAAGTCATGGGTTTTAAATTCAGATTTGCTCTACTGCAGGAAAGGTCCTGCTCAGGTGAGATCTGAGGGAGATCATCTTTCCTTAACCTGATGTCAATAAATATATTTACAGTTCTTCGACTGTTTCTTTTTTCTTAAAAAAAAAAAAAAAAAAAAAAAAAAAAACTTTCCCAAACTGTAAATATATTTTTTCTTAAAAAAAAAAAAAAAAAAAGAGATATAGCTTTCAAGCAAAGAGAAACAATGAGCAGCCCTGTCTGTCAATAATTAACACTTGAAATCAAATATCTGAAACCAGAAAGTCACAGAATCACAGAATCAGCAAGGTTGGAAAAGACCTACAAGATCATCCAGTCCAACTATCCACCCATCACACCATCACATAGTGATCACATAGTTCTTATTAAACCATGTCCCTCAACACAACATCCAAATGTTCCTTGATCACCTCCAGGGTCAGTGACTCCACCACTTCCCTGGGCAGCCCATTCCAGTGCCTGATCACTCTTTCAGAGAAGTAGCATTTCCTAACATCCAGCTCAAACCTCCCCTGGTGCAGCTTGAATTCCCTCTAGTCCGATCACCATTTACCACGAGAGAAGAGGCCGACCCCCAGCTCACAACAGCCTCCCTTCAGGTAGTTTTAGAGAGCAATAAGGTCTCCCCTGAGCCTCCTCTTCTCCAGACTGAACAATCCCAGCTCCCTCAGCCGCTCCTCATAAGACTTGTGCTCCAGACCCCTCGCCAGCTTTGTTGCCCTTCTTTGAACATGCTCCAGGGCCTCGATGTCATTCTTGCAGTGAGGGGCCCGAAACTGCAGTGAGGTGCAGCCTCACCAGAGCTGAGTACAGGGGGACAATCACTTCCCTGTTCCTGCTGGTAACACTGTTTCTGGTGCAAGCCAGGATGCCATTGGCCTTCTTGGCCACCCGGGCACACTTCTGGCTCATGTTCAGCTGAGCATCAGTCAATACCCCCAGGTCCATCTCCTCTACACAGTCTTCCAGCCACTGTGCCCCAAGCCTGTAGCATCGCCTGGGGTTGTTGTGGCCGAAGTGCAGGACCCAGCATTTGTTCTTGTTGAACCTCATCCCATTGGCTTCAGCCCAGCTGTCCAGCCTGTCCAGATCCCTCTGTAGGGTCTTGCTATCCCCAGGCAGATTGACACTTCCATCCAGCTTGGTGTCATCTGCAAACTTACTGAGGGTGCACTCAATGCCCTCATCCAGGTCATCAATAAAGATATCGAAGAGGACAGGCCCCAGCACCAACCTGTGGGGAACACCACTCGTGACTGGCCACCAGTTGGATTTAGCTCCATTCACCACCACTCTCGGGGCCTGGCCCTCCAGTCAGTTCCTTACCCAGCCAAGGGTGTACCTGTCCAAGCCATGGGCTGCCAGCTTCTTCAGAAGAATACAATGGAAGACAGTGTCAAAGGCTTTGCTGAAGTCTAGGTAGACTACATCAACAGCCTTTCCCTTGTCCACCAGACAGGTCACTAAATCACAGAAGGAGATCAGGTTGGCTCAAACAGGACCTGCCCTTCGTGAACCCATGCTGGCTAGGCCTGATCCCCTGGTCGTCCCACACATGCCACATGATCTCCCTCAAGACAATCTGCTCCATAACCTTCTCTGGCACTGAGGTCAGGCTAACAGGCCTGTAGTTCCCCGGGTCCTCCTTACAACCCTTCTTGTAGATGGGAGCCACGCTGGCAAGCCTCCAGTCTTCTGGGACCTCACCAGTCAACAAGGAGCACTGATAGATAATGAAAAGCAGCTCAGCTGTCACCTTCAACAGTTCCCTCAGCACTCTTGGGTGAATCAACCAAATAGACAAAATTTTTCTCACTACCATGATTATGACTTCTTTTTTTTTTTTTTCCCCACTAAGGCACAATCTTGCATCTAGTGATTTCCATACAAACTTGAAGTCCAACGTGAGTTAGAGCACTATTAGTCCTGTAGGAATCTTCTTATACAAAATTTGGTTTACACGTTCAAATGCCAGGTCCAAGACCAGGGAATTACTGGCTGACACAAGGGGCTTATTGATGAAAAGAAGCCATAGCATGCCATTTTACACAATCGAACATCAGCACACTGCATTATCTCATCACTGTGCTACGGAAGTCACATACATGCACAAATGCTATCTCTGCAGCATAGTAAAACTCTTGTTATTCAGTATTAACTGCTGAGTGCTTGAAAGGTTGTGTCCAAAGCTCCCTATTTACCAGAATGAGCCTATTCATTGCACATGAATTTTTACAAAACATAAGAATTCCATGTCTATGAAGTATGCTGGCAATGGTCACGCAGGGATAATAAGATTTTGCCAATTCACTGGTTTTTCTCATACTAATTTTACACATATACAGCTAATTTAATAATATAATAATAAACCCCGTCCTTGGAGGTGTTCAAGGCCAGGTTGGACGGGGCCCTGGGCAACCTGATCTAGTAAATGTGTATGTTTGGTGGCCCTACTAGGCAGGGGAGTTGGAACTACATGATCCTTGAGGTCCCTTCCAACCCGGGTCATTCTGTGATTCTGTAATTTAGTCTTAGCATACCGACTCTTAGGTTGCTACAGTATAAATTCAAAAACTGCAATACCCTATGCTTTTCTTGGAACTTGGAGTAATGATTTATTCTATTTTTATGTGCAGTCTTGCATTTCATCCTCATGTGAAGCATGTTTACTAAGGTATACATAAACCATAAGCCAGTGAACTCACTGTCATTGGAATACCGTATAGTTGTAATTACACAAGGCGTAATAGATGGATAGCCAGAGGCTACATAGGAATAACTCACTAATGCTGAGGCTCACAGTTAAGATGGATGCTCACCAACATTGAGGCTCGCTACAAGGAACTCCACACAGGAGCAATCTCCAAAAGAGATGTTGCCTTAGTGGTGGTCAGTCCTTAAATGGGATCTAGGAGAGGTGGAGTCAAGCTCCACCCCTTCCGGGAGCACAACTGAATTACCTTCACCTGTGCTCCCGCTGCTGACCCGTCACTTGCCTCAGATGGTTAATCAGAGGTTCAGGCTGTGATTAGCAGTTTCCCATACATATATTAATCATAACAGCTTCTTTGTTGTAGAATAAATGTGTGTCATATATTGCACAATACCTCTCTATAATTCATTTATGGTGTGTTTCCTATTGAGATGTGGATGATCTTAATCTCAGTTTTGGCAGTAGTAACTGCACACTTTTCTTCTTTTTTTTATAGTTGTGTTTTTTTGAAGGTCTTATTTCCATGCAATGATTTTATATATTCATACTAACTTTACAAAGCAAATGTTGGCCAAAATCACTTGCCTCAGATGGTTAATCAGAGGCTCAGGCTGTGATTAACAGTTTCCCATACAAATACAAATAACAATTTTTGTTCCTACATGATTGTCATATGAAACAGGAAAATTAATTGAGAAAAAGATAGTGATGCTGGAACCTCAAACTTATGGTGAAATTTAACAAGATAATTTTTTGCTACTCTGAGATCTTCACTGCTGTGGTAACACAATATTTCATTGCTGCAAAATCTTTCACTGAAAAAATGAGATTGCACAAGTAAAATTTAAGGAATGTGCACAAAAGCACATCCACAAAACGAGAAAATAAATGCAGCCTGAATAAATACCCTCCAGGTTGTAATTAAACAGAGTATTCTGAGATACAACCTCATAAAAATACACAACTTTAAATATGCCAGGAAGAGTTTCACTATCATTTAGCATTGATTATGCTCAATCTAGGCATAAAGAAAAAGAATACATCATTATTTTTCCTGTTAGGGTGCTCAGGACCTTGTATTTTTCTTTTAAAATATATGTATATATGTTTTCCCTTAATTCCCAGAGTTGCCATATCACACATATTTAGCTCTTAGTTTTACAAATACTCATGTTTTGTAGTGAAATTATCTCAGAAGTTAAAGATTATTTTTGCACAAAACTGAGTGTGAAGGGATACAACACGGCAAAAATCTCAATAAATTGGAGCTCCAGCCTTCTAGGAAGTTTTGGTTAATAACAATGTATGTGAATAATATCAATGCAGAACAGAAATGCTAAAACATTTAGATGTAAAAGGCAAAATACTACAGTTCAGCTTGAAAAATTGCTTAAGTATGCTTCAAATTTCTTATCTAAATTTTTGCATGAACATATGGAGCTGCACATTTCTCATACTAAAGCCTTAAAGTCAGACATTTACTTCACATACCGACCTTCAAAAAATGTTCTTTTTTTATTTTTCTTTTTATTAAAGGCAATTTCTTATGTATTTTTTTTTCTTAGCGCAGATAGCTGTACTTCCCAAATGATAAACATTCTATTCACCTGGTGAAATGAAATGCTATTAGTTTTATTGAAGATTTCTGTGCTTAAACTATTTTTCACAATTACAGGTGAAGTTTTAAATAAATAACATAAATGCCCTTGGAATTGAAACATCTCAACACAGCAAAGTGCAAGGTTTTGCATTTGGGCCAGAGGAATCCCAGGTATATATATGGACTGGAAGGAGCAGTCCTTGAGAGCAACCCTGCAAAGAAGAACCTGGGGGTCCTGGTGGATGAAAAACTTAACATGAGCCATCAGCGTGTTCTTGCAGCTCAGAAAGCAAATGGTATCCTGGGCTCCACCAGAAGAGGGGTGGCCAGTAGGGAGAGGGAGATGATTGTTCCTCTCTGCCCTTGTGAGGCCCTATTTAGAGTACTGTATCCAGGTCCGGAGCCCCCAATACAAGAAACACAGAGAGCTGTTGGAAAGGGTCCAGAGGAGGGTCACAAATGATCAGAGGGCTGGACTGCCTCCCCTACAGACAGGCTGAGAGTGCTGGGCTTGTTCATCCTGGAGAAAAGAAGGCTGTGGGGTGACTCCAGTACCTAAATGGAGCCTATAAATAGGAGGGGAGTCAACTCTTTGAAAGGAAAGATAACAGCAGGACAAAGGGAAATGCTTTTAAGTTGAAGGGGGGAAGATTTAGGTTGAATATCAGGGTTCTTTACTATGAGAGCGGTGAGGTGCTGGCACAGGCTGCCTAGAGAGGTTGTGGATGCCCTGCCCCTGGAGGTGTTGAAGGCCAGGTCGGATGGGACCCTAGGCAGCCTGGTCTAGTACTAAATGTGGAGGTTGGAGGACCTGCTTGTGGTGGGGGGATTGGAGATTCACGATCCTTGAGGTCCCTTCCAACCAGGGCCATTCCATGACGCTGTGATTCTGTTACCTCCTTGGTTTCTTCTTCATGGTGATTAGAAACAGTGCAACATACATTTTTCAAATACACCTAGTTACAAGTCCTGCAAAGGACTATCAAACTATAAATCTAACTTATTCACTCCATACATATTTCTTGGGCTTAGAAGACCACATGCATTATATATTGTATAGTTGTAATTATACAAGGTTGTAATACATGGATAGCCAGAGGTTACAGAGGAAAAACTCACCAACACTGAGCCTCACAGTTAAGATGGATGCTCACAGAACTCCACACAGAAGCAATCTCCAAAAGAGATGCTGCCTTAGTGGTGGTCAGTCCTTAAATGGGATCTAGGAGAGGTGGAGTCAGGCTCCACCTCAATTCAACAGGTGAATTACTTTCACCTGTGCACCTGACCCATCACTTGCCTCAGACGGTTAATCAGAGGTTCAGGCTGTGATTAGCAGTTTCCCATACATATATTAATCATAACAGCTTCTTTGTTGTAGAATAAATGTGTGTTGTATATTGCACAATACATCTCTATAATTCATTTATGGTGTGTTTCCTATTGAGATGTGGATGATCTTAATCTCAGTTCTGGCAGTAGTAACTGCACAATCTTCTTCTCTTTTTCATAGTTGTGTTTTTTTTGAAGGTCTTATTTCCATGCAATGATTTTATATGTTCATATTAACTTTACAAAGCAAATTTTGGCCGAATGTTGGCCCTTCCTTAAGGAGAGATCTGAAGAAAGCATCCCTGGTAGACTGCAAATTCAGGGGCCATACACAGCATAGGCTAAGCTGTATTTAGAGCTTTCAACAGTAAAAACAAAACCACAAAAAAACCAAACAGGCTTTACAGCAGTGCACATAATGCTACTACCACGAGCCCTCTGGGGATACTATCTCAATCTTAGAATCCAAATCAAACCCTAAACTGAGTAAAATCTAAGATATATATTTAATTCATATAAAGCAGATATAAAGCTGTCTCTTAACCACAGGTAAAGGGAGACTAAGACATAGATTTCTGTCTGTAACGTTTCTGTGGGGAAGGCACAGTGAAAACGTTTCCCTTCTCAGCACCACACAGGTTACATTTCACAGGTACACTCTTGTTTGCCAAGTGACTTTTTTCAGAAGAGTCTCTGCCCTAAAACCATCCACCCTTAAAACTCACAGTAACGACTCAGGACTTGAAGCAAGTGTACTGCCCCACAGAGAACTGGAGCCAAAAAAGTACTGAAGACTGGCTTCAATTCCACCATTACTTGCATCTTGGAAGAGTGATGGCTAGAGGAGAAAATGTCCTTTGCCCCATTGAGTTCTTACAGCTAGCTACAGCATTCTTATAATTATTGCAGGTGTGTAAGGGTTAGCTGCGTTTTCATACTATAGAATTTAGTGTTAAGTTGTTTTTTATATTAAAAAAAAAAAAAATTCTTATTAAAATTATCCCAGAATAGTGGTAGGATTTTTCCATGCTGTTGGGTCACCTGTAATCATCCCATCTCAATTACTTATGCTTTTAACCACACCTGAAAAAAATGCTCCTATTAAGCAAAGTGTTTTCATCCTTCCCGTCCTCCACTAAGAACAGAAAGTTGCAGCTCTTAGTATTTATTTTTCATAGGTTTTCATTTGTCTTTGAGCTGAAAATAGGTATTATAGTCCAGCAGCTGAGATGGAAACCAATTACGACATTTTAGGATTTTCTCATTTCCAGTTTTGAAATTGCCATTACCCATCTTGCTGTTTAATCACAATCCTCTGTTGCTGATGACTTCCACACTGACTGCTTTTATGCAACTGATGATGTAGAATACCTTTGACTTTCTTAGACTCTGTGATCTCAGTTTGCTGACAGTGGACTTGTTTCCAAAAATGTACATTCTGTCTTACACTTCCTTCAGCCACACTGTTCTCTAAAATGGCTTTTAGAACTGCTGGTAGCACTGAATTCAGGAGGGATGACAGCCATACTGGCAGCAGCAGTATTTCTTTCTTTCTCTGGAACACAGCTCAGGAGGAAAGCTGTGTTGGTAAAGCATTTCTATATCCTTAAGCAACCTTAACAACCCTAATCTAACTCATAATAGGAAAACATTCTCTAATCTACATAAAATAAGAAAAAAAGATGTTTGCAAATAAGGAATATACTGAATGTAAAATCTCTGAGAAGTAGAAACTCTTCATTATGATATTCTGACAACAAGCCAGGTCTCAGTGGCTGGCAGTATTTTGGATTTGAAATTCAAATGATGTGGGAAGCTTCACCTCTTACAGCTTCCTCTATGTTATGACAATTTTGACAATGGAAGATATCTCAAGTACGTATGTGTTTTGTAGTTATATCTCCAATTTTTCTATAACCAAACACTATTCCTATCTGAATTTGGCATCTTATTTTATTCTAGAGTGACAATATGACAATATGACAATTTTGTTTTGATTCCCAAACGTTAATCATGTGAGCTAAATTGGTACCTACTACATTTCATGGGTTGTTTTGCTTTCAGATTTTTTCCCCAAATCAATGTCATTTTAAACAACATAAGCGTTTTTCAAATAAACTGAAGAAAAAACTTTCTTCATATAAAAAAATATACAGAATTGTTATTATAGAGAGACCATAGTTATTCTTCTTGAAAGTTTGAAAGAGTAGCAGCAGGAACTTCATTTAACCAGAGGCTCTCCTTTTCATCTAAGTTATGGCTTTTCTGTTGTATAAGAATCCACTCACCTTTTACCAAATTCCTAACCCTGTGAAAATTAATAGTTTGGAACGTACAGATTTGCATGTATCTTATTACCTGAAAGACCACAGATATCATCTGTGATGTCTCAAATAAGAGCACAAAAAAGTTCTCTGCAATGGCAGATCAGAGCTAGCAGTTGGAGTCAAGTCTCCAGCTGCCAGGATTTTAATGAGGTCTCATCTTTATTCTCTCACTGATATTCAAGAAGAAACATGAATGAAAAGGTCCTAATGAAGGGTTGGCTAGAGTTGGATATGATAGGTATATGAGTGGTGTTACATGAGACCATACATGTAAAAAAAAAAAAAAAAAAAAGCATAAAGAAGAAAAGCAGAAAAGCTTAAAAAAAGCGCAAATCACTTCTTTCATTTCTTCCCTTGAAGAAGATGACAAGAAGCATCTGGGAATGGAAGAGTAGTATTGTTAGCTGGAACAATATTACTAATAAGCATCCCTTTCTCCTGTTTTCTTTTATAGTGTGATATTGGATATAGCTAGCTTGTTCTAAGAGAGAAGTGGTAAAATGAAATATACACTTTCCAGCTCTATACAGCTTGCTTTCTTCCAGTCCATCAAAGAATTATCCCTAAAGACTTCCACAAGACATGTGAAAAATTATCTCCTATTCTCCACCTCCAGATCTTTTCTCCTCTGATCTCATTCTTCTCTCATTCATGTCTCTTCCCTCTTTATTTCTTTTTGGTCTTCTTCTTTCTGACTTTCTTGTCACACTAAGAATGCAAATAAACCTCATATCCACTTGCTTTTCAGTTTTCAACTGATCTTTATAATTTTGAAATCCTTCTATGTTCAGTTTACTGATGCAGTCAGAACCTTTCTCGTTCCATGGACTATTTCTCCAGTTCTACTTCTGTCTCATAGATTTCACAGAAAAAATCTGTTCATATCCAAGTTGCTAATTATCTCTTCATCGCTAATGCCACCCCTAATGTGGACATTGTTCCTTTGGTTCAGTAAATAATCTTCTTGAAGTTTTGTTTTTCATTGCTTTCCAAGAGGGTGTCCTCTTCAGATTCCTCTTCTGTGAAATGCAGTCCTCCAAAATTTTGTGAATGCTGCATAAGACTCTATGCAGATCACTCTTTCCATCAATTTATCTAGATAATCTCTTTTTCTTAGTATCTATTAGTAAGTAAAGCAGTGGTATGATAGAAGGAAACAAATTGTAAGCTACTGTAGAATTTCACAATAGATATGTCTGATTGCAAATGCAGGCAAAAATGCATATGCTTAGAGTATGCCTGTCATACCTAATGTATTCACTGTCTTTAAACCAGCGTTGTTTCACAGATCATTAGCTCTCTTTAACCTCTAACTTTCCAAATTAAGTTTTATGCACTGCTTCTGCTTTTCCTTTCCTGAACCCCTGTAGGGCACAGGAAAACTAAGAGCCTTGTGAACCAAAACAGTCATTGTGTAAGGTAGAGAGCTCCCTTGGTCAAGCCAACCAAACCACAGTCATGTCAGAAATTCCAGTCCTACGTAGCACTGCAACCATGTTCTTCTCTTCACTTGGGGAAAATACACATATATATACATACGCATACATACATATCAAAGGTGAAGAAATCATCTGATAGTCTTTCAGATGAATGAAAAATACAAGCATTATTTAGATATCATTAGATTTTAGGTGCTCTGGTCATTGGAAGACAGCAATGGTATCCATTTCAGTCATTCCAGTTTGAACACATGCACAAGCAGATCTGAGTTCAAACTCTTTTTTCAGTATCAGGCAATTAAACCCCTCCTCTTCACAAGGATGTCCCAGAAGTGAGCCTGTGGGGTTTGTTCTCTGCACCTCTTGATAAAGCAGAGTTCAAGGTTTGCTATAGTTCAGTGCTGGAGCAAGGTTGAACATTATTGGATGTGGCAATCTCAGCTGTGAAGGAAAAGCCCTGTACCCAGTCTGTGCTACAACAGAGTTGATACAAATGAATTGGTTTACTCAAATGAATGTTTTATGTGCGTATATACATATATATAAATATGGATTTAGTGCATCTGGATTCTGACTGAGTAGGTTTAGTTAGCAGACAAATGTTAAGTGCCTGTGGAAAATCTCAAGTTGCACAAAAGCAGTAAGGAAAATGTCTAGATGCTTTTAGTGCTAAAAATGATATGCATCAAGTGCTCAGTACCCTCAAAGAAGCCACAGCAGATAGAAAGCTTATTGGGTTGTTTTGTTTTTCACCTACATTCAACTTATCCACCTTTATCCTGCCTTAGCTCTGAGATGCTCTTAAGTTATTAAATAAATCTAATCATGATGACATTTGCCTTCTGCCTGATGAAAGAGAGAATAATGAAGAATAAATGAACATACCAGTAAGACCCCTAGTCTTCTGTCAATGTATTTAATTCCATATACTTTAAATTTAAGCTGACATAAAAAATTGATTTTAAAAAAGTTAAATATATCCTGACTTCAGCTTATGAGCGAAGTTAAGTTGTAAAACAACAGGAAATTAATTGACTTAGTCAAATACTACTTTAAATTCACATCTCCAAATGAACATTGTTCATTCTTATTGTGCAATGAGGGCTTGTTTTTGCCCACACAGTGTGGTGCTGCAGTGCTATGACTTATGCTAAGAGGATAGTTTGTTACAGCTGCAATAATTCAAACTACAGTCATCTCTAAATTATCCCTGACTAGTTTATCCAAATAGCATGTTACGACTTCCAGCTTGTCTCTGCATAGTGCCACCTTAGTTCCAGTTTGGTTTATTAGCTTGTAAGGTTGGCAGTGTTATTTCCAGAAGATATATTAGCAAGGGTATAGTGCAGTGCAAATATACAGAGCCAGCCTATTTCCTCCTTTTTACAGGAAAATCATTTACATCATTAGTAGAGAAGGAAGAAAGGGAGATAAAATGTTATGAGGCACTCTAGAATAAAATAAGATGCCAAATTCAGATAGGAATAGTGTTTGGTTATAGAAAAATTGGAGATATAACTACAAAACACATACGTACTTGAGATATCTTCCATCTAGAAAGCAGAGAAAGCAGTGATGAAGACACAGCAGCAGCAACACTCCCCAGGGACCCTACCTTTTCAAGCTTACACCAATATTCTTAGGGCTGTCTCCACTGCTATTTCTATCCAAATATGTGATATTAAAGTCATGCAAGGTCATGCTTATATGTGGTGACATATTAATCCTCAGAGCCTGTACTGCTCATTTTTCAAATCTCAACATGAAAAGGTAAAAGATTATGAGGCTGTTTAGAGAAAAGATGTTTGTTACTACACATCTGGTTCACCAGTGATCCAGTTTGAGCACTTCATGTTTCTGAATTTCTGTCCAAGGAAACTAAAGCATGGGAATGGTTAGTAATCATTCATGCTCATCCAAACACAGAGGCAGGATCTAAGTGAGCACATTCTTTGTTGTGCCTCAGACTCACCAATTTTCCATGTAATGAAAGAAGCATAAAAGACGAAAGAAGAAAGTGACTCACACAATATGAAGATTAAAGTTGACCTGACCTAGAACTAAATGGAAATCTCCTGCAAAAAGTATCATTTTTCCTTGGGAATTCTAATTTCAGCAAAACACTACTGTCTGGCTAGAACATGTTTCATATGCAAAGTATATCATCAGCTTTTGTGAAGGAAAGCAATTTACACACACGCACATATTTCAGAAACAGATTCATTCAACGCACCATATCCTCATCTTTCTTCATCCATGCTACATACATTATTGCTTTTTGGCACTGCAGTGAGGGAAACTCACTGAGAGATTTATGACAGTTTTCTCTTAAAGTAGAATTGTTGGAAAGAGTGAAGTGAAATGAAATACGTTGAGATTAGCATTTACTTTACATGAGAAATACGAGGACTTTACAGAATAAAAATGACGAAATAAAAACATTGCGCATTCTTTTTAACTGGCCACTATTAGACTTTGTTTTGCTTTTCCTCATTCCTCAACATTTTCTAGGAAAAAAAAAATACATCCTTCTCTGCTATCTGCTTTAAAAAACATTTACTATTCTTTCATAGCTTGCTTTTTGCTTTGACTTCTTCAGCTTTGTTATGTTTTCGTAGCAGCATCTTTGAAATAAGTTAGGTTAATTTAGCCTTATACACTGGCCTGCGTCCTTCAGTCAGAGCTATCTAAGGTGCAGACTAAGTTAGGAGAGATTCCATCAACAATGGATGTTTTAATGATTTGGTTCTCTTCCCAAAGTTTTTAGTAGTGGTAGCAGTAATGAGGGTACCTCCTGAAATTCCTTCATAAAGATATTTGTATAAAAATATACAATAATTTTTTATATACATATAGTGATTTCTCTGCAGCACTGGTTCATCTCCCATGTTGGAAATGATTCTCTGACCTGAGAGGAATAATTCTGGCATCCTCTCCCACCTTGTTATATAAGGATGACAGCCTTGTAGATGTAAAAAAACAAAAGGAGCATTTAGCCAGATATAAAAATAAGATAAAATAAAACAGTGTAGCTATCACACAACAGGAGCTGCACTGGTGAGTTAAGGGGCTACAGTGATGCACTCGAGAGAGACAAACAAACAGAAAAACAGCACCAGGTGGGATAGTTACCATTGTACAACCGAATGGAAAACAATTAGATTTTTTTAAAGATACCACCATTACAGTGCTAAAAGTAAGACAACTGTGCTTCAGAAAACCTTGAAATTCACTCTAGATTTTGCCAGTGATTCTGTATAGCTGATTTTATTTTCCATTATAACTAAATTGTTGCCATTTATCCTCTGACAGAACCATAAAAAGACATAAAATTAAGCCATCTAAAATCACCTGTAAATTAAACTATTGAGATTGGTATTATGGACATTAACTACTGCTCAGATAGTATCTAAATGTCTAACTGATTAACTTCAAACCCTAAATTAAATGAACTAGGTGGGATGCTTGTATACATAAAATTAATAAAATCAATGAAGGAACTTAAGACACTTAGCAAATGGGAGCCTATTTTATGCACTTTTGTCACTGAAATTGGATCACTGACAGTTTGAGTGTAGAAGATGTGCAGTGGTCAGAGACAGGTCCTAAATGACAAATAAATAAATCTTTTTTTTTATTATTTAATTTTACTTTGGAATGATTCCTGACACAGAAAGAAAGGCTCTCTATGAGACCTTTTAGTTGGATGTATGAAATCAAGAGGTGTGTATGAATCCACAGAAGTCACATTCTTTATGACTTAGTGGTTACTTTGATTTTTATAGATTTGTTATAAAGCTCAATATTGCATGTTTTCCACATAGTCAAGAAAGCTACAAACAAGCATCTGAACAATAATGGAATACAAATATTCACAAGAACACATTGTTCCTAACATCATATTCTAGCATGATATAAAAATCATCGATAAACTTTAGAGCTACCTAAAAAGGAAAGAAGCACAGTAATCAATGATATGTGGAGAGCTGTACTACTGAGATCTCAATTTTTGCTGAGCTTTGTCATGACTTGAATGCAAATCAATCTGGGATGTGTGTATCCTAAAGATTTATTGCTATGGTTTGTTCCAATCTTTTCTTAATAAAGTGAGTTAAAAATAACTCAGACAGCATGATACATTTTCCAATTAATTTGGATGATGTAAAATGTCTCCATTATTCTTAAACTAACATTACTGTGCTATGTAATACATACCAAACCACAAAAATCAGAATAGTCTTTAGGCATACATCCTATGCTTAAAGAACAATAATCATTCTGTTAAGTAATTTTATTCTGCATCCTGCCTCAAACTATCTTTTGACTTCTTACATATTTCAGTGCAACAATGATTGCTTACTCCCGAGATTTATCATTTTTCTCCTCTTAGTTCTATCCAGAGCTATTAATAATATTCAAATAATCTCCTTCAGCCATATTTGGGTTGTCTGCAGTGTAACTGAAAGGAAAGATTTTAGAGAGTTACCTCACTGGAAACTCCCTAGCTAAGAAATTCTTATGGCATTAGCATCAAATGTTCTATGCAAAGGAACTGTTTTTTCTTTTAGGAATTTTCCAGTATGGAAATAGTATTTCTCTTGATGTTTCTATTCTTTAGTAGCATAGTTTTGCCAATTTTTTTTAAGACATTATGTAACATAAAGACTATTTGTCTTCTTTTTTATTCTCTATTTGTTCGATGCCTTGTACCTAATCAGAACCAGTGATATCTGTTTCATTTGCATATTATCCATAAATATGCTTTTCTAAGGGTATTATTTGACTCACTAACAGCATTGGAATTCTCTTTATCACCATGCTGCCTGTTTAGTTTGGAAACTATACCAACTATACCACTGCTCGTTACTCACTCTTACCCAACTTTTTGTGGGAACTAAGACAATCCTGAAACAAAACATAGGTAAAACAACATATTTTACTTATCATACTATGCCAGTTATAAGACTGGAAATCTAAAATCTCCCCATTTAGAAGAACCTCTTGTGATTCAACAGATCCAAGTACAAAGTCTTGCACTTGGGTTGTGACAATCCCCCCTCCACTCTGTGCTGTTGAGGCCTTACCTGGAGTACCATGTCCAGATGTGGAGTCCTCAGCATGGACATGGACATGGACATGGACATGCTAGAGCATGTCCAGAGGAGGGCCACAAAAATGATCCAAGAGATTGAACACCTCTCCTGCGAAGACAGGATGAGAGAGCTGGGGCTGTTCAGCCAGGAGAAGGCTCCAGGCAGACCTGATAGTGTCAGTATCTAAAGGGGACTGTAAGAAAGGATAAACTCTTTAGCAGAGTCTGTTGTGACAGGACAAGGGGAAATGGTTTCAAACTAAAAAGGGGGCAGACTTAGACTGGAAATAAGGTATTCATTTGTTTTTCCATTAGGGTGGTGACACACTGGCACAGCATGCCCACAGAGGTAATAGATGCCCCATCTCCAGACACAGCCAAGGTCAGGCTGGATGGGGTTCTGAGAAACCTGATCTTGCTGTAAGTGACTTTTAAGGGACCCTTCCAGCTCAAAAGATTCTATGATTCTATGACACAGCCTACTTAAAAGTAAATAAATAAATTACAATCCTTCTCTTTTCTTCCCTTTCTTTATCTCTCTCAGGTCAATTACCTCATTTTCTAAACTACATACAATACAATTCTCCAACTAATTGCAGTTCCATTTGCCAGTCACGTTTCTGAAAATCAGCTTAGACATCAGGTATGAGCCCTCCATGCTCTTGTACCAATCTCACTTGCTTGAACCTGTGTACAGAGGTGTATGGCTCTGATACCTGCAAGGAAGCTGCTCTTGTGGTAGGGATGGGGAAATACTTCATAGCAACCCCGTTTTGCCTATGACTTAAACTCCTTCTGAGGCTATTGGAGACACTGTGTATGGACACTAGTGAACATAATGTTGTACCGCAGCGTAAGGCAGTTTTTAGAGCAAGCTGAACTTTCCAGAACTTTATTTTGAAGAAGAAAACACCCTTAAGTAGTCCTACATAATGCTGTAATGAGCCCAGATTCCAAGCTTAAAAGATATTTGGATCTATTAAATAAAGCTCTTAGAATTCCTACATTAAATATCTGAGAACATATGAAATATCTAAATCTGAAAGATACTGAACATCTATCGGCAGAACACACATCAGGTGAGACCTGGTACACAGGCTGCCTAATTTTATGCCTACAGTGCCGAAAACTTTCAACCTAATTTCAGGTAAAAGTAAACTATTGTATGCCTTACTCAGTAGGGGAAGAAATTTGACAAATTTTGACCTGCTACAAAATAGGAGAAACACTCAAAATTCAGTAGATTTTCACATTTCTGAGCTACTGCTCGATTTTATACTATTATATATTTCTAATTTCTACAACATTCAATCACCAGATAAATGCATCTTTACCATACTGACTAGTATTTCAGCTCAGTTTCTTCCAGTGACCCAAAGACTCCTTAGATACATTTAGAATATAGTTAACATTCATTATATTTTACTTGAAGTGAAGAAGACTGAAGTAAGTAAATAAATACATAAATGTCAAAAGTCAGTATTTCAATTCCAGCTAAGCCAACAATTTACTTAGTGATCTATCAAACCACTATGTCTCAGTCACGCCATTTATAAAATAACAATAGTAAACTGGGTGTGTTTTGAAAAGTGCAAGCTCCGTTAACCTTAATAAGAATTAAGTTTTATTTCATATAATAATACTTAGCAATTCAAGAAGTTAAAACATATTACCCTGACAGTAAAAATGCCACCAAGGTGAAATCTTCTTGTGGAAAATATAGATTCTCAAGATGAATATATATCCCGTTTTGACTGTCAACAGCAATCCCCATTCTCCTCCTAATATAACGCTTAATTCTCTAAATGCTTGTCACAAGAATAACAGATGCTAAATTTTGCTATGACCGCCAGTTCTTCTAAGGCCTACTCTTTGCTCCTCACATATCACATGACTAACTCCACGAATTTGCTATCAGAATAAATAACTATGTATAATAACATGCGAGCTGTCAGTTATGAAATCACTGAAAAGTATTTTTTGTATAAATTTGGTGGCAAATTCAAACAAACTTGTTAATTAGTTTTTAAACTAAAGGAGACAATAAGAACAGGGAAAAACTACCACATCATGATCCAATTTCTAAACTTCTTACTATTATAACATTTAAGATCAGGACAATAAAAATAAAATAATGATGATGCTCAACCATATTAACCAGCTGAGTCATCACAACTAAGAATGACCACATTGTTAAGTTGCAAGTTAAAAACAGATAAGTGATAATCACCCTCAAAGTGGATGAAGCAAATCCATTTTACTTTGTTAGTTATGCATACATAGAAATGGACCGCATGTATATATATATGCAATATATATACATACATATACAACATACAAATACATACTAATGAAATGCAGATTTTTCATATAGCAAGGCAGTAGTGTGTCTACGTCTGGACATGTTAATGTCCACTGTTCACAAAACCAAAATAGCTGCATGAAAAAAAATTTGCTTTATATGAGGTCAAAACAAAATTATATCTTCTGTCCTAAATAAGTCCTGACTTTGATGGCAGTTATTAATTTTAAACAGTCATCTGATTATTAACTAATTTCCCTGAATATACAGTCCTAAGAAGGAGTGTTGCATCAACTGTGCTTTATTTTATTCTCACACGCTTTTACTGTTCATTTCTACTAAAAGTTTGAGTAGAGAATTTATTTTTATTTGTTTCAAATCCACACAGAATAAAGGAAGTCTCTCACATTGAAACTAAAACTATACTGATCACTGTTTCACAAGAGACACTTGAAATCTTGGCTCCATTAGTTAGCTTGTTAAAACACGTCTGTCATATCATTATACTCTATAATTCTTCAACTGATTCCAGAAATGAAGATTTGAGTCTCTTGGACCCTAATTTACTTTTCAGAATAAAATAATTCCTACTGATGTTAAATGAATTATACACTTTAATTCAGGACAGGTAGGCAGATAAACCCAGGCAATATGGACTATCTGAAGCCCATCAGAACTTCCATCAAGGAAATAACGAATCATATTCAAGTATGTTAACAAATGAGTACATGAGTTAGCACGAAGCACAAAAGTCGGAACAGTCTAAGGTATGAGATACATATTCTAAAATAGGAATTACGGAAAGAATGCCTTTGAGTTCTAGTTATATTAATGGTAAGTGGTGACATTCCTCATGAAGAAAATGACTTCTTTTTTCTAGGTAGCAAAATACATTTCACTTGCATGAACTTCTATCCCAAATATCACTGTCTACAGGTTTTTGACAAAAGGCATCGCCATCTGGTTTTGCAAGCTTTATGTCACTGCCAAATGAGCCAAATCCTTTTACTTTTTAACTGTCTCTGAGATTGGATATGTGAAGCATATAAAATAAAATAATAGCATAGACAGAACAAAATTTCACTTCCCTAATCTTATTCCCTCTGAATATTTTTCTTTGTACTAGTACTTCAGTTGAAATGGTGGAAGAGACGTGCTTTTTACTGTGAAAGTTATTTTTAAATAGCCATGAACACAGATCTGAATTTTCAAGTATTTCATCAGTACAGTAAGTATAGAAAAATCATACTATTGTTTCAAATATTAAAAGTTTGCCTATTTCCTGTTTGCAAGAAAGAGGCTGTAAAGGAAGAGAGAATAAGTACTTTAGTCTTAAGTTCCAATATAATTTATATTTCTTGCATCAAGTTGACTAATCTGGTCTCCAGTAGCAAATCTTTAGGCCTTACACACTGGAATTTACTTTACCATATAAAGCATTACTGTTACATTTTTAGACAGATTATTTTCACAGTAATTTTTCTCCTGTCACTGAATTAAGACAGAAAAACAAAAGAGAAACAAATATGCAATCAGAATGGAAGAGAAAGGGTACAAATCAAATCTGGCTACAATAGTTGCAGTGAAAATGCTAAGTCATGGCCTGAACCAGTGATTGAGCACCAGGTGGGAAGGCAGGGCCAACCCAAGGGAGCTCAGGTGCATGCAATGCACCTGTGTGACTGGAAGGGGTGGAGCCAGGATTCACCTCCTCCCAGACTTCATTTAAGGGCTGGCAGTGAAGGTGAGGGCATCTCTTGTTGGAGGTCCCTGCCTACCTGAGGGCTTCCAAAAGTAAGCAGCTCTTTTCCTTCATTTCTGTATTTGTGGGTGCTGCATTTGGGCTCGTTCTCATTTGCTGTAGCAGAAGGCTTTGCCACCCTGCTATTATCACATTATAGCGTTACAATAGTACAAAAGGGATTAAGAGTAAAAGGGATGATGCAGGTGGTTGCAACTTATCAAATGGAGAAAAATCCCCAAATTAGGAGTTTTTTTTTTAAACTGTTTAAACCTTAAAACCAGTGTTATTGTAGCAAATACTAATGATTAGCAGAACATTCTTCTCAGAGAACTATCAGTGATCATGCTTTTGCCCATGTATTTACAGTTTGTCTTCCTAAATAGTTAAATCAGTTTGGAAAGAAATCATTTTGTTTTTTGTAAATATTCTGAAGATCATTTTCTATCTCTTAACTGTCCTTTTTTTGTATTCACATTCACTTCTAATTCCTATGTTCCAAGAACAGATATTTTGGTCTGTTAGATTTTACCTAAACTGAAAAGCCCAGAGGTGTAACATTTCACAGGGAGTTGGGCTCAGTTGAAGATTACAAACACCTTTTTCAAATAAACAAAGGAGAGAACAAATCATTTGTTTCTAATGAATCTGATCATCTGTACAGGAGCTGTTGAGTCATGGCCTGAACCACTGGTTGATCACCTGAGGCAAACACTGAGTCGGCTACTGGAGCACAAGTGAAGGCAATTCAGCTGTGTGACTGGAAGGGGTGGAGCCTGGCTGCAGCTCTCCTAGGCCCCATTTAAGGGCTGACTGCCACAATGGGAGGATCTTTTTCTGGAGATCACTGCTTATGGAGTTTTCTACTGCAAGCCTAGGACATGGGCGAGCATTTCATTTATTTTTTCTAATTATACAACCTGTAAAATAGACAGCATCCTAACCATGCCACTCTGCAACTGTACATTTGTTGATTGTGCGGTATCTTTGGTTGAACTACTCCAAACATTGCATGTGCATAATTGATTGAATGTGCCAGAACTAACACTAATAGCTTTTGCCACTGACTAGGAAGAAATTTCTAATTATGAAGCCACTTTCCTGCATGCACTTTGTCCCAAGCTGATATTGTTCTGATTTTAGGTAAGCACTGCTGTGCCCAAAGGAACTTGAGTAATTTCTTCATATAAAAAATGGCTTAGTTAAAAACACCCATGCCTTTCAAACATATTATTGTCTCCTGAGAAGAGCAAGCTACTGTGGAGGTAGAAGTTGTAGTTTCTGTACAGAGCTTATACATATATATATATATACGTTATCATGGTCAAATCTGAGCCGAGTAGTTCACAAATGAGGAAGGCAAAAAGAGTGTCAGCCATCAGATCTGCTCTTAAACCAGTTTGATTTTGAAAAAAGTTCTTTGGGAAGCTTTTTCCCTTTGATTTTTTTGGAGGGGTTATGATTGATAAATGGAGTAGGGTGTTGTAGTTATTATAATCATCCACTGTTCTTGTTAGATCTCACTGAAAGGGAAACGTCATAGTCACAACGCATAGAGCCATTTTTGTTCCGTGCGGAGTGCAAACCACTGAAGGAACCTCCTGGGGACACACTAGAGTGTCACAAAAGGAGCTGAGACAGCAAAGCTAGGACCTCATCACCAACATTTAACAAGATTTCATGACTGTTTTGAAAGTTGACAAAAACTGCTTCTTTTCATATGCAAACTCCAGGCGTTCTCTTCAGAGTTGCCTGAGAACTAAAATTTTGTAGAAGAAAACATTTTGTTTGGCTCATCTTCCTTCCAGCCTTGTCAAATCATTTATACTAGAAAAGCAATGGATTTTTTTTCATATCTTGCTAGGTGCTCAAATGGCTTTAAGACAGTCAAGGCTCCAATAAAAAGTATAAATCTGATTAACAACATAGCAGATTCCTAGAATTCTGGTGAAGTATGCAGCTGCCTAAAAATACACAGAAACAGTTTCATAATGATGAACTGCCACTTGGCTGAAGAGGTTCATTACTTTAGAGCACTTACTTTCTGCCACATATGATTCTCAGTGTCATATGAAATTCCTTTGATTGTAGCAGGGGTTGGTTATTGTTGTACTGTTTAGTTCCATTTAAACAAACTCATTTTTTTGTGGGCCTGCCTTCATAATAGTGATGCAAATGATGAATTATTTTGCTTTCTCTCTGTACTATCCTACATGGGTGCCAGACAAAATCTGGCCTGCATCCTGGTATCTTGAAAAATATGTGAAACCACATGTGAAGTCTGTATTTGACTTCGTAGATGTATCTTAACTCTGTTGATTGAAAGTTGCACTAAATGTGTAGCTTAAACTTCTGCCACAAGTCTACCCCTACAGAATGCTGAGTATCTCTTTCTATTGAATCTTCATTCCATTACATATAAAAATGTACAGAAAGAGAAAGCTGGCTTATTTCAGAATTCTTCTAAGAATTGGCTGCCAGTCTTCAGACAGTTATTTGTTCTCTTGTGGGAACAATGTGCAAACGTGGCTTTCTTTTATATTTTAGGGAAAAGGTGCAGTTTGATATATCAGTGTTTTAAAAGATCACGGAACAGCAAGTAAGGATCTTCAAAACTTATACTTTTTATCATTTTAAGTAAATGGTGCAGCCTTAATCAGCCACATCTGTGCATGGGTTCACATATTTTTGTTTCCCCATTGTGAGAATGTGACACCTGAGATGATAGGTAAGTCCCACATGGTACCCTGCATGTAAAACAGTTTTATTCCCAGTGGCCTCATGGGCCTGGTGAAGCAACAGTACTGATAGTGCCTTGGATTTGAGGCCACTGACTCCCCGACTTAGCAACTCATTACCTGCTAAGTCATTTAGAGACTTCATACTATACGTTCATGTGAGAAAATTACAATTTCTGTACCCCTTCCACATAATAGTTCTATATATGTCCCAGAAGCAAAATTCTGGAAATAATTAACATTTTCATAATACATTGAGAACACAAAATCCCAGACAAATGTAAAGAATAATCATACCGGAGAAGATGCTGTTGCCTGCTACTCAGTCATCAGCTGAGGATACAAGAAGTTTCAAACTGTGAACCTAAAAACTTTCAATTCAAAATGCAGCATACTTTCTAGAGGATAAATGGATTTTCATGAGGGCTAAAGTGATAACACACCCAGCATGTTATCATATGTGCAACTGCAGTCACAGATGTTTTCATTGCTAACAGGCTGAATTTGTATGTGAAATTATTTCAGCTGTAAATCACAGCAGAAGAGAGAGGATTATTTACAACGTCCTATAATGATAGGAAAAAATAGCGTCATATAGCAATGAAAAGAAGTCTTATGTCTAGTGTGAATAATGAAGGAATCTGAAATGAAGAAACATTCTAAGTCTTCTTAACATGGGAACTTCCCAACCTGCTCTTGGAGCAGAGTAATGACAGATGAAAATCAGTGACCAATTATAGCTGAATTACAAGTGGACAGACAGATACTACTGGAGTAAGTCATGGCCTCACTTATCTTAAAAGCAGGAGAAGGTTGGATCCTGAGTGGGCACCAGGCACTGCTGTACTTGTAATGCAGTGGAACTCTCTCTGTATCGGAAAGACATTACTTCGGTAACTATTTTGTTAGTTTGCAATGCATCACAAAAGCGTTAACACAGCTTACATGGAATATTCCTTGAGACTTCATTGCAACATGCGTGTTTGAATTCAGTGAAAAAGGAACTAGCACCTGAAGTAAATATGAGTGAAAGAACTTTAAATAGTAATTATAGGACTCTTCATGCTCATGGATAATATAAGCTTTATTCAATTAGAGAAGATGCTTTAGAGTTAATTATTTCACTTTTTTTTTTTTTTTGGCTCAGCACTAGAATTGTTGGACCAGTAGCTGAAGATCAAGGAAAAAAAAAAATAGTGTAATCTCAAGGATCTTTCAGATTCATATACTGGGAGAGCAGCAAATGATTTAACACAGGGTTTAGGATGGAAGGTTTTTTTTTTTATATTTTTTTCTTCATTAATTCCCAGAAAGTATGTGAAGAACATCTGGTAGGAGCATAAAGGACTGCAAAACTTTCTAAGGAGTGAGGGTTTATGTAACAAGTCACTACTTTCATGTGGCATACAATCAGAAAGCACGAATTAAGTTTCACCCCCACACTGAATGGAAAATTTTTACAGATGTCAAGGAGAAGAAGGAGCAGTAGGCCTCCACAAATTCATTAGGAAAAGCAGGCAGCATTTTTATACAAGCTAATTAAGAAAAAAATTTCTGGAAAGCTGAATATTAAGATATAAAGGAAAGCACTTTAACTCATGCTAAACTGAATATACCATATCCATCCCATCTGTTGTAGTCCATACTGCCAGACATATGCGTCAGCGGTTCAATAAACTCTTGTGGCTGTTTGAGACAAACTACTGACTTACAGCAACTGCAAATTCAATCAAGAGACATCAAGTATTCAGTCACAAACCTCAAATGTTGACCCTTGTGGAAAACCCAAGAGCTGCAGTCCCTGTTTATTGGGCATATGAATCTCATTCAATTTTGCACCATTTTAAAATCTAAATATTGGCTTTTATCACATTTGGAATGTGTGGACCTATATAGCCATTGAAGTTTAATCAACAACTTAATTGTTTTGTCTTTTGAATGAATTGCATTATCCCACTAGTTATGGCAATGACTGAGCTTACTTTATATTCAATTGCACTGATATTAACAGTGACCATGGAAAAGTTGACTACTCTTACTATTTTGAGGAACTCAAGACACTAACTATGAAGTCCTGCTTCAGAAAAGTTTGGAAAGAATTTTTAATATGGAAATTGGATATCATATTATGCAACAGTATCAGTTGTGGAACATTATAATAATATTTTACAATGTAAACCTTATTCTGAACATCATGAAATCCTTTGAAATCCTGTTTTCAAGTTCTCTGTATTATAAAAAGTTCTGATGAATACAGATGCTCAAAAGCATAATTATCCTAGACAATTATGGGATTCATGTTAACACTACAGAAGCATGACATTTCCATTCCTGTCTTCCATTTTCTTCTTTCACAGAAGGAAATCATTTTAACATTGACTATGCCATCTACATTATATGCCTTGTTTGTTAGATCACACAAGAGTATTTTCAAATCTGTTAAATAGAATTTTTGAGCTAGTCTCATTGCTGTGTGTCAGAATAAAATAATAAAAAGACTTGTTCTCACAGGATATGAATTGATCATGCATTCAAGATTTAAAGGTTATAAATAATGTGATTTTTATTTTTTGCAGTTACAAATACTACATGGCTCCTGTATGATCAGATTGTCAAATCTTTTCAGAGATCAAATGTTAACTTTTTTTTTTTAACTTATTTTCCACAGCTCTCAGGGATTGACTGTGTCAAGGTTTTTGTGATTTTTTTTTTTTTGGTTATTGGTATTCCACATCATAACATTATGTAATGCACTGTGAGTTAAAGAGTTAATGCTCCAGTTCTGGGTACCTGTCCCAGAAGAGAGGAACTACATACCCCTGGGGATTGTTTGCTGTTCTGTTACCATTTCCACTCAGAGGGAAGAGATGACAACTGTTCACATAATCAGGAGATGTCTCTCTTCTGCTCAGCCGAGCAAGATGTCTTGGCTCAGCATTAGGGCCTTCGGTTTTTGGACACTCTCATTTTATTTGGTTTGTTAGGTTCAATTCTCATTATATTGCATTATATTGTATTATGGTGTATTATCTTGCATTATTGTATCTTATTTAGTAAATTAGTTTGTTTCTCCTCAGATCATTGCAGCTGTTTTCTTTTTAGGCCCATCTCCCTACCATTTTCCCCTTTCCCAGGATCTGAGTCCATGGGTTCCTCCACCCAGCTAGTCACAGAACAGGGCCAAACCAGCCCATAAACCATTGACAGACTATTATTATTTTTTTTAAGTTAGTTTGTCCCAGAGTGGTGATCTTGAAATTCTTCTCCCTTCTCTTGTATCAGCATGAAGTAATGTTAGGAAAATAAGGGAAGTGTTATTCTAATTCAATTAATAATTTCAAGCAAAATTAATCATAAATTGTCCTTTATCTCCTGAAATTATTGATCAATAGCAGCAAAACAGCTGGTTTGCAAAAAAAATCTACTATCCATCTTGAATCAGTTTGGCTGTTTTTCATTGGCTTTTAAGACACTGGTGATGTGTGAAATTACACGTTCACTAAGTAATACCTGTGGACATTTAAAGAAAAATAACAACCACTCAGATGTAAGAGAAGCCAAGTTGAGGGATCCAAAGGCTAAAATGTTGTTATATTTAGCTAAAGTATTGCAATGAACAATCATACTAACCTGATTTCCTGCTTTAAATTGCATCACCAGACTTCAGTCTTTATTAACTTATTGTTTTTTCCTTAGATTTTGGTAGCATTCATCCTCCTTCCTGCACAATCTGTCTCTACATTATAGGTTTGATGCACTCATTTCTGTAGTATATGTCATATAAGTAAGAACTAAGTATACATGATTCAGTTGTATCCTGTCAATAATCAGAAAATATTCCCTCTATGCTAGATGCATGACAAAAATATAACAACATCACTTCCCTGCTCCCCACCCCCAAAATAAGCAGAAAAGACTAAGAGAAATGGGAATCCTGCAGATCAGTACTTTTCTCACTTGGGAGAGTATCTGCTATCGCTAATATTTAGCATTGATTTATCCCAAGACTTCACATAATCTCGGAATGGCTGAGGTGGGCAGGGGCCTCTGGCTCTTGTCTAATCCCTGCTCTCATAGAAGAGGTGTTCCAGTCCCTCAACCATTGTGGTGGCCTCTGCTGGACTCTCCAGTATGTCTAGGACTCTCTCATACTGGGGAATTTTTCCACTGATACGTCCATAACAGCCAGCTTACCTTAACACATACAGACAGACATAGTCAAAGATACATTTGGGGATGAAACAATGACAAATTAAAAATCGAATTCAGTCTTAATGATGGTCGCTCAATAAGATTTCAAGTCAGCCAATTATTTTTACATTCCTGTCTCAGAGAGGTGTGTATTTTTTTCTGTAAGCTTAGGAGGAGTCTAATGACCGATTAAACATCAATGGCCAACTATCAGGTTACTAAATTCCAACAAGATGAAACTGTATTTACTGAAGAATTATGTGACGTTCAGATTCTCAAGACTGTACTTCAGCACTACAGCATTAATTAATTCCACCCCCCTCTCAATACCAGCATTTAGTGAAGAATGATATGGATTTATTTCAACTTGAATGCAAAGCAGCTTTGGCAATATGAGCCTTTCTTTTTGCTTTAATCAGCTTTGGAGAAGTATAACAACAGAAAAAAAAAAAAAAACCATGCTCGTTGATCAACCTGAACTACTCAACCAACTTCTTATTTCATTATTTTATGGGTAAAATGCTGAGATATGATGGTTATATAACGTTAATGAGTCAGAAAATATAAATTATAATGAATCAGAAAAACAAATGCAACGTGCATAGTTTGTCATTCTCAACTGTTTAGGACTCAGTGCTCCACTCAGAAATCTCTCCAGTGTTATAAATTTTAATAAATTAAGTATAGTGAAACAAACAGAAACCCCTTTATGCGCTATTAAATATAATTACCGGGAAATGTTAAAATTAAGTAGGGCTGTTAGCTGAAATTCTGTGATTATATGCCTATTTCAAATTGCTTTTGAGGAAAAATCAAGTGCAAGTGAAAGAAGGATTGCCTCCTGAAGGTGTGGCTCACTTCAAATGCTAGCATCTTCATTCAAGCTAACAACAAGTGCAAAGACACACTTTTTTTTTTTTTTACTTAGCATCTGAAACAACTTCCGTAAAATTAAACATCTACATCCTACGAAAGAGATTATTAAGTGACATTTCCCAAATAAGAGTATTAGTATAGCAGGTGTTGAACGTGATTTCCCCAGAATTGGTTGACAACCTTAAGTATTTCTAGTGCCGAAGTAATTTAATGTAATGAATTACTGTAAATAGTTTTAAAAGCAGTAATAAATAATACTGCATATTGCTTAACGTTTGAGTACGGAGAATAGCATATAGCTTACAGATTATAAGGATATAAAACAAAGACTGTAAATGTGAGCTGCTAGCAGATGCAACCTTCTAACTACACCTTTCAGAAGCAGAGCTCCTTCAGTCTCATTGTATGGCTGATTTTTTTGAAAATGTTCATAGGTCCTTTCACAACCTACTACCTCTGTTTTACCGTCAATTTTTGTTTTCTTACACAGCTAAGAAATCTTATCAATCCTATCAGAAATCAGAAGACTCTACTTTTATATATTTTGAGGCAGTAAGGTCCAAACAGTAAGAAATACACATGGTTACTAACTTACGTGCAGTCTTCTCTAGTGACCGGGCAAAAAGTATGTTGCAACTACACTACAAAATAAACACAGTAAAAAAAGAAATACATGTAGTATTAAAAGTCTTTCCACAGAGAAACTATCAAGAAATAGAAAAACGCATGAAAGTTTCAGGTCTGCTCAAAGCATTATGTATCTAATGAATTTCTGCACCATTTATAGGAACCTCAGAAAAGCTCAGCACAGCAGGAATCTGGGTTGTCATTAGTTACATGACCAGGTTAATGCACAGTAGCAGTAATGCCACTAGCTTTGAAGTAGCCACACTGCTATAGCAAATACCATCTGGTATTTTCCCCTATTACTCTATAAAGGACATTTGTATGCTGTAGCTGCTCTAATAGCCTATTTTCAAAAGGTGAAAACAGTAAGCAGATGTTGGGTCAAAATGAATTGTTTATATGGCATGGACTTCACAGAGGCAAATTGGACCTTTAAAATTATTTTTTCCTCCTGTTATTATTACATTGCAAAGTAAATTTGCAGTATAAAAACAACAGAAACAAAACAAAACGGAATGTGTGTCTAGAAGTAGTTAAGAAATTACGCTCTTTGAATCACAACTACAAATTCTGAAGGAATTATGGAGCAGGTTTTCAGAGAAGGAAGCCTTCCAGCAACTTCGTAGATTGGTTGCAGGTAGCTCTTTTTGAATATTGACTGTTTCAGCTGTTTCGTTCTGTAATAATGTTAAGCCAGATAAAGGGCAAAGTCTTGGGTTTGTTTCCTTAATAGCTGTTCATGACTATAGTGTGTTTACTAAGTGTTCCTGCCTTCTAAGAGAAAACAGGGTATCACTGTCTGTTCAACAGTACCATTCAGCTTTACTTCATGAAGAGAAATATTTGCAAAGAAGCTGAAAAGAATTCATTTACAATTTTATACAAATGACTACAAAGTTTCCAAAGAATATCCTAAGAAGTCCAATTAAAATGTTAGACATACTTTGAAGGAGAAAAATGCCTCTGGTGTCAAACTTCAGAGACTGACTCTAATACTTTTGTATGGCTGTTACTTTTCAAAATGAATTTATAGTCATATGAAAAAATAAGCACTTTGATGTACTCTGATTTAAATATTACCATGTAACCATAGTTTGTCTTAAAATGCATTCCATATTCTTGGAGATCTGAAAACGTCATATGTTATTTAAAGAATCTTCTGATGCACAAGATGCACATCACTAAAAAAACTAAGCTTCCTAAAACAGAGAGGAGGCAAAAAAGCTCCCTGGAAAACCACTGCAATTTTTTAGCCCCACCTGGATACGTGTTTTATAATACCAAAACCTGCAATTCACATTTTTGAGCTATGCCTCTGTTGTTCCCATCATCAACAACTGCATTACTATGTCAGGTTATATTTCTTTCTTTAAAAAAGCAGAATTTTGTAGCTGCTGCATCAGTCATACAGACTTGACTGGTTCTGTTAAATATATCTAGAAGAAAATTAATGTATGGATATAGCACTTGGCTGACACTTAGAAGACTCACATTTTCATAATCTAGATGACAATAATATGGTGTACATTATAAATAAATTCTGTATGTATGTCAAACCTCTTTTCAGTGGAGTAAAAGGATTTCAGTACACTATCCAACTTCCATGGCAGCTGGAAAGCAGTCAAGTGAGACTAATTGTTGCTTGCTCAAATAAGACGACTATTTTAATGTGTAGAATTAAATTGATTATATACCTGATTTCAAAGCAAAATCACAGCACTAAATCAAAAAGCACCAAAATGCAAGCAGCAACTAGTTCAGTCAAACGCTTTCCCCACAAACAAAAAGTAATCATTTGGTACCAATAACAATTTACAACAGCGTTTGCTTTGAACTGACATTTCAACAAGGTGATAAATAGGAGGATTAAAAGCACTGCACAAGTAGTTTCTCTGCTGGAAAAAGAAAGTACTGTTTGGTGAAGACTTGCACTTTCCAGGCACCAGTTATACATAATCAAATGGTACATGCTATGTCATTTATATGGAAACTCTCTGTAGATGTGTACAGTCAGACAAATTTTGAATTCTCTACTCAACGTAAATGCAATATTTTTTTTTTATTTTGGTAAGGAGACAGACATGTGGAAGAACATCAAACTATGTTATGCTTCTTCTGAAGAAAAATAAAATACCACCTTCTTCATTCTTTTCTGCACAGAGAAAGTATTTGCACGTACATTTATACCTATAATCATAACACGACTCATGATTCAGTTTCAACATCACTCAAAATAATTAAATAATGTGTATGTGAGTTATTCAAATGCTCTGGTGACCACTTAGGTTAAATAAAATATTTTCCATTTTCCTTCCTGTTCTACCCCACAGCATCTTCCCTGCCCCACCAATTTATGTTGTATTTCCACCTTCTTTCTGGAAGATATGTGGCATTATAGCTAAACTTTTAGACATTACATTTAGTAGGTGACTGTTATTAAGTGTCAGTCACTCTCCTACCCTACTACATTGGCTCAGCCACCTTTTAAAGTTCCACCTTAAAAGACGGTCACCCCCTTGACCCAGTAAAGTTGAGCTCCTTAATCCACAGCATATCTCTTCAGAAACTCAATTAAGTTGAACTGTTCAATGAACTGTGATGCAAGACTTTCTTCATTACAACTCCTCTTTAGATAATTTACAGTGAAATATTTGGACAGAATGTAACAATTATCTACCTTCTACTACTACCAAGAGTTTTGCCTGCTGCTTTATGAATGATTCCTCATATCTGTAGCTCTTTAAACCAAAAATTTTACTTGTATGCTTCCAAATGTAGGCTTTCAATATTTTTTAATATTCTACCTGTAATTGTGACTAAGCATCTGGCCTCATAGGTTTGGAGCATTTTTGTTAATCACTAACCCTCAAGCAGTAACAACCAAAAAAACCCCAACAAAATTACTGTACAGTCTTGGCATGAAAAATTCATAATAGGCAAATCTGTAATAATCCTTCCTCTGAATCATCAGAAGTCAGGGTGCATAGTTCTAATGAACTCTACCACAGTAGCAATGCTTCCATGCTATGAAGTGTTTTCCTTGCTTCTGTGATTTGTGTCAAACCAGGTCACTGTTTCTCACTTGAATAAGTAATTGGGAAAAAGATTGGAGAAAATTGAGAAAAATTAAAAAAAAATAAGAATAATAATTTTTCTAGTGGAGAGAAATGGAAAACAGAAGGAGTCTATGTGGTTCAGCGTAGTTATTAATTAATATTCACTAATTAATTCACTCAGAATGAGACTGCAGCCAATGATACAAAGTTATTCAAGGTGGTCAAGAAAATGAAAAACTGCAAGGAGCTGTAAGGCTTCCTTTACAGTAACTGGACACTTGTGGCAGTAGAGTGATAACTAAAATTCAATAAAGTGATACACAATGCTGTGGTACCATCATATGCACATCACAGTCTGAATGCAAACCTACCTAGCACTGAATTGAACCACAGCTTTCTGCCTCAAAGCAGCTTATGATACAAACTCACAAAATCTGTCATCTGATCTGTTTGTTTGAAAAAAAAAAAAAAAATCATTTTCAGAGTTGCAAATCATTTTTCTAGGTCAGAAGGACACCATTATTTCTATTTGCTTCACATTTTAAATTGTGCAGCACAGAAAATCCACGCAAAAAATTTACTTATGGTTTTAACAGAAAAAAACACTGAAACTGTGAAACTGATAGACTACAAGTTACACTTCTTATAAAGGAAAGATAAACACAATACAGCACATTTTCCACAATTATTATTTGCAAGAAGTAATTTCATTATATGTGGCTGTATATATGGAAGAGAATATATAGAGCATTGGAACCACTTCTGTAGAAATTGGTTTGTCTGTTTAACATCAAATAGAAATATTCTTACATACTGTGTTCTGGTATTGTTCCCGGTTCTTATTATATGCTACACACTGAAATTCAGTAATAAAAAGCAAAATACGTATGAATAGCTTTCAACTCAAAAAAATAGTAAATATAAAAAATTCAACTTTTCTGTTTTGAAATTCATGTATTCTTGCAACACGCATATTTGAAAATGATCAAGAGACCATTCTTCTTAGCATTAATCCCTTTTATCAAGTTGGGTTATTTTATCTTTTATTTACCCTTTTTTCTAGGTTCTGACATGTCAAGGATAACAGAGAAAATGATGTGCAAGTTCTGCATATTCCTCTTATTTTTTCTTAGCACTCCAATATTGCACAAGTTAGAACAACATTTATTCCGTATTCCACAGACAGCATTAATTGAGACAAACGAGATCCATACATTATAGCCATAAATTTAGTCCCCAGAACTGACTCAGCAAAATAAGATGCAATAATGATTTAATGCAAGTAAGAAAAACAATCAGGGTTTTAACTACATTTTACATCACTTTTGAAGGCTACTGGTAGCAAAGACTTCTCTGTTCTCAATCACAGATTCTAGTCTCTTCTCGTAAGAGCCCTACACAAATCAGAATCATCCACTTCTGAATTAAGACTCAAGCTTTCATTTAATTTTTCCATTGGAAACTGTACTTTCTGTGACACATCTCTGAACGCTCTGAGATATATCAGATTGGAGACCTAAATGCCAGTTATGATAGTATATTTGGGGTTATTTCACCTTTCTTCCTCTTTTCTAGCTGCTTTTCCTGGACATATCTTTGCTTTTCCGCAGCTTCAAAAAGCACTGTGTTGAAGGACTGCTCAATACATACACAGAAGACAAACTAGAGAAATTGGTCAAAAAAAAGAAGATGGAGATATAGAGTACATTGATTGCTAGCTAAGCAAGATGGTGACTAAAGCAATCAGGTAATAATAATTTAAAAAAAAAATCTAGTATTATATAGTATTCCTTACTGCAACTTTTGATTCCTGCCCAGTGTTAACCAATTGTTCATCTATGATAAACAGTTCCCTTCAATTCTGCTGCTGAATTTTAGATATTAAAAAAAACAACAACAAAAAAATGTTCTCTGACATTTTCTCTTTAGGTCAAACAAACCCAGGACACTCCATTTTTATTTCTTGAAAGGGCTCTGATGGTTCTGCTCCTATTTCATTTTAACATCTACAGTTTTCAAAACATGGTGCATAGGTGCAGTATGTTTTGTATCACTGGCTAGTTTGAAGAATGATTATATATTATATGTCTCACCAAATGATGCCTGATTCCATGATGCCTGATTTTTATAATACAGTCTAAAATACTGTGCATGTAAGGGGTTCTACTGATGCTGAAAGTAGTCCTGTAGGTTTTCAGTGACTGAATGGCTTCAATAAAATTATAAATTAGAAGTATTTTTTCTTGCATTAAAATTGAGGTGTCATAAGGTACAATAAAAAATGCCAATTATTGTGGTTTAGATGTCAATATACTGTCAATTTAATCTGCAATTTACAGGCATAGTTTCAATTATTTTGATAATTACAAGTGCAAACACTAGCAGATTGAGGTCTATAATAAGTCACCAATAATACTAAGTGCCTACCTATCTGATGTTTAATTATGGTCAAAGCTAAATATATCACTTGTATGGAAAGCTATAAGAAAAAACAATTGGCCACCCTTTGTCAGAGAACATCAGAGAATCTTTTCTTTTTTAAATGTAAAATAAACATGGATTCATTTTCATTTGGCAGTTCATCTTAACACCACATGGCTATTACAAGCTTAAAGTCTCTGAATTAGTTTAAAACAACAGCCAAGCAAAAACAGAACAAATAGCTGTAATTTAACTTAAAGCAGGTTACAAACAGATATTATCAAAAGAAACAGAAAATTACCCATTAATCGAATCTAGTACACAAGTCCCATAGAAATAAGCAAGGAACACTTCAGGAAACAGAAGTTTTTCTGACCCAAAAGTTGGAACTTCCTTCTCTGTTAAAGCTTTAAGTTTCAGCAATTCAAACGGATGAGATTCTCCTTCTTACTAGGATGTAGTTCAGATAAATCCATCCAAACTTCTTATTACTTAAACCATGTGACATGAATGAATAAGCACACCTTGCTCTTGCGATCCCACTGTTCATGCTGTAGATCTATTTGATATACACTACCGCCCTATTCCCAGATTGCAGTTTCTGGAAAACACAGAACAGCATGTCTGGACTGGAAACTGGTGGGAAGCACTCTGTGTCGTGAGGGTTAGGTATTGTCCTAAAGATATCTACATCGTTCATTTTGTGGCTCAAGAGCCTGTCTTTTCTAACTCAGCTCACTACCTGCTGAATTCTGAGTGATTATCAGATATGAAAGGAGGATGAAAGATCATATCTTTATGGCATTAGCCATTTAGTTAAATAACATAAAATTTGTAGTTGTGATTCTGAAGCTCTCTAAGGCCAGACAGTAGGGAGAAAATCTACATTGTAACTCTGAAAATACGAGATTTCGCTTCTCTTTACAGAAAATTTGAAGTGGAGAACTGTTCTTTGGATGTATTCAATGGATACTAAACTTGAAAATACGGAAATAGAAAGGGAAATTAGCTTCTGCATCCTGATAGGTTCCTCTTCTGTTACTACAGCAACCACACTCATACTAAAAATAGACAAGGCACTTACTTCATCCCCCTGTCAGACAACATTTTGCATTTTATTTGGTTTGTACCAGCTGGAACACAGAAACGAAACCCTCAAACAAAATTAAGTCCACAACTGAAATAATAATAATTACATCAAATTCAAAATAACTTAATATACACTAAAATGATTATTTAAAAAAAAAAAAAGCGAAATAATATATTGTATTTGAATGGTATGGAATTGCATTTATTGATGTACATTAGCTGGATAAATTAGATTATATGTATTCCACCACTGCATCAAAGATGAAATTTCATCATGATATATTTTTCAAGCTTCTATCCCATCTATCAGTCAGATTTTCAGACGTCATGCCTAAATTAAGGCATCCCCATTAGATCGTTGCTTTCCTGGGGCAAAATTTTGTAGAAACATTTGGGTGAAGCTGAAATTTAAGTCTCCTCTGGCTTTGGTGGAAGCCGAAATGTTTCTGGGTTTGTTTAGATTAAATTCCAATTCTCCTTCCACAATACTAGAGGGATTCAGACTCAGTGTTCTCCTGAACATCTCTAAAGCATGTAGCCAGCTAATCCAAATTACTATATGATGCATAAATCTGTTAGAAAGCATTTTAAAATTACTGCATCAAATTAAAACCATAGTTAGTAAATTATATATTAATTTATTTTCAAGGAGTAAAAAGTATTCCCATTAGTTCTTCATTACTAACAAAATAGCAATTTTTGAAATTCCTTTCAGAATTTTACATGGATTTTGCTTGAGGAAAGACAGTTCAAATTTTGAGCCTGGCTGGGATCTGTTTTATTGCAGTTAAGCTTTTCATAAAGAAAAGTGAAGAATATGCTAATAACTTCACTGGTTAGTGAGCACCATATGATTGCTCCATCACAGAATATGAAGAGTAGTAATAAAGATTAAATTTTTCAAATAATTACCCACGTAGAAAGAGTATGTTAAAACCATATGTTAAATCCAAACTGAATACACTCATACTCACAGATACAGTGAAGGCCCCACATACCTCTAGCTCCAATAAGCACTCCATCTTTAAGAGCAAAAAGCAATTAAAATATTTCATTTCTTTTTGACACCAATCCTAAAATCAGAGCACACACTATGCAGCATTCCAACATTTTACATTTCTTTCAACTACTATAAATAGCCAGCAGCAAATGAAGATTCTGAAGTCTTTATTTCTTCTTTCTCTTCTTTATTTTACCCAAATTATTCTTAAAATACTTTTAACAGTAACTTTTGTCTACAAAGCAAAATCATGATTTGTCTGTACTACAGCCAACAGGAATTTAACAGATAGTATTCAGTCCAGGAAATAGTAATAGGGAAGATATATCAGTGCTGTCTACATTATGTCCCAGTATGCCCAGTGCTACTTTTTTCTATTACCACAGTAAACACAGGCTCTTGTTTATCACTAGTGAAAATGCATTGCTGATTGTAGTGACTATGTTCAAAAACCATGTTTTGCAGCTAAGAATGTGCTCTATTAAATAGTGTTATTGTATCTTCACTAGTTTCCATGGAAATGTAGAAGGTATTACTTTTGGAGTGATCAATGTAAATTAGCCATAAAAATAAACCAATTAATTATATTATCCACATCTGTGGAAATAATTCTGGAAACCATTAGTTTAGTTAGCCAGTCTCACAGTACATTCATTAGGATTCATATCTGAGGATGTGAATATTGCATCAGAAGACTGAGTATTGTTGTATAGGACCGTGGGCAGCCTAGTCTAGTATTAAATGGGGAGGTTAGTGGCCCTTCCTGTGGCAGGGGTTTGGAGATTCATGATCCTTGAGGTCCCTTCCAACCTGGGCCATTCTGTGATCCTATTGCACAGTACCTTATATGCAGAAAAGGGTATTTTGTTTTCGTTGGACTGCTCATCTTCTCATTCAGTCACCGGTCTTTCTGAGACTTTACGTCTTTACAGGAAACCTGAAACTACAAAGTTCTACTACTACTAATCACCTATGAAAGTTCATAGGTGAGAGAGAGAGATGCTACTAGTAAGAAACAGATGACAGAGGAAAAATTTGCAAATTGGAAATTTTGAAACATTTCAGTGAGTTTTCTTTTTCTAAAAATTGACATGATAGATATGTGGGCATGGCGCAGAAATCAAGGTTATTTTTTGATAATGATGGCTTTCTTTTTCAGTGAGATTTTGTTCAGTTTGCTCTACCACACCATGGTTTCTAAAAGATTCTAATTAAATACTGCCAACCCATCAGATAGAGAAAAAATGTAAATATAAATACATTAAAACAAATAAAAACAAAACAACTGCAGGACAGAGTTAGCAAAGGGCCGACACAGACAATAAAATTTTGCAAAATTGAAGAGTGCCAAAAAGGTAACTCAGATAAATTTTGCAGCTCAAAAATAAAATAAATTAATTGACTGCATGAAGAAATCAGAGAATGCTGAATAAACGAAGATTAGAATTCCAATATTTAAATACATATTATTCTTTATCATGAATTTAATATAATAGAATTTAAAGTATATTAAAGCAGCAATGAGCCACTTAAATGCGCTTAAGAAATTTTTCAGATGGTTAGAATTACTTAGCCTTTAGCAATAACATATACTTCATATGTGCTGGTGATATATCTTTACAGTTTATTGAAGTACGTTCTGTTGTGCTTTCTTGCTAGTGTAATAAATAACCATTGAGGAAATAAGCATTATGTAAAATAGCTAATAGATCAGCTAAAGATTATTACTTATGGGCAAGAAAAGATTTCTTTAGATAAATCTTTGACAGGGAGTAAAAGAAGCAGCAATATCTGAGCCTTCAAATTTCAGTTGCTATAGCAACTGGCTGTATTTTTAGCTATCATAACAACTTTAAAAAATGTAGAGAATATCAGCGCTGGTCTGTACCCCCTTTTTCCAATTTGAAGTCCATATGTTGCTGCCACGCAGAAAATTCTAAACAGTGTTTAGAATTTTCTGCACATACATACATACATAACATTCTGCACATACATACACAAACATAAAATAGCTTGCATGTCATTTTCCCAGCTTGGCCTTAAAGCAGAGGAAAATAATAAATAAAAAGAGGATCACTTTACAGTATCATTTTACCTTCTAATAGGATTAAAGAAAAATTTCACCTAGACCTGTAACCTTCATGGATTTTGCTCCATTTAGAATCAGTCTATTTTTCCTTCTGTAGTCACAATTTTTCCAATCTTTTATCCTTTTAGGTCATACACATTTCATTTCCTATCATTCCCTTCTGACTTTTCAGCTCACAGTAATTTTTCAAGTCTCAATTTATTATGGACAAATAAGGAATTAAAAAGTGGTAATCCACACTACCAAAGAAAATTCCCCGTTACTTTTCTTTTGGATTGGGTGTAAGTAGACAAACTGTTTCTGTTTTAGGAGAAACTGCATAATTTATGGAGAACCTTCTGAAAGACAAGTTGTACTTTAGATTGTTTTCTGCTTCCTTCCTATTTCTGACCCTCACAGTGTGCTGGTATATTGCTGAAATCCTGCTTCCTAACACCTGCATAGAGATTCAAGACATATGCTGATATCAGTCTGTTACTCATTCATGCATAATACTTATGTTAATTTTAGGCTTTATTTTTTTAGAGGATTTATTTGTTTTTAACCAAATCCTTACAGCCCAGAAATCTAAGCTATGGCAAGGCAAGAGCAGAAAATAAGTAGTCTTGCTATTCATAATAGAATCTCCACAATTGCATCATAATCACAGAGAAGGTGAAATTTGTATCTCAAAAAATTGATAGTTAATATCAAGGCAATCATCCCAAGTAGAGTATGATTACTCATCATCAGAATCTTAACCACAGTTTAAACCACAGAATGCTACCTTAGCTGTGGCCTTTCCCTTCAGCACAGCAAAACATCTAATCAAAACAAGATCCTTCGAAACATGGCTGCAGCTAAAATCTGAGGACACAAATGCCTCAGATGAGTGAAGTGGTCTGCTGTCAAAACACTTGCTGCTATAGAAATAACAAGAACTACTGAGTGGCACACGAATCTGCCACAGAATCTGCCCTGTCTAGTTTTAGCCACAGAAGCGTAGGCAGTTTTCCTTTGGGCTTGATCCAGTACTACGAAGGAGAGTTGGTACCAGTTCTTTTCTTTTTTTTTTTCTTCCCCCCCCCCCCCCCCCCACTATATTCTACCTCTACTCATAGGAAAATTGTTAATGAAGGTTTGCCATCTAGAACTAGCAGAAGTAACAATGAAATAAGTCTGTCAGATATGTCTCACCTGACTTTATATTAGTCTATAATCTGTCTGTAGATGGTGACACAGAAAGCAAACTGCATTTTAAGATTGAAGTGTATTGTTTTCTCTCCAGTGTTTATTTTTTAAAAAGATAAAGTGCTATCAAAGTACAAAAGAATATATCATTTACATTCAGTTTTACAGATAGTTATAGAGACTTCTAAATAATTAGAGTAAACCATAGGAATTTATGTTCTGAATTAAAATGAACAGTTATACACTCCAAGGTTGACTATAAATAAAGATTACAGGACGAATGAATGGAAAGTTTGCCCACCATCTTTCAGCTTTAAGCCTTTTGCTTTTCAAATATAGGCCAAACATAAGTCTACAACTACAGCTTGCTACCCTTCAACTATTTTCTGACTTGCCACAAGGATTGAAATATTTTGAAAAGTCATACTTGGCACAAGAAAGTAGGGCAGAAATAGGCTCTTAAGAAATATTATTCAAAGACCATCTCAACTCAGCCAAATTCATCTGTGGAGTTCAGTGAACAACATCGTATAGTAATTATTTGCTGACCTTAAAATGAATTTACTTTGGCATCAGCTCTCATCTGTTTAATTTCTGAAAACAAAATGGAAGTCAAGATTTACTTCTAGGAAACAGTTTCTAAATGCTGAAGAGCAATTTAGGAACTTTCACTGCTCCTACACTGAGTGCTATACCCTTTTCAGCAGGCACTGCTTCTTGGATGAATTCTTACATTTCCAAGCAAATGCTTGGAAAAATATATGCCAGATATTTGTTCATAGATGAGTAATACTGAAAGTAACAGCTGAAAGTAAATCAGTGGAGGAAGACACTAGTTCATCACTTGTGCTTCAGTAAACTAGAAAATAACGTGACCTCAGACTTTATAACACAGTCATACATACAAATATATTTATTTTGAATAATATGATGTAAAATCCATCTAATCACAAATTTGATTTGTGTGGCCAGAAAATGTGAATCTCTATAAGAAACTCCATGATCCTATTCATTTCTTAAGATTTAAAGTCATGCTGCCTATTTAAAATTAGTTTTTGACATCACTGTGTTACTAAGGAGCAGGAGTACCATATGATTTAGGCAAGAAGTCAGAACAAGCATAATGAGGATGACAAATACTCAATATTTTATATTTACAGCAAGCTATTTGCAGTTAGATTTATGCAAAGAAAGAAAATCAGCTCAAAATATGTGTTCAGTGGATTTTAGTAAGTGCACCTGAGAAAGCAGTAATCCACATTTTTAAAGAAGAAAACATTTTTCAAAAGCAGATCTATCAAAATGCCTATTTTTGTCTATTTTACAATGGATGTACACACAATACACTTTTTTTTTTATTTATTTTTTTAATAGGACAATAAATTCCATAGGCCAGGGACCTTATTTTCCCACATCCAAGCCACATCATTAAAATGCTAGCAGCAAAGGTGGCTTTAGTTTTGTGACAGAAGTGGATGGACAGCAGCTCACAGCAATGCTACCTTGAAAAAAATCAATTTCAAATTCTGTAGGGGTCAGAATCTAGATTCTGGCTTTGTTTATCACTTTATCATATCTTTATAGTTTGAAATTGTGTTTATGTAAGAAACTTACAATTAGCTGCTTGTAGTAAAGAATCAAGCTTATTAACTTGATGAAATGGTAACATTCAAAGAAAATCAAACACGAAAAACTACAGTGCTCCATTTATGCTAACTTGTATAGAGGCACAATTTAACTTGAATCAGTGGAGCATACTGATGAGTTGTGAGAACTGATGTTCCTAGTGAGAAGGATCACCAGTTTCCATAGTGCCTGGGTAACTACAGTGTATTTGGGAGAAAGCTCAGCAGTCACCCACAAACAAAACATGCATCTCTTCAACCAAACATCAGGGCAGAAAACTATAGCTTTTTGTCTCATCTTCCCAGCGTAGACATTTGTGACATATTAGTAAAACAGAAAGAGAAGGAAGAAATTAAAATTGAAATTTTACATATAAAGGAGAAGTAAACTATATAACAGTCTGAAACACGACTCTTATGTGGAGTAAGGAAAAACAATAAAACAGAACAATTTACATAAATCACCTCCTTTTGTTTCCTTAAGCCAAGAGAATAAATATATGCAAATGAAAATTCTATTTGTTCTAGAAAAAAAATCTGTGATCCACAGCTGAGTGCCAAATTCACATTTATCAGAGCAGCATGAATCAATGCAGGTTGTTTTGTCTTGCTTCCACTGAATTTTGTTTAAGACTTTGTTTTCCCTTAGTTGTCATGGAAACTTGCAGAGCATATTAAACCAGATAAAGCATTGCTGACAAAAAGAAAAAAAAAGAAAGTTGTTTCTATTCAGGGTGTCTTAATAAATGCTTTTGGAGATATTTAAGAAAGTGTGGTACTCACACAGAGCTTGTTACTATTTAGAAGTGTATTTTATAGAATCAAATGCCCAGCTACAGTTTAGTGAAGTATTTATTACTATTTGCACAATTCAGCAAATCATCATTTTAGCATGTCCCAGCATTTGCAATGAAATGTACCTTCTAGAGAGAAAAGTAAGAAAAAAGAGTAACAAGAAAGAAACTCAGGGAGAAAGGAAAAAAAGACAGAGTGACAGAAACAAAGAAAGACTGAAAAAGAATGAAGCACAAACTCATTGATTCTATTTATAAATTCTATCACCATTATACATAAAACTTCCTTGCCCTTCCAGCATTTCAGAGAAGGTGAAGTAGCCTATTGACATTCCCACTATGAAAAACTCCTGATTCCCTTTTCTCACAGCAAGTTCTTACTCTGACTTGTGAAAGATTGAAGGGTTATAAAACATATGGCTGTCTAATGCTGTCAAGACAGCTGAAGGCTGGAACACTCAAAGTACTCCTGTTAAAACAGTCATGGAACAAAAATGCCATTCAGTCTGCTGTGCTAGATTTTTCCTGAGAGTTGTCACAAACTGGAGTATCCCACATCCAACTAACGTATAATGCCTCTTTCCACAATATGCTTAGCAAAGCCCTTCAGAGCGTGCAATTTATCCATCTGCTTACCCTCAGCATAACTTTCTTACCTCCTTTTTAGACTTCCACTGTGGACAGTCAGGCTAGACATTAGGAAATATTACTTCTCAGAAAGGGTGGTCAGGCACTGGAATGGACTGCCCAGGGAGGTGGTGGAGTCAACAACCCTGGGAGTGTTCAAGGAACGATTGGATGTTGTGTTGAGGGACATGGTTTAGTGGGAGCTATTGGTGATAGGTGAACGGTGGGACAAAAAACAAGGTCTTTTCCAACCTTGGTGATTCTATGATTCTATGATTCCTTTCACTTTTCTTCTGTGTCCAGTGGGGTGACTGAACAAAAGAACAGGCTGTGAAGGAGTGATACTCGCAGAGCTGGGCAAGGTGAAAGCTGGGCACTGAGCAATGAGTGGGTAGCATGAGAAATGTAAGTACCAGCATGCTCGTCAGAACAGCTGAGCATCCTGTGCAAAGTGCTTTGTCACTCCTGCCCCTGGTAGGCAGCTTCTACTACAGTAATCTCTACGAAAGAATCCTAGTAAGCTTTAAGCCACCCCATGATCAGCAGTTTTAGGTCTACTTCATTGTTGTCCTCTGGGTGAGACACTTCTGAGATCATGTATAGCCTCCATGTGGAATTATAAGCAGGAAGCTTTTAGTTATGGATAAGAAATTATATTTCCTACAGGAGATATCCCTGCTGATACTGGCCCTGAAGAAACTTCTCAAAAATGTCACAACCTGGAGAAGATGCAGCCTGATCAAACGTAGATGTGGCATGAGGATGTCATGATGTGGGCTACACTGTGCAGGATTGTAAGGGACACAGTTGCTTTCAAACATTAACCATCATCATGAATTCATCACCCATGAATACGAGGTTACCCTGGAGGACAAGATAATGGGAGGAAAGGCTTCCTTTTGGCATGTCAGATGTGACACTCGTGAAGTGGACATTAGTAGAGAGGTGTTAAGGTCTTAAGAGCACTGCCCAAGGACATCCAATAGCACTGTGCAGGCAGAGGAAAACAAGACGACCCTTGATCAGGTCCCTTAAGCGCAATACAGTCAGTAAGGCCATGCCCTCTTCACTGCAGTGTCTTGCTTAAAGCCAGTGAATTTGAAGCTGGCCTTGATGCTTGCCATTTTCAAAGAAACATTGGGCAAATGAAGCATGTAACTTTACACATAATGCTGCATCTCCAGAGTTAGGAGGCCTTGATCAATACGTAACACATTACTAACTTACTCTCCACAAGAGTACTTGCACACTTAGATAAAAAAAAAAAAGCCATCTCAGAGAAAGCCATCTCAGCTGAGAATGTCTGATTCCAGATTTAAGACCATCTACACACCAAATGCCCATGCAAAATTAAGAAACCCTAAATATCAATTTCTAAATGGGGAAAAAATAAACTATGTTCTTTTTAAGTTTTAACTTTTTAAGTTTCTTTTTAAGTTTTTTTTAAGTTCTTTTTAAGTTTTAACATTTATATTGACTGTAGTATAGTATTTGTATGGATAAAAACAGAACTGGACTGTTAAGTACTAATGAACTTTTTAAAATGTAAAAAAATAAATAAATAATTAAATTAAATTAAATTAAAATCATAGCAATATATACCATATATATAATAACAATATATAACAATAACAACCTGTTGCTAGCAGTATAAGAAGCCCCTTATACCATGGAATATGCTCATGCAAAGATGAGTGGCGATTTATTGCAATGACAATCTATGAAATCATACATAATAGGACTTAAATCTCACTATACCTTCTAGGTTGGGATCAAATCCCATGTTTTCTTACTATCTGTATTAGAATTATAAAGTTTTCGAAATTGAAACATGGAAGCTATGTCTCAAAGTTAGTAACTAACTTACAATCCATTTATAAAATAAAGAAGAAAATTAATGCAAATTTGTGAAGACTCTAGCTACCTAGCTACAAAGTTCTCATCAGAAGTGTAGTATCCTGCAAAGGAAGTATTTGGTAATGATGGAAGTATTAAAACTCATAATTACAGGATGCAAATAGATGGCATTTAAATTACTTGGAAATTAGTATAGGAGACTGCTTGAATTCTGAGTTGCATATCCCTGGCATAGATACTTTAATTATATACCCATCGCTTGTTTTTCCAATATAGGCTGTGCTCTCAATTAGCACAATTAAAAACAATTTAGAGCACTAGGATAATGCAGATGGCAACACTTGCAACTTACCACCAGCGAGATTTTGTCATTGCTAATCTGAAGTTCGCCATATGCTCATAACACAAGTTTTAAGATTCATTCAGGATTTCTGAGGATATTTGGATTTCACAGAAGAACAGAGGCAGCATAAACACTGCTTTTAGCTGTTTGCCAACTGAAAAGTGGGGACTGGAATGTGGCCTCATGGTCTGCCTAACTGGAATTTGAAGTCTGCCCATGACAGACAGCGGACACCAGTAGTCCTTAAGAGAAGTAAAGACTTACTTAAAATTGCTACTCTCCTATGCCCTGGCTGTTCTCTGAGTTAATATGCAGTGTGTTAGCAGAGCAGACATCTGAATTTCTTTTTCTGGGTGGAGGTTTTAAGCCACTGAATACTGTGCTCTAGCTCTCAGACTTCATTGAAGGCTAAAGTTACATTCAAATTTTATTATTCTTAATAATGCCTGTCTCACATTCATGTCATCAAATAATTATTAGTAATATTTTTGCAGTGAATGCCAGGTGTAATTTGGATCCCATAAACAAAAATACATACTGCAGACAGTGTTTTAGTGGGGAATATAAACAGTTTATCTGCATACAAATTCATGGGCTAGTCTCTGTCTATAATAAAGAAAACGTAAACTAGGGAAAAAGTAAAACTATAGTGAAACACCTGCTTTATTTGCATACTTATCTAATTTTCATAGAGTTCCGAACAGAACAAAAGATATTCCTCTGCAAATAATTCAATACCCTATTGAAGTGGAGATGAATATGAGTTACATTCCGTATTTCGTAGACAATTCTCAGTTTGTAAACTGTGAACTGACAAAAAATTACCTTATAAAAGAAACCTTCAAAAAATGCAAAGCAGCCTAGAAAAAAAAAAATCTTAAACACAATTTGCTTCAGACTACCTTTACAAATAATACAAACAATTGTTCAGAATCTGAAATTCAGATTATGCTCAACACGAATCACATGACAAATCTCAGTTCTTTAATACCATAAACTGCGTGTGTTGCAAATAAGATCTTATTTAGCCACATTTCTCAAAAAACTTCCAGAAATTTCTTCATTTTTACCCTTTCAAGCTTGAATGCATTTAGTGTAACTTCTCCTTGTGCTGACTTGTGAATATATAAACGAAATGCAAAATTAATATAACTTTCCTACATGTGATCGACATACTTGAAGTGGTCATTAGACAGCATTCTTTATATCTCTAAAAGGGGAAAAGATTTAAGTTCACACCAGAATACAAATGCATTAAAATATGAAAGCACATATATATTAGCGGATTCTATTTTCAATATAATTGTCAAATAGAAAAAAAAAAAAGAAAGCATTACAATATCTAAATTGGCATCCTGTTACTCCTCTGCTAAGACAAATATTTCTTTCACATTTAAAACTCAGTATGAAATAGTATTTGTGTATATTAACTAAAAATAAAAACATAGCTGCTCCAGCCTGAGAGACGCCCAAGGACAATTTCAGAGATCCTGCTATTTTCTTATCAAATAGCTAGTTAATCACTTCAACTTTCCATTAAGTTTTTATTAATGCAAAAACTAAGTGTAACTGAAGAAGAAATAAAAAATATTCTGTTACAGGAATAGAACTCTGAACATGATTGATTAAAACCACTGCAGGTTATTTACTTTGGATTCACCAGTGTTGAAACAAGCTTTGCAATCTTTATAATGTAAGAACTCTCCAAAACACAGTATTCTGTTTTTTAAGTATTTAATTTAGAACTATTTGAATAATAAAAATGCTACTGAGAATGTGGCAGGGGAATCCTTCCAATAATGTTTAACATTATCTAGGATATGAACATTTTTTAACCCTTCAGGCAGCTGCAATGATTACTGTAGCTCTGATAGTTGCATAATTCATAGCAAATGGCAAATGATGACACAAGCCCTACTACCAGCTCTTGTTGTAAATCCTAAATGATTAATTCTTGTAACAGATTTACTTAAAAATAAAATAAGTATTTCTCTGAAGGGGGAAAAGCAAATGAAAAGGAAGGAAACTGTATGCAGAAAACTTAAGATGCGCAATCTACTCATATCAAACTCTACACTGAATTTTTCCTGTAATCTACACAAGCCAGAATACTAATATGCTTTTAACTTCTATGATCATTCAAATCACTTTGCTAACTCACTGGCAGATTTCTGAGCCAGATGGATGTGGATCAAGAATGTAGAAACATATGGCAGAAACAGTAACCAGTACCCCCCTAGATGCATAAAATGACTTGTTTCAAAAATCCAGTTTATAGATAGTCACTCTTGTGAGTTTCTTATTTTTGAAAGGTTGAGTTTTGCAGGACTGTTATTTTTCAGAAATCATGGCTTTAGAATAACTTTTGACAATTACTTTGTCATGTACGCCTCACTTCTCTATTTGCAGCTCAGCCCAGCAAGCTAACTCGACAGGTTGCTACCTAATTCATCTTCACTACTGAATGGGAAAAGCCAGTGTACTCTCCTGCTAATTCCTTCTCCAATGTCATTCTCCTGTCCATCCAAGTATTTTTTCAGGTCCAGCTTTGGGAAAATGAACCCTTCTCACCTGAGTGGAACCAGAATGCTCTTCACCACTGATGGGCATATGAGATGGCACAATTATTCTGTTGTACCACTCTGTGTTCATAGGAAGCTTTCTGCACTGGCAGCTCCAATAGAGCAGATTGCAACAAAGTTAAAGGAAAGTGAGAAGTAAAATGTGGTGTGAAGATGCGGTGAGCTAGACTTTACCCTCCCTTTGCTCTAACACTGCAGTGATTTCATCACTTTTGTTGTATGGTTGTAAACAGTAATATTTAAATATAACATTACTTCCATGGTTTTGCTGTAACTACAGATTTGTTCCTTTAATGTTTCTTTTTTGATTTAACTGGCAAGTTGAAAAAAGCTGTTCCCTCAGGGATGGCATTTTGAGGAATGGAACATAACTGAGCCAAATATGGTTCTAGTGTTTGACATTAATTTACATACTTTTGGGCATTAGTATTAGTAATGTTTATGAGGAAATCACCTTAAACCAGGCATGTCCAACCCACTCCGCAGCTACTTCCTGCCTCACGCTATTGTGGTGGGGGTTCTGCCCTGCCAAGCAGCCCAGCCTGGCCCCATGTCCATTCCTATCACTTAGCGACAACCATACAGTGTTGTACCATTACTGCCATCTGGGTTGAAACCGGGAGACAGAGAGGGTGCAGTGCAGTGCCAACTCAAGTTATGGCAAACAACTTCATGCATTCTGATAAACACAGTCCTGTGAACAGTAAAAAATATGCAGTTGTGTTTTCCATTTAATAAAGGAATTTGAATATAGGTTTCAAGATGGCTTAAAATTCCAATTTCTTGCTATATTTATGATTCCCTTTCAGTTAAGACAAATACATTACCTGCAAATTTTCAAATTCAATGTATAGACTCGCAATCAGATAGTCAACTCAAAGAAAAATCTGATCACCTCTTTACTAGATTTTTATAGGACCTCTCTTACCAGAGAAAGAAATCCCTTACTTTACAATCATGTTTTATATGTCATCACTTTTGGGCAGTACGGTATGTACATTTTTGAACAACTGTTTTCACGGATAAAGTATAGGAAGAGTAAAATGTCATCAAAAATCTCTGACAAGCACCTTGAGAATTACAACCACTTCCACTGAACCAGACTGATGCATTAATTTCACAAAAATGAGGTCAAATGCCCCATTAGTTTTGTGGCTTTGTTGCTATATTTTAATAAAAAAATATTTTTAAAGAAAGCTTTTTGATTATATGCATTAAATATATTACACATTATATCCATGGCCCAAGACAGTTCCTCTTCACTCAGCACTCAGCCTAGGCAAGCCAAAAGATTAGATGCACATGCCTCAAACAGTTGTAGCCACAAGGCTTTAAAAATGACGTTGAAATATGATTAGGTTCTGGCATGTTCCTTTAATCTTATTATATGAAAATGGCCAGGCTTAACACTTTAAAGTTTTCAGTGCAGTCTACAAACAAGGTACATAATGGTAAACATATCCATTTTCTTTCCATTATTATGATACAAAAGGCAAGTTTCCAAGAGTATAGAATTACAATTTGCTAGAAGTTAATTACATGTTACCTAGATTTTTTCTAATTGACTTGATTCTACAAAGCACAATGTTGTATATGAGCTGCAGATGTTCTTTCTGAAGTCAGTGTTAAATATCTTGTGATTTTGGACGTTCATACAAGTAGCTCACGAGCTGAAAAAACAGGATGGTATATTCACATGATTACTTCTACAGTAAGCAGGATTTGCATGTATGCAGAAAGTATGCAATCCCACAGAAAAGATTTAATGCATTGAAAGCTTTGAGGAAAGGAGTCCAGATGTTTCCAAACATAATTTAGAGAACTACGTTCGTCATTTGGGCATTCAATATGATAAAAAGATAAGTGAATTCAGGCCTCTTTCCTGCCAGTTTAGTACTACATGTATAATGCTGTTCATGGTTTAAGCAAAATGATAGGCTTTTCACAGCTGTAATACAGCCAGTCTTTTTTTTTTTTTTTTTGGTGGGGGGAAAAAAAAAAGAGTAAAAAATATTAGAACAAAGAATCCCAGATAACAAGGTTAAAGCGCCTTCTTGAACACCTTTTCCAGACAGCTCATAGTAATTATTTGCCCCTCTGTAATTTCATGTGTAGTATACCACTGTTTTCACCAAGTACAACACAACTATAAAAATGCAAAATTACATATTTTATTCAACAGAATGCCTCTATGTAACCCATAAGAGCTTTTTACTACCTCTGTTTGTGCCATCAGTATAACCAGTGGTCTCCAGCACACAGCACAGACACTCCTATTATATCATGCATGGTTATTTTTCACATAGGTTCTCAAGGCAGATGTTCAAATAATCTGTATAATTCCGTCAGAGACTGCATATTAAATTATTGCCTTCAGTTTGATATCGCTAAGGGAAATTACTGCTTCACAGGTAAGAACAGATGGATTAATACATTCGTACCACCTCTTCTACTTTTTCCTTAATAATATTTAATTAAAAAAAATAAAATAAATTTCTCAGGTAATGATGATACAGGGGAAAAAAAAAAAAAGATCAACAGCTAGATAAGCTGATGCTGAAAATGTGAAAATGCAATAAACCTGTAGTGTAGAAAAGAATGGATTATTGTTTCTTTAATCAAGTGGCTTATTGATGGAAAATAATGATTTGTCAAGATCAATACTAGGTCTGTGCTAGGCAGTAATAAAAAAAAGTCAAAGTCTAGGAATTATTAAAAAGGGAAAACAAACAAAAACCCCCCACATCATTAACTTATAGCAAAAAGTATTATGCCTATAATCCCCTTGAAAACTGTACGAAACTCAGAAAGAATATAAAAGAACTGCAAAAAGTCAAGCAACAGGAAGTAATGCTTTTCTTAAGAACAAGTGGGTAGCATAAAACCGTTCAACTTAATGACAAAAAGCTAGAAACCTACAAAATCATAAACTGCATGGAGATGGTACAAAGCTGTCTAGACTATTCACAGCCTCTGTCTACACATGTCAAGAAAATGATCAACTGAGAGACACAGGCCCAAAACAAACCAAATGATGTGATTTAATGTACAGTGCTATGCTGAACTGTGCAACTCCTAGTCAGAAGACACTGTGGATGCAGAAAGTTTTGCAGTTTAGAAGGAAGGAAATGCAAGGAGAAATATTAAAAGTTACTAAAGAGAGAACCATATCAATACTAAACACACAAATACATAAATTAGATCAAGCTCAGGAAATCCTGTAAACCAGGGTCTAGTCAGAGAGCAGAAGAATTCCTTGAGAAAGCCTAATTCCAGCTTATTTTGTTTTTTATTCCTCTTCAGGTACCAGTGCACGCCCCTTTTAGGTCATAATATCCTGCTACATAGATCCCTGCTCTGAACCAGTATGACCATTTTCACATTCTAAACCTTTCCAACAGACAATGATCAAGTTTGACCAAATTTATCCAGAGAAAGATAAATCCCTACAAGATAGAATTAAAAACTAAACAAGGAGATAGAAAAGGATCTAAGAAAGTAGATCTGTGTCTAGTGCAGAAAATACTAACGTCTAGTACAATCAAACCTCAGCTTTGTTACCTGGTCATTTATAGGGCAAGCAATAAGAGGAAAATCATCTATGCTTAAACATTCCTTTCACTGGGGAGAGTGACTCAAGAGCTGAGAAGTTTCCAGTGACAGCTTTAACTAGCTAGAGGTCTGCCTTTTATTGATGGGTATAGATAAAACAGAACAATGACTGAGATACAGCAAAGCACCTGCCAGTGATGCAATCGTCAGAACATTCACACGGGAACTAGGAAAACATTACCAGGCACTGAGTTGCTGATCTCACTTGTGTTTTAGTAGGGTGTGAATAATGCAATAGCTAGGCAGACAAGCTAATAAGTTGCTGCATCTGAAATACTGCTGCAGTGAGAGACATGAATATTAGCAGCAGCACAGCACTGCCTGGCTGCTGGATGTACGCTGGTTTGCTTTCAACACTCAAGAGACGGGGAAACAACTGGTATGGAGAAACTCTGAATATTTCACATTCCAGATGTATTTCCAGACTACCAGACTGTTTACAGACTTACTTATCTCCCTCTAATGTGAAAAATTTTGACAGGTCTTGGGTTATTTCAGTAGAGATCTGGGCTTCCTTTTGAAGCTTTGGGGACTGGTTCTTGTCTGAAAGTTCTGCACTTTTGACAGGTTAGTGCAATACACCTACACCTATTTTTATGGACTGTAACACTGTCAAACAGGAGCTCGCTTCTCTTTTTGAGATGTAAGAATGCACATAATGAAAAAAAGGGAATCTGCAAACACGTGCATGAGCACAGCTACCCTAAAGGTAACATTTTTCTTTCCCTGACTGCAGACATATGATGCTATTCCAGTATACTCAAAGAGAGTTGCTACCACTGAGAATTACAAAAGGCATTCTTGCCAAAAATAAAACTGAAATATGGATATCAAAAGATATTTTTAAAATTCAGTTAAACAAATGGAGTAGTTGTCACAAGAATATCTCGCTAGAAAGTTCTAACAGATAATGGTATCTGCTATCTTAACAAATAGTTTCTCACATTTACTAGCACCATGAGATTGCTTTTTATATTATGGCTCATTTTGGAGGTTCTTTGCTCTAGGTCCTTTTGAGGTCTGTGCTGCTGTCAGAAGCCAAGATCTCTAACAGCTGCTGCCAGCTCTGTGCAGTTTGTTTAAAACAAAGAGGATGTTGCTTAGCAACATCACATCACACGTTTGGTACCCTACAGTATCTCGCATTCCTAACTACTCTGCACATCCTCACAACTTAAAGGGACACTGACAAGTATGTACACAAAAAGTGTACTTAATTCTCTTTCCCCCCATAATTAGATATATGAGGTGAGAGAAGAAAAAAAATTGAACTTACTATCAAAAACACAATTACTTGAACTTCATTTTTAGCAATGTTTAATTTTTATCCCAAATCAGTAATATCTGCTTTGAACTGCAACAAGACTGATATTTAGCTTAACAACAGTATAGTAAACCTTCATAAAGAGTTTTAGTTAAAAATATATATTAAAACGTGTAAGTTGCTTCAAAAGTAATACCTCCCGTTTATTTCCATGGAAATTGCAACAGATACAAAGAGCACAAGAACAACATTTGATAGAACAAAGTCTCAGCTAAAAATCATTATTTTTCAACACAGTCACCACCATTAGCTATGCATTTTCCCAGCAACAAACAAGAGCCTGCATCCTATGAACGTAAAAATCTGCACCAGTGGAGGTAAACCATTGGCACCACCAACCCCTCACTGTACTTACATCCACTGCTTGGTCTCCATAAATGTTCAGTAAGCATCAATGAATGTCAGTGAGTGCCATCTTTTTCTGCATGGCGAAATTCAGTCACACCTTTGCTCTGTACATACTTCCATGTCAGATACCATTTTGTCAGACTACCCCTTTGCTGCCATAGAATCATAGAATTATGAAGGTTGGAAAAGACCTCCGGTCAACCGTCCACCTATCACAAATATTTCCCCTAAACCATGTCCCATAGTACAACATCTAAATGTTTCTTGAATGCCTCCAGGGTCGGTGACTCCACCGCCTCCCTGGGCAGCCCATTCTAGGGCCTGACCACTCTCTCAGAGTAGAATTATTTCTTAACGTCCAACCTGAATCTCCCCTGGTACATTCCCTCTATTCCTATCCTTAGTTACACGGGAGAAGAGGATGACTCCCACCTCAACACAACCTCCCTTCAGGTAGTTTTAGAGAGCAAGAATGTCTCCCCTGAGCCTCCTCTTCTCCAGACTGAACAATTCCAGCTCCCTCAGATGCTGCTCATAAGGCTTATGCTCCAGAACCCTCGCCAGCTTCATTGCCCTTCTCTGGGCACACTCCGGGGCCTGAATGCCCTGTAGTGAGGTGCCCAAAACTGAGTACAGATCTTGAGAAGCAGCCTTACCAGGGCTGAGTACAGAGGGACAACCACATCCCTGCTCCTGCTGTCAACTCTATTTCTGATACAAGCCAGGATGCCATTGGCCTTCTTGGCTGCCTGAACACACTGCTTGGTGACATTCAGCCAAGCATCGACCAATGCCGCCAGGTCCATTTCTGCCACACAGTCTTCCATCCACTCTGCTCCAAGCCCATGGCATTGCCTGGGGTTGTTGCAGCCAAAGTGCAGGACTCAGCACTTGATCCTGTTGAACTTCATCCTGTTGGGTTCAGCCCAGCTATCCAGCCTGTCCAGACCCCTCTGTAGGACCTTCCTACCCTCAGGCCGATCAACAGTTCCTCCCAACCTGATGCAAACTGCAAATTACTGAGGGTGCACTCAGTGCCCTCCCCCCACTAGCTCAGGCTGCCCCAGGGCCCCATTCAACCTTGCCTCAAGCACCTCCAGAGATGGGATATCCACCCCTTCTTTGGGAAGCCTGTGCCAGGGCCTCACCACTCTGAACAAAAAAATACCCCCTAGAATCTAACCTAAATCTCCCTTCTTTTAGATTAAAACCATTTTCTCTGGTCCTTTTGCTATCAGAACATATAAAAAGTTGTTTCACCATCCTTTCTATAAGCTCCCTTTCAGTACTGAATTCTCCAATGATGTTTCCTTGGAGTCTTCTCATTTCCAGACTGAACAAGCCCAGTTCCTTCAACCTTTCTTCATGGAGAGGTGTTCCAGTCCTCTGATTATCTTTGTGGCTCTCCTCTGGACCCGCTGCAACAGCTCCACATCTTCCCTGTATTTGGAGCCCAAGTACTCCAGATGGGACCTTACAAGGGCAGAGTAGAGGGAGACAATCTCCTCCCTTCTCCCTGCTGGCCAGCACTCTTTTGATGCTGCCCATGATACCGTCAGCCTTCTGGGCTGCAAGTGCCTGCTGCTGGCTCATATCCAGCTTCTTGTCCACCAGAATCCTCCGAATCCTTCTCTGTAGGGCTGCTGTATTAATCCCAAAGCGTCATGCACCTAGCAACTCATAAGCACCTAGATCTGGGTGTTCAAGTTCTAGACATGTCACAGTGGTATTGCCTTCCCTTGTGCTTAATAAACTTGTTTCCATCCCCACAGACTTCTCAGAATTTCTCAGAGTTGATGTAAGGCCTACTAAAGTCAGCCAGCATACTTATGAATTTATAAATCATGCCACTTCACAGTGTCTCACTGAAATTTCTATAGAAAAAGAACAATCATCTTTACTGTTAAGTTGCTTTATCCTTTATTGGGTTTCTTTATTAAGTTTCTTCATTTCATACAGTGCCACGTCTCTGGCTATTCTCATTCACCCTTGTTATCTGATTTACAATTCTCTTCATTTTTTCCTTTTATAAATTGATCTTTTCTCCTCTTTATTTTATACTCTCTTGCACTTCTGTTAAGAAAAAATAATGAGGGACAGCTGTGCATAAGTTTAATGCAAGTTCATTTCTAGCTATGTTTCTATTGAACTCAAAACTGAATGCGTACTAGTTGCAATTGCGTCAAAACTGAAGCTGGTACTGCTCTGGAAATGTCTGGAAACAGTATTTGTTTTTTTAGAGGCTGTTCACAGCTATTCAGTCTCTTACTAAGTCACAACATAACATTATAATCCATATTCCTTTCAATTTGAATTCATTACCCAAGATTTTCTTCAAAACAGGAACTCAGCTGAAACTTATGACTTCCTGCAATCAGCTTTCTTAACAATTAATTAGAAATATCTTAAAAATTCCTGTTATTTCAAGGAAACTCCTTCTAAGTGAATGTCCTTGAGGGAAATCCAGAACAGAAACAAGAAATGAGAAAGGTACTAGGAAAACCAAAAAGAATAAGGAGGAAGAAAGACATTAGAAGAGGTGAGGAAAACTACTCTGCTCTAGAGACAGATGAAGCAGAATGTGGTAGATGAAAAAGAAAAAAACTACCACAGAAAAATAATGAAAGTTATAAAACATCATTACCACCACCACGGTTAGCTTTTTCTAGTACTCACTTGTGCTTTTTTGCTTTTGAATTTATTTACTGCAACGGTACAAGAGGGGGTAGGAATATACAGGATAGCCTTCAACGATGATAACAATACTTCCAGGTCTGTTAAATTACTTTTCTATTATTTATTTATTCATTCCCTGTGACATGTTCACATTTTTATAGTACATCTTTATAGACAAATGCAAATAAAGTTATGCATTTGTGAAGGTATCAGTCATTACACTTGTAATGTAATGTAATTATATGTATATAATGAATTGCCATTTGGGGAAATATTTTGCTTCAGAAGTTCATAACCTTTTTATATAATTTATGACCAACTAAATCAAAAGGTAAAGCTACATAAAATCACTCTATATGTTAGCTAAGGTATGGACTTAAAACATTTCTTTTTTGGCATGCATAAGAAATACTCTACTTTCACTTCTCCTGCTTTTTTGTGAGCTATAGTCTGTATCTAAGCTAGATTTCTATCTTTTTGTAACATTTAAAATTACACAAGTAACAACTTTTCTTACGGTATTTCAGGTCCCTTAAATTGTGACTATCAGAATAATATTTCTACACATTGCATACAACTTTACATACTTATTTTGAAAAGCTTTAATGTTAACTATCATGAAGCCACTGTAAAAGAAAGCAAGGGGATTGCTGTCACTCTTGTTCATCAAAGCCCCATTCACTTCTTCAAATAATTTAACAGCAATAGTTTGCATTTGTCTATTTTTTGTTTCTTTGTTGTTGTTGCTGTTTTTAATAATCATTAATTTGAGAAATTAAAAAGGTATATCCTAGAACCTTATGAAACAAGATTGCTGAGAAAAACACTGAGAAAGTGGACTGAAGCACTACTTGGCTTTCTAAATTTTCTTCTCATATCAGAGGTCTGGAAAGTGAGAATTGATACCTCCTAGAAGGAGTTCAATGTTCAATGGAACAATGAACAAACTGTTCAGTGGAACCTCTCCCAGAAACAGCCATTGAGTTCCTCACCCTTAATAGAAAATCAGCAAGCACAGATCAGCTCTCAGATCTACATTTTGTATCTATCTCCTTCCTCTTCACCTCTGCTTGCTGTCAGTACTAGGTCTTGTCCTCAGGGCAACAATGCTCTAATTTGTATTTTACTGCAGTCTTTGTATGCACTAATACAAGGTCAGTACTCCCTCTACAGATAACATCAGTATGAGGAAAATGTAAAGATTTAATCTGTCATCACATAGCGCACAGGAACAAAAAATTCTGTAGAAATACAGATTTAAATAGGATTCTGTTCAGTCTCTGACTTGCCACATCTTATATTTCCCCAATGCAATCTGCAGCAATAAATTTCATTACATGCAACTTGAAACATTCAAATTAAATACACCATAGCACTTCTGCTGGAAGAATCTAGCAAAAATCCCAGGAAATCCTTTATAATTTTTGAAAACAAGCCAATCCCTAAGGCTTTCTCTGCATTTTGGTCCATTCCATAATGATTATGTCACAAGAGTGCTCATGTCTAAGATAAAAATTTTCTGCATGATGACCAAAACAAAAACAAGAGAAAAAGAGGAAAAAAAGACTCACAAAGAAAATCAGGAGAAAGAATTATATATTTGTTCTAGCAAATCTCTATTGCATCTACTCAAGTTTCTCCTCCCCCTTAGTTCTTTAACATTAGGAAGTGATTAGCCCTCAGAAAGTTGTAAATTTGCTAAAAAAAAAAAAAAAAAAAAAAAAAAAAAAAAATTATCAATCTCTTTTTTTTCCAATCCTAATCAGATTCTCCAAGGAAAACTCAAGCTTTTAAATGTTATAATGTCAGTATTTGACAGCTGTTATGAAAAGTTGTCATATCTCTCTTCTTTGCACATCACTGAATTAGTAATGTGTCAGAAACAACTGCTACATCAATATGATACGTAAGAGGGCTCTGATAAAAGTTCAGAAGCCTTATCTGTATTAATGAGAAGAGGTTTGTTTCTAATTTGTCATTTGAGCTACCTGCTAAATGAACAATTAAAGGAGATTCTTTTCTTCAGCTACATCAATTACATGTGCAGTTACAGACAACACTTTATTGCTGTTCATAGGACATTTGTCTTGTACTTGAAGAAAAGCCATTTCGAGGTGGTGCTCAGGGACATGATTTGGTAGAGGGTTGTTAGTTAGGGTAGTATGGTTAGGTCATGGTTGGACTCGATCATCTTTTGGTTGGACTCAGGTCTTTTCCCACCTGATTCTGATTCCTTATAGGAGAGGTGCTCCAGCACTCTGATCATCTTAGTGGCCCTCCTCTGGACCCACTTTAGGAGCTCCATGTCTTTCCTGTGCTGGGGGCTCCAGGCCTGGACGCAGTACTGCAGGTGGGACCTCACAAGAGCTGAGTAGGAGGGGGACAATTACTCTCTCCATCTCCCTGCTGGCCATCTCTTTTTTGATGCAGCCCGGAACACAGTTGGCTTTCTGGGCTGCAAGCGCACACTGCTGGCTCATGTCCAGCTTCTTATCTGCCAGGACCCCGAAGTCCTTCTCCACAGGGCTGCTTTCAATGAGTTCTTCCCCCAGTCTGTATGAATACCTGGGATTGCCCTGACCCAAGTGCAACACCTTGCACTTGGACTCATTAAACCTCATTAGGTTTTCATGGGTCCACTTCTCCAGCCTGTCCAGGTCCCTCTGGATGGCTTCTCTTCCTTCCAGTGTATCAACTGCACTGCTCAGCTTGGTGTCATCCACAAATTTGCTGAGGGTGCACTCGATGCTGTCATTGATGAAGACATTGAAGAGCACTGGTCCCAAGACCAACCCCTGAGGGACACTGTTTGTGACTGGCCTCCATCCTGAAACAGGACCATTAATCACAACCCCTTGGCTGCATCCAGCCAGCCAGTTCCTAATCCATTGAAAAGTCCATCCTTCAAATCCATACCTCTCCAATTTAGAGAGATGGATGTGGTGAGGGACCATGTCCAAGGCTTTGCAGAAATCCTGGTAGATGATATCCATCATCTTTCCCCTATCCACTGAAGCCATCACTCCATCGTACAAGTCCACCATATTGGTCAGGCAAGATCTGTCCTTGGTGAAGCCATGCTGGCTTTCTCGAATCACCTCTTTGTCTCATATGTGCCTTAACATAGCTTCTAGGAGGATCTGCTCCATGATCTTTCCAGGCACGGAGGTGACATTCACCGGCCTCAGTTCCCTGGGTCTTCCTTTCTCCCTTTACTAAAAATGGGAGTAATGTTTCCCTTTTTCCAGTCTCTGGAGTCTTCACCAGACAGTCATGATTTTTCAAATATGATGGAGAATGTCTTGGCAACCCCATCAGCTGTCTCTTTCAGAACAATAGGATGGATATCATCTGGCTCCATGGACTTATACACATTCAATTTCATGAGGACTCGGGCTAAGCAGAAGTAAGCAGAAGTGCAGAGTTTGTGTATTTTTTCAAAAATAAAACAATGATTCCTGTTCAATTTTCTGAAAGAAGGTTTGTGATAACTGATCTTGACTACAGGGATGGATTTTCCTGTACCTCTGTTTAAGGATTTCATGCGGAATTTTTTGTTCACATTTCTTTTTTATTAGCTCTAGCTAAGGGACTAAAACCTAACAATTGCTCAGCGTATTACCTATTTTGGATTCCACTATCAAGCTCTTAGTTAGTCACCAGGGGGCTCTTTTAGTGTAGTGGCCTTTTAGTACCTGAAGGGGGCCTACAGGAAAGCTGTGGAGGGCCTTTTTATAGGGGCGTGTGAAGGTAGTGAGACACTAGAACAGGTTGCCCAGAGAGCTTGTGGGTAACCTCTTCCTGGAAGCATTCAAGGCCAGGCTGGATGGGGCTGTGAGCAACCTGGTCTAAGAGGGAGGTGTCCCTGCCTACAGCAGGGGCATTGGAACTATTTCATCGTAAAGGTCCCTTCCAAACCAGGGACCTCTCTACTGAAATCTGGAAAAGATGTTTCACTGTAGAGGTTACTGTGGATTAGTGTTTTAGTGCTACAACTTATGCTGGCCTCAGACAAAAGAAAATTTGGGAAGTTGAAGGAATACTCTTATTTTCATGGTAGGAATTACTACACTGCAGAGTCTCTACTGAGTGAATTCAACATATTGGCCAATGTTACCACATTACCAATACTTCCATCTTACCACTGACATACTCAGTGTATGCAATTAAATTTAGCATGAAATAAACCAAGTTTTATGTTGTGCCTGATTTAAAGATTTGTATTCCCTTCTTTATGCACTAGATATCTTGAGAAGTGCAAGTAAACACTTAACAACAAAATCCCAGTCTTAATGAACTGCATGATCTTTGTTAAAGAAAAGTCCGTTAGCATTTATTTTGTAATTGCACATCTCCATGTCATCTTAATTAGCTGCTGTAGAGCAAACAAAGGTGATGACAGTGCCTTTATTTAAGAAATAGACGCTATAAGAAAAGATATCAAAGAGGAATTAACTCACCCCAACAACAGTTTTGAGAAAGGGGTGAGCTGAGAAATGCAGCCTTCTCCTGTTCGTACTCCTGTGCTGCAGGAGAAGGGTGGGGGGAAGAGGAACCTGCACCGATTCAGACTGAACACACACACCAGAAGAATCACTGAGACACGGTGTGACTCTACCCCCCACTCCAGGCACGCACATGCTTGCATATTAGTTCAGGCTGTGACCTTGGAATTCCGCTACAGCTGCAGATAATGATTTTTGGTTCAGCCTATTTGTTTCTCAGCATGATTGGTTCAAAATAGCTCACTACCACCTCCTTCCGATTTGTTATAATTTAGTTCTTTAATTACAGCACAGTGCTCCAGCAAGTAGTAATCTCAAGAGAAATAATCATCATATTGCATTTGGGTTACGTTAAAGTACTCAGATGTGCTGTACTTTCAGTTATCTCTAACTTTTTGCTTGTTCACATAATAAATACTGTGGAATGGGCATGTTGCCTTTAAACAGAAGGTTCTATAGAGAGTTTAGTTAACTGAGCATGGTTTCCATTTGCTCATAATTTGTACATATGTAACTGAAAGACTATTTTTTTGCACCCCGGTTGTGAAAATATAATGACAACCTAGCTCAGACTAGGTAGCAGTAAAGAGAAATCTATTATGTCAAGACAAAATTTATTCTTGTTTTTCTCTCATAACCATTGTCCCTAAAGTGATAATTTTCTTAAAAAGAACTTGTTAATTAAAATTAATGTTATTAAGAATAAATAAGATAGCATAAAAAATAAAATATTTTAAGTTTCATGTTAATATTCTGACTAATGCTAAATATTAGCTTACTAATGTTAATTATTATATTAGTTAACTAGTTCATGTAATGTGAAAATCCTATTCCTCATCTAGAATAAGGTTTCACAAAATATCAAAACATTACATCATCCAGGTCACATCGTATATTCCATATTACGTTCTTTTATTGTATGCATGCCAAAGTATTGGTGAAACAGAGATAGAGGACTGCAAGAGAACACATGTAAAACAAAGGACACACCTGAAAAGGAAAAGATGGAAACATCAGCACTTTCATTTAACTCCACTTTAAAATATGTTAGTAGGATTATCCTACTGTTACTTGTTAAGATCAAGTGCCTTAGGTTATAAACGTCAAGATATTTGCATAGTAATCATCAACGGCTTTATTAATCTACAAACAAATTTCTAGGTGATTCACTTTCAGTAATCTGAAGTTTTGGACACTAACAGAAGCAAAGGAGATATGAATGGGTGAGGATTATAGCAATCACATTTTTGGTTTTAAAAAAAAATTAACCTGGTGGATTACCATTTCTCTCTTACAACAGACCACCACTCCTACATACTCGTGTACTCTAACCAGAACTCCAGAATTACTGCTTACTGGAGAATTTTGTATTTCATCTTGGTTCAACAATGAATGGGGGTAAAACAAAACAAAACAAAACAAAACCCCAAACAATAAAAAAACCAACTTCCAAGAATGCACAACTGAAGAATATACGTAAAGCAGAAAGGAATGCTAGCAGTATAGGTTATGGTACAATACACACGTAACACCTCTCTGTAACAACAAAGGATGAGTACCATGTGCATGCATATTTCTGTGCCAGTATAGGCAAGGAGAATGTCGTAGTGGTCACCCACTATATCCTGTAGGCCAGTTCCCACTTTCCTAAAATACTGAGGAGTTCTCCCAAAAGTAGGTGACATGAGTTGAGGTATCAATTTGGTTGCTTTAGACCTTCCCTCAACAGTATCACTTGAGTAACGTAATAGAAAGCAGGCTCCTTTGAGCAGCAAATGCTATGGGGAGTACTGAAAGATGCACTCACGGAGGAAGGGTACAGAATCCCACTCCCCACAGGCCCAGCAAGAGCAGAAGAGAAAGGTACTGTTTCATATCCATATTTTGATCTTGCTAACAAATTAGTACTTCGCTATTTTTGTCCTCCTTTTCCTTCCCCTTCCAAGGTCAAAGAAGGAGTAGGAAATTCCTGGAATTTATTCTTAACTCTGTCAAAATGAAACAACACATTTCTGATGCAGTGGAACTAGTATTTATCCTTAGCAACTGAAAAAGTGTTCACTTTTTGCTACAATCCTTCCCTCTGCAGGAGTAAAATAAAGTCCAAGGCAATACTCTTGAATTCCATTGCAACTGTTTCCCATGTTAGTAATGCCTATGTGTGATTTAACTCACTGTAAACATTTTAAGATTGACCCTCACTTACTAAAAACAGCATTTAAACTTACTACTACTGATAAAAAACTGCTTGAGTATTGCACATGTTATAAAATGTTTAGAAAAAAGCAATGTAGAACAACCTGTAGAAGATAACCTGGAACACAGTCAGAATTCTGACATACAAGAAAAAAGCAACCATACAAATTCAAATAATGACTTAAATATATGTCTAAGTGATGTGGCATAGGAATTCAAGTTCAATTAGAATGAAATGTTCTTATAGACAGACTTACTGTTAACACTTACAAGTTTAGTAATATAGCGAAATAAATGCTTTGCTATCATTCAAACTAGTTTAAACAACTGAAAACAATAAAGATTATCTGCATGAATGACACTGAAGAGAAATTTTAGCATTCATTAAAAAAGGCAAAGGATATGGAAACTGCCCTGCTAGTAGAGAGCAGGGAAATAATATGCTGGATGTTCTTTGATGTTCCCCAACTAAATGCTACTGTGAACTCCATTGCTATGTTAATAAATAGAGTTCACATTTGAAAACCACAGCAATAACAATGACTAATATTTAGCACTGAGCATGCTTTTCATCCAAGCCAATTGTAAGGATGTCTGAGCAGCATGATCCACTTGTTAAAAATACAGGAACATACACACAAATAATATGAACTTACTCCATGCTGCACAGCACTTTGATAACAGAGATAGAGAAAAGAGATAGCATGCATTTCTACAGTTCTCCTGACCTAACGCAAACATCACACACTATTTTGGATGGCGTTTAGCTACAGCAAAACCATACTGACAAGTGACAAGCAGTTTTATCACTCAGCGCATACGTCTGTGCATTTAAATCCAGCAAATCTAATCCTTTAATAACAGATTAAATGTTGTTTTCGCATATCTAATAATACCTTATCTAGAACCTGGCGTGAATGGCAACATTTTTTTTGTAGTACACGCACACTGTATTTTCCTGAAACCATGAGACAGTCAAAATAATCTTTTCATCTTGAGTAAAAACGATATGGCTGGCCTTCTCATTCAAGAAAGAACATTTTTTTTCTGCAAGTAATAGCAAATTAGGTTTACATAGTAACCAGTTTAATTCCTTCCACATTTCTTTTTCACTAAAAAGAGCTTATTGATTTACAGCATTCAGTAGGACAGTAATCAATAACTTGAATATACACACTCCCAAGACACTAGTTGACATAATAAACTGAGTAAGTCACTGAAGAAAACCATTCTGTCAGTAGTTTCATAGGAGTGCTGCTCAAAAATTTCCTGATTTCTACAGATAAACGTAATCAAGTATTTTGAAGTCTATGAAAAGAAGTACAAACTTGGTTTTAAAAAGTATCACAATGTGCTGATATGAGTTTGAAGCAAAATACATACAATAAATACAACCCTACACAAAAAAAAACCTGCTTGGCTTAAAGCTTCCTTACAAACTGGGAACTCAGCCCACATTAACTGAAAGGTTCACATACTTTCTGTGTGAACTTTGGCCAAGCCACTTTATGGTTTCACATCAAAAACACTCAGATTCAGTGGGTTTTGCGTGGTTTCAGTGTGAAATTGGGTGAAACCAGTATTTTGCTTGAGTTCTTGTACCCAGCGCAATCAAAACACAAGGTAAATTAAAGCTGGAAAATGTATAAAACTACCAAGTTGTGCACAGCTATGAATGGCACTTCTTTCTTCACATCATTTAACACTAATTAAAAATCAAAGAAAGAGTTCAGAATCTTGAGGACCCTGCAAAATCTGTGTTATGATCCAAAAAAAGTTTAGTTTGAACTGTTGCAAGCATATTTTGTGGAAAATACTGCTTAAATTGTACTGCTGCTTTCACAGATTTTCCTTAGGTTGCTTAGGAAAGAACAAGCTGAATTATATAAGGAACTTTTACATCCTACAGAGAATAACATTAATGCTCCTCCACACACATCCGCACTTCTACAAAAAGTTCTAAAGTTAGCTAAGTTAGCATAACATCTTAGAGCTAAGATATGAGGGGGGGAAAAAAAAAAAAAAAAAAGAATAATAAGAAAAGAATGTGATTAAAAGGAAGTAACAATTTGATTCCCTACTGCTTACTACCCTACATGGATAATTATAGATAATCAGCATCCTGATTTCAACAAATCAAAAAAGCAGCATTTTTTTCTTGAGCTTCTTGTATTAGTTTCACCTGCAAAGAACAGTAATGCAAGATTCAAGATAAGAAAGATCCCATTTCATGTTCATAAGGCCGTATGTTTTGAATTCTGAAATACAACAAAGATGTATTCTGTAACTCCTTCACTGACATGGTGAAAGGAATTTGCAAAATGAACAAGATTCAGGGCTGACATATAAAGATGGCTCACCACACAGTGTTTTTCTGAATGGGGAACAATTTTCTCTATATAGTCTGTGTGCGAGCTACTGGCTTTAGATAATCTCTTTTTGTGTTGCTTAGTGTGTCATGCAATCCAGTGGCGCACATGGCACAGTAGGCTAAATCTTAATCTCTCCCCACATTACTCTATGTTTGGACTGCACCACCCTTCTACATTGCTAGCAAATGTCAGGACTAAACTTTAAGTCAGGGTTTACACAAGCTTGCTACTGACTAGTTCTCTTTCCCTTGGTTATCAATCACAAGCACTTTTCTATATTTCTATTATATATATCAATTATATATATATAATTATATATAACAATTAATTTTTGCAACATTCTTAGAGAATATTTCCATGACACTTTGCCTATGAGCACTTGGGTGCACTGACTTTTGTTTACAGGAACATTTAGAAAGTCATATTCCCATCTGCTTCCTCATCAAAACAAAAAGCAAAAGCAAAAAGAACGCAATGAGCAGAAAAAAATAAGCACATGGTTCGCTGACCACCTCTGCAATTTGGTAGGATTTACTCTAGAAGTTTTGCAGGAAGAACCAAAGGCATTTCTGTGTGGACAGCGTTACCAGTTTGCTAAGAACTGAATGCTCTGAAAACCAAAACTCACTTCTAAACTCTGTGATATATTCTGACTGGTACACACAAGAGGAAGATTTGTTCATTAGATAAACATTTTCATTAACAAAAACACAAGAAAACTGAAAATTGTGCACTATATTATTGTACAGCTCTTTTTTACAAGTTTGCACTCAATGTATCTTACAGTGAGAGATGATAAAATGAGAAATTAGGGGGGTGGAAAATGACACCCTACCGTTATTTTCACTTCACAACCCTGAGCAGTCAGAACATGAAGAACAAGAGCTTCTCTCAGAGGACTGAAACACACACAGATGCATGTCTTTATAGTCTCTTATATGGAACGATGACAAAGCATGCCAGAGATAAATAACGCTTCTTTTACCTTCATGCAATCTGAAAGAATTGCTGACAAGTGGTTCCTTTTAAACACAGTTGTAAAAGAAACTGTTTCTACCATTTACTTGCCAAGAGTGTTTCAGTGTCATGACATTTTTCAAATAATAGCTTTCTAAGATTTAAGTGCAAGAGAACAGCTAAGAATCAGGATTCTTATTTATTTATTGAAGATAATATATAGACCATAGCAAGGTAGCAAGGTTTCAAGCAATCTGTGCAAATAATTACCCAAAATCTGGGACATTACTATCTGGATGGCAGTTTGCCTAACTGGTGCTCTTGTGCCTGTGGCACTCATGTATCATGTGTTTTGTGATAAGACTGTTCACAGTTGGGTTTTGTGTGCATAGCACCTATGAGGATTGTTTTACAATTGTATTTAAGTATGTAAGATCTACAGGAATTAATTCCAGCATGACAAATTCTAAATTACTGAAGCAAAGAAAAGCTTTTAATGTCTCAAATTCCACAAAGGAATGCATATTAAAACAGGAAAAAATTACATACCACCTTGCTGCTCAGAAATCTTAGTGAAATACTAATGCTATAAAGTTCCTTATTCTAGCTTGTCCTGCCTTGAAATCTCATGGTAGTTTTATGAAATAGGTAAGCAGAAATAAAGACACCAGGGTTTTTTAATATTCTAATTTAGATCAAGGATGTTCCTGCAATGCTACAGATCTATTTATACTTGTAACTGTACCCAACAGATCTAGATACTTGGATTTGTATCTAGTACATATATATATATAAAGATAAACCTGTGCCTGTGTTCTGTAAGTTACTGGTATTATTAGCTCACTCAAATATTTTAAGCCTCAGTAACTAATGCACTTGAGTGAACTCATCCCAAGCAAGCTCTCACCATCTGAGGACACTGCAGTTCTGGATTTTTGAAGAAAAAGGGCACATTTATTGCAGTGTTCCAGTTTCGTGTTTGACTAAATCTACATTTTCAAGAAAAGAAAATTAAAACAATAAAAATATTTATAGAGATTTCAGATGATCAGCCTTGTCTTTAATTTATAAATTATTGGTTGTTTCTGTGAGTTCTTGTTACCAAAGCAATTAAGTAACAAAAGAAGGAGTTGGAATATTTGAAGTTGTGTTAACCAGTGTTATCCAGTTCAATAGTTTCTAGAGTCTGCAGAAACCTCTCTTTTTTGTGTTGTTGTTCTGTGGGTTTTTTGTTTGTTTGTTTGTTTTTAATTATTATTTCGCTTTCTGTCCTCCTCAGCAGCTGCATTCCTACAGGCTGCAGCTCTATACATCAAAGACAGTCATAGGTTTGTGCACAGGTATCTGGACTTGCACAGAAGTAATGAAGTCAGGTTACCCTGGTCTTGTAATATCTAGGCACAGCTATGACTATCTGCCAGTTTCATTTTCTCTCTCCAGAGTTGATCAGTGTATTCCCCAGCACTGACAACAAGAAAATTCAGATCATTCAACCCCAGAAAACAGAAGTCCTTATTCTGGTATAAGTGGATCAGTATTAGCAGAGTCCTATAAATCCTGGGAAATCTGCTTTGTCTCCGCCATAATGTAAATTATTCATTTTGACAACAACTAATTTATAATTGTTTTACAAATATCTTCTAACACTTGATCTTCAAACTCTACAGATAAGCCATATCCTATTGTAGATACGGTGAAACGTATTCATGTGCTCTCTAACATGACAAAAATAGCACAGCTATTTCTGTAAAGTCTATCTTACTATTTCTGCAGTGTTAAAGGGCCATTCACTGCATTTTTCTTTCTTCTGGAGGAATTTACATAACTCGTGACACTAATTCAGTGTTCTACAAAAATATGAGGTCAGCTGACAGTCTGTCTATGCATACACAGATAAAGTGGAAGAAGTAGAATTATGATTTTGGTTCATGCCTCTGCATTGGTTTATAAAAACATTTTTCTAGATATAAAAATGGTATGGATGTAAAATATAGTATTATATTTGTACTGTAGGACACACGTAGGTAAAGCTGGGTGAAAGACAATGCATAGAAAGTTACTTACAAAGTCTATGGGTAGTGCATTGAGTTTTTTGCGTGCTTTCCTTCAAGTGATTGTTTTAAATCACATCATTATCCTTAATTTTATGTGCTCATGGCTCTTAGATTGTTTCTTCACAATCTTTCTCTACTTCTACAGAGTTCTATTGTTAAAGGTAAGGTTTGTTCATAAATGTTAACACAAATTTTCATATACTAATTAATGGTTGTGCTCTTATGTTTTAAAGTCCTGAATTTTCCCTTAACTAGTGAAGATTTGAAGCAACTTACCCAGAAGTGTTTCCACTCAAAAGCTGGAATTGTATGCACCAGAAAGAAATAAGAGGAGAGTCTGCAAAATATATATACATATATATTTAAATAATCAAATGCAGACTAAAGAGACTTAAACTCCAGCAGATTAAATTTGAAACTGTAGTTAGGAGGGCAAAAAAGAGTTTGAGGAGCAATGAGATATTGGGATCAAAACTGGCTTTAAATACTTCTTCAAACATTTCAGAAAGGAAGAGCCTGCTAATGCCTATAATATCAATTGCTATTCGTGATATAAAGATAGAACTGTGTAGTCAGTACTTTGAGATTTGACATCAAGGAGGTGCACAATGATGGCGTCTTTGGTATAAATCGTGGGAAAATTAAGGCCCCTAAGCAGAATGAAACATCCTGAAATTGCAGATTCTAAATATGAGAAAAATAAAACAAGCAGGGAAAGTGAAATAGAAGTTGCACACACATACAAATTACTAGTCTCTTCTGTTCCATGCCTTACATAATACTACAGAAAACTGTAACACATTGTTCTTTGGATTCCAGCCTCAATATTCTTCCAAAGCTCTCATGAAAAATAATTTGATACTTAAGGTTTTTTTTTGAACTTTCTTCGCTTTCAGTAATTTTCTGCTTAAGCTATATTACCATCCCCCTGTGAAATCAATTGCAATTTTCTTCCATGACCGCTCAGTAAATTGTGAAGTGGGGGGGAACACCTCTGCAAGAAACGATGCATTTTACTGCGCACTTCAAGCACTTCAACAATAATGCTGCAGTCACCTGCCATCAAAACAAATAAACCCTGCCAAAACAAATACAATAAATTAAAAAGAGACAAAATAAAAACAAAAAAAAAACACAGATTTTCAGTCAATTCTACTTTTGTGGCACAAAGATTACTCTGGTATAGCTTCTACGGCTGTGTTGGAAGACCTGTCTTCTATAAATCAGACTGTCATGTTGGTTTGTTCATTGCTTTTTTATCCTCAAAAAAAACCAAAAAACCAAAAAACAAACAAACAAAAAAAAAAAAACAGCAGAGAAATTAAGAAATTTTAAAAGACTCATTTTTGTTTTTACATTTTTCCTTTAGAGGGAGATGAAACTTGCTTTTTCCTAGAGTATCTGAGTATTCTCTAATTATTCAATGATTTATACTTTTAAGTATATAAAGGTAAATGATTATGTTTGTATTGTTACTGACCTAAAATATTTTTAATGTAATTTGTCACTTAACGGATAACAAAGTTGTACATACATACACTTGAAAGTCAGTGTGTACTTCAGTAATGAGAAAGGAGTTTTCAAATTATGAAATATCTATGTAATACAAGTACAATTATAATATGAAAATTTTCAGATCAGCTTTGTCTCAATGGTATAGTTGAAGCGAAATTTAACTAACATACTATTTTGCACATGTACTGCTGATTTAAAATGCTGCCATCAGTGACAGTTACTTTGCAAACATGTGGTAGTCCATGAAGAGCAGAAAAATACACTCCCTAATTTATTGTCCTCTGCTTCACTGAAAGTCTGTAAGATAAATTAGATTTTCCAATTACCTTCGGGGAAAGCAGTGACATTTTCTGTTATCCTTTAAGCACTTAGAGCAGATGAAGAACAAAGAAGTCAATAAGCAGTAGTAGCTATGCCATCCAATATGTAATTACCAGTGCAGTATTTGGAAGTATAATGCTACTCTGTTTTCTAAATTTTCAATCTAATGGCAGATTTTAAGGGCTTTTAAATTTTAAGTGGCTATTGAGTGGTGGCCATTAAGAAGAAAGATAATCACTTCCTGAAATTAAACCATTTTTTTCCATATTTCCATAAATTAAAAGGAAGAACTAGCTACAACAGACATGGAGAAGGCTGACGTTATCAAGTTCCTTGCCTCAGTCTTCACTGGCAGTCAGATTTCTCACACCTCTCATAACCCTGAACCTCTAGGCAGAGGTCAAGATAGCAAAATTCCCTCCACTGTAATAACATAGTAAGTTCAAGACTACCTCATGAGGCTAAATGTGTAGAAATCTATGGGGCTGGACGACATGTATTCCAGGGTCCAGAAGGAAATGAGTGATGTGGTTGTGAAGCAACATATCATCATATCTGAAAAGTCATGACCGTCATATGAATTCCGCAGTGACCGGAGAAAGGAAAATATCACTCCAAATTTTAAGAAAGGGAAAAAGGAAGAGTTGGGAAACTACAGGCTGGTGAGCCTCATCTCAGTGCCTGGGAAGTTCATGGAGCAGGTCCTCAGGGAAGTTATGTTAAGGAGCATGCAAGACAAGGAGGTGATCCAGGATGGACAGTACAGCTTCACCGGGCGAAGATCATGCCCAGTCAGTCCAGTGGCTTTCTGTGATTGGGCGAAAGCATCTAGTTCAAGATCTGAAGGGACTATGAAATTACTTTTCCAATGATGAGTGAAAACACAGTCAGGCACATGCAGAAAATAAGACCCTCACAGCCTGCGGCACTACACAGCACCAGAACATTAATATGAAGGGGAAATGGCACAAGCGTAATGTACAGTGATGATGAATAGGACTCATCAGAAGTGTGATTTAACCCAATTTAATTTGAATTATATTCATTAGAAGGTGTATTTATATTGTTTGTACTTGTAGTATTTTTTCCATTCTTACTTTGTAATGATTATATGATGACCTCTGGTTGGATGCCTAACAAAGTGAATTATATAGCTGGCAAAGGCAGCTGTCTGATTTCATCTCTGTGAAGTGCATATTAGAACACAATGGAGGAGATTCATTTAGTTCAAGTAATCTGTATGCAGTGCACATCAGCAGTAAGATCATCGTGCCACAGCCAGTTTCTTGGCTAAGGATTATCAGACTGTATACCCTGTATCAGGAAACATACTGAGCAAGTCCTTGTGCTGATTAAAGAAATATGCCATCAGACTGACAATTCTTGTTTCCAGATACTGACTTCTCCTTCCTCCTTAAGAGTCAGTCTTAAAGATGTATGTAGCAGCTATTTGATCTGTCAAAGCTGGTTTGCATCTTGGAATGGCTAAATTACCTGAGAATAAGAGTGCCATGAATGGCTAAATTACCTGAGAATAAGAGTGCCATTACTTAACAACTACATTTTAAAGCATTTAGCAGCATGACATTGAAGATAAACCAGCTGATAATCTACTTGCATGAGAAATATGAGAAAACACAAAGAACAGTGTTCCACAAATGAATCCTTTGTATCCACACATTTTAGCTGATACTCTTGCAGCTTTGATTTGAATTATCTGTTAAAAAATTAGGAGGACTGTGTGATCTTGCTGTCTAAGCAAAAGGTGACGATTGAACTAAAAGGATTTTTTAAAAGATCCTTTATTGTGTTCAATTAATGGCCTGTCATCTATAGGCTACTACAAACGTGGCATTCACAAGTACACTGGATGTCTTCTAGAGTTTGAGAGCAGTCTGAGTCCAAACAGAAGTCCTGGGCTTAATCAATTCACGTTTCATTCTAGTCACTAGAAATACGTATTTGTGGCCAGTAAGCAGATTTTGTATGCACAGGAGACCCCTAAATAACCTTGGCTAATGCCAAGATAAAGCATTGGTTATGTACAACGCTCTTATCCTCATTTCTCAAGAATCTAATGCCCATTCAGAAAAATAGCTACTTATTGTAAGACAACAACAAAAAAGTTTTCTGTTCCTATGCATGTGCAGAATTCAAATATAAGAAATACTCTCTGACTGACTCTGAGAACTGACACTCTGAAAATGGGATTAGGAGAATGAAAAGTATGAGTCTTTTCATCTTTGTAACCATGAGAAATACTGTTAATAGTCACTTCAGATATGACAGAGTGAATGTTTTAACTGCTCCCCATTGGATTACACAAATAAAATATGGCTCTGTACTTTTAATTGACATTCTGTTCTCCCTGCTGCTGTTTCTGGAGAAAGTTGTACATTAGGCAGTGTTTCCAAAAGCTAGATAAATGTACTTGCACTCTATGTTTTAAACTGTTATCATCAGGACATTCTGAAACACCAACCCTGACAGTCCATTATCACATTGGTTCTTTTTACTCTGTTTTTGTCCAGAGAACATCAGGAAGCAGAGAGGAGGCAGAGTACATACACTTTGCTTCATATTCAATTACATTTCTATCGGCTTGATCAAAAATTTAACCATATAGCACAAGTTGCAGCATTGCTTAAAGGACTTTATTATTAAAAATAGTTATAAACAGTATTAATAGTAACATACGTAGCAGCATAGAGATAAAAATAACAGAAGAGATCTGCAAGCTATGTTTAAATATTGCAAATTATATGAATAACTGAAAAGCAGAAATGAGTTGGTGGAGAGATATATTAAGGTAGAGGTATATTAAGAGATTATATACATTACCTTTTAAAAAACAAACAAACACAGCTACACATATTTCATTTAACGTATTTGTTCTGGTGGGTTGGTTTTGTTTTTGTTTAATCATGATGCTTTTTCTAAAGATTTTACTGTGATTTTATATTATCCCCAACACATTCATAGAATCACAGAATTGCTCAGGTCAGAAAAGGCCTTCAAAATCATCAAGTGGGGACACCACTCGTGTCCAGGTGCCAACTGGATTTAAGTCCATTGACCACAACCCTTTGGGCCTGGCTATCCATCCAGCATTTCACCCAGCCTGCATGCCCATCCAAACTGCGGGCAGCCAGCTGCTCCATGAGGATGCTGTGGGGGACAGTGTCAAAGGCTTTACTGAAGTCCAGCTAGAATACATCGACAGCCTTACCTTCATCCACTAAGCTGGTCACCTTGTCATAGAACAAAATCAGGTTTGTCAGACAGGATCTACCATTCAGAAACCCATGCTGACTGGCCCTGATCTCCTGGTTGACCTTTAATTGGTCCACGATGGTTCCCAAGATTATCTGTTCCATAACCTTCCCCAGCACCGAGGTGAGACTGATAGGTCTGTAGCTACCAGGATCATCCTTCTGGCCTTTTTTGAGAATGGGCGTCACATTTGCCAGATTCCAGTCCACCAGGACATGCCCGGTTAAGGACTGTTGAAGGATGATGGAGAGTGTTTCGGCAACCACATCCGCCAACTCCCTCAGCACTCCAGGGCGCAATCCATCTTTTCCCATGAACTTGTATCTAGCTTTGGGAGCAAGTCTAAAACCATCTCATTGTGGATTATGCAGGGCCTATTCTGTTCCCCATCCCTATCTACCTTATCCTGATCCTTGGTCACCAAGTCACCCTCAGCATCCAACATGGGATGGAGATACTCCCTAGCCCTTCTCCTGCTGTTGGTGTATTTGTAGAAATATTCACTGTTGTTCTTTACATTAATGGACAGTCCAGTTCTAGCCAGGCTTTGGCTTTTCTGATTTTCTCCCTGCACAGCTTCACTACTTACCTGTAATCATCACAATCTGCTTGCCCACTCTTTCAGAGACCATAAACTTTCCTTTTGCTCTTGAGTTCTAGCCAAAGGCTCAGCCAGCCTGGCCTCCTTGCCCGTCGGCTCGTCTTCTGTGACTTGGGGAGGATGGTCAGCTCCCACACCTTTAAAATAACTTCCTTAAAGTATTCCCAGCCTTCCTGGGCTCCCATGCCCTCCAAAACTACCTCCCAAGGGACCCCCTCCACCATGGTTCTAAAGAGGCTGAAGTCTGCCCTCCAGAAGTCCAGTTCTGCTGACTCCCCTCTGTGGTTCAACAAGGACTGAGAAATCTAGCATCTCGTGATCACTATGCCCCAGACAGCCTCCAACCTTTACATTCCCCACAAGAGCTTCTCTGTTAACAAACAGCAGGTCCAGGATTTTGCTTCCGCTGGTTGGCTCCTTCACCAGCTGTGTCAGGAAGTTATCTCCCACACACTCTAGGAATCTCCTGCGCTGTTCCCTATCTGCTATATTGTAAATCCAGCAGATGTCTGGGAAGTTGAAGTCTCCCATAAGTACAAGGGGGAGAGACCTTGAGTCCTCACCCAACTGTCTAAATCAAAACTTGAAAATGGAGGCAATGCGGAGAAGTGCATTAAAACTCTTAAGGTCTCTGCCAATACATCACTCTTTCATGGAAGGTTTCCTGATACTGTGAAGACTATCAGCCCTGCGTGGAGCTACCAAGGGGCTCAAGACAGACAAAAGAGCTGACAAAACTGAAATTCTCCTTGATACACAGAAATGCTTAATTTCTATGATGAAGAGATATTTATGATGATTCAAGCAAACTTTGCTCCTTGTTTTAACATATCGTGTGTACTTCCCACTAAAGTAGTAGTCATTTGATATCTCTACCTAAAATCTGTTTATATCTTATTTTCTTCTGGGCAGTATAGGTTTAAATGACTTTTTTCATGTTTCAGAGCAACAGTGAAAATACTCACCTGCTTTTCAAGAAATTATTTGTGCTTCTCTTGAAGTGGCATAAAAGTAGTCACCTTAAGTATTTGATTTTCTATGAATATGAATTTCTACGCAGTTAAATGGGCTGAATAAAAATTCCACATATGAAATTTTGCCTACTTGAGAATTAAAGATCATTTTCTTGCAGCTTTAGAGCAAGAAGTGAAACTGCAGTTGTTAACCAAGAGATTAAGGTAAGTGTGGGAATAATCATCTCCATTCACAAACTACTTTCTCTTATAGTTCAATAAAGAGGCTGAATTTTTGAAATAATGTATATGAATATGTAACTGGAAGTTGCACAAAATCAATTCATTTCTCATCCATCAAATCTCATTCTCCTGTGGAGCTGAACTGAGCTTGAGGGCAGTATGCTAAAGAAAACTATGCTTCCAATAGCACTAACACTTCCTATTCTGAAGTTTGTTAGGAAGACAAATAGCCAGAACCTCTTCTCTCCTCAGCATCAGCCTCATTTTTAGAGTCCATGATGTAACTGATTCTCCAGGCTTGCTCCTTTCCTGATAAAAACCTCAGCACCTGCACTGAGGCCTTTGCATTCTTATACTGTTGATCTATGAATCAGTACCATTAAGGAGGATTAAATTTACATGTCTGCAGAAATATTACGTATTCTAGTATGGTTGTCCTTAACAGAATTACAACTGACATTCAAAGACACCAATTGCTCTCTATCACAATCAGTGTTTACTTTTAAGCTAACAAAAATACTTAATTAGCATACTGTTTTTTCAATATTCTGCACATATCCTCACAGGGTTCACCTAGAATGAGCAGACTTGATAATAACATCAGAAGATGTATGACAGCTTTAAATGTAGAATAAGAAGTCTTCTCTTTCCATAAAATGTTTTCAAGATGTTCAAATTGCAAATGTTCTATCTAGTATGGTTTTTTTTGTATGTTTGTTTTACTTCCTCAACGTTTTTCAGCTACTCAACGGGATGTGATTTCATTGAACAAATGTTTCTATCCTGGACAATATTATTTAATAACATGGTTTCAAATTAAAAAATGTCACCTAGTAAAGGTGAAAATGTCTATAATAAAACATCTGCACAATCAGGACACACAACAACCAAAACGTTGGGGAACAACAAAATATCAAACAATAATTACATTCTGGAAGGAAACAAGGATAAGTTGACAATGACAGTATAGAAAGCTTAGCAGAGTCCATTTTCCTCCTCCCTTTTACTCCACACGGTTAAGTAGGTTGGATATGTTAAGAGACCTGTTATTTAAAAATGGATTCTAGAAAGAATGACAACATTACAGGAGACTGACTTCCAAAGGACTATAGAGTATACTTGAATACAACAATAGGTAACAGATTCATTTATCAAACTACCATTGAGAGAAGAAGAAAAGAGTTGGAAAACAATCTAGAAACATTTCCATAAGAACATTCATAACAAATACATACTATACGGGACAACACTGGATCAAGATAAGAGTAGACAGGTTGCCTATTGAGAGAAAATTTCCAACCAACAGAAAGGCAGGGTTTGGAACGGTCTCCTACTCCCAGTATTGGGGAACATGAGAAGGGAGCTGAACACCAACCTTTCCATGTGAAAGTTGCTGTAAGAGAGCGTAATTACTGTCTAGAACCCACAGCCACTGGTAATAAACTATATACAACAGAACATCAGAAGTGTTCTATGTGTTTTCCGGCTGGAGAAATGCAGACTGCTATTTCAGCTTCCACTACCATAACGCAGATATGTATTTTAGTCTTTTGGAATTCTCATGATCTCATGATTTCCAGGCATTTTTTCCACTGCAGTCCAGTGGCCCTAAAATACCATGGTTTATTTATCAGTTGGCTTGCAAATCAACAAATAATCTCGTTATGACCCGTTTTACTATAAGAGTTCTTGTATCTGCTTGCTTGTTTGTTTTCCCCACGAGAAGTCAAAAATCTTCATATGGGAAATAGCACATCTAAAAGACCAACCTTATACTGCAAAGGATTCTGGGGAAAGAATTTCCAGCCATTTCTGAACGTGTTTTAAACTGCTTCCTATTCAGTAGTTCATATTTACTTTATCACAATAAAATATCCTACACTAAAATGTAATTTCATATTACTTTACATCTGTTACACAACTGTTTTTATAGACTTAATGCTGAAGAAGCATAAATGAAAAAAATAGAAGACCACACTAGGAAAAAGAAAGAACAAAGTACTGTAAAGGTTACTCTTATAGTCAAATTGATAACCAGGTACATCAAAATGAGCACAGGGTCTCTTTCAATATCTACCTCTAGCCCCAAGGGACATTTGCATTAAGTCTCTTATCCACAGCCATGCAATCAAATGGCATAGCTAGAGCATATTCAATGTTTCACACAGACTACAGGAGGGGAAAAATGAAAAAAAGTTGAGTATTAATTTCTGAGAGAATGCAAGCAATGCTGCCAGGCTCAGCTCTGCCAAGTGCGCAAGACATGAGTCAGAAGAACCAGGTGTAAAAACAAAAACAAACCCCTAAAAATAGAAATCCCATTTCCACAATACCACTGTCAGTGAGTGACAAGAACCCTCAAGAACAAGTCCTCACCAATCCGACAAGTTGCACAGAAGCAGTAAGTGTTCCTTTATTATGCAGTTTAAAACGCATTTTAAAGTTTCTACATTTAAGCCATGAAAAATTATTGATGATTGAAAGACAGAATTAACAACATGACATTGATAGCTAATGACTTAGAAAAAGATATTTTCTAATGTTTAGATCAGTGCATTAACAGAAAGTTAAGACACTTGTAGTCTTGAAAAAAAAACCAAAACACTCAGTGCATACAGAGCAAGGAATAAAAATGAATGTGTGCCCTTCTAATGTTAGGAAACATTGGAAATCTTCTTGAGCATGCCTGACAAGTCGAATCAAGAAAACTGCAAATATGAGAGGCTCCACTAAAAACACAAATCAAAGCAGATTACTATGCAGCACTCTGACATATTATCAGTTAAGTACGGCAAAAACAAACTAATATGAGTAAACTGGTAGAGAAGGACAAATTGGTCCCGGTTTCCTCAGTCTGAGAAACTCAGTAAACTCATCAAGATCGGTCCCAAACTACTGGTATTAACCCCCCAGGCTTATTTCCTACAGCACAGGCAGCAACAAAGGGAACTCAGCCTTTCATGGCACTCTTGTGAAGTTCAGTAATTTCTTCACATACTCACTGCACTTGCCAGCAAGAGGTAACAAAGTACAGGCTGGATTCCTGTGTTGCCCAGAAGCTGTGGCAGATCAGCCACAGCCCTGTCTAAGCCAAGCCAGTAGCTGTCTGAACATCGCTGCCTGGATCACACCTGAGAAATACAGCAGCATCTGCAGCCAGCAAATTGATAGAAGCAACATAATGTTTACGGATGGGTGGCAGCAGGGAACTGGTTTACTTAACTGCGCTGTGGGAAAAAGTGATCAGTGACATTTTATGGGCCAAACTGTCAGTTTGGTTTTACTTATATTATTCCCATGCACATATATGAAATCTTGCAGTCATAACTAAGTAGCTGGACAGTCACAAGTCCAAAAAAGCAATGAAATGCTCTAGAATTTCTATGCCTTACGTGCACATGTAAGCACTCAGGATCTCACATGTCTCAGCTTTCTGAAGTCTTTTGCGACCCCTTTAAAAATCTGCCCTTGCATCAATACCAGGTAAAAGACTTGTCTGATAGCTCTGGCAGCTCCTCTTATCTCCCCCAAACCATTTGATACTCAGGAACTCAGCAATCCTTTTCCTACATACATCTCCCGGAATGCCTGATTTTCTAGGCATTTTCTGAGCTTACCTGGCATATAATGTTTAGGCCACAACATACTGAAAAGAAAAAAAATGTAACCATGTTCTAATAACATTGGCCCCAAAGTAAAGGTCTTAGACTATAGCATATAGCTATTTCAGCACATGGCCATAAACCAGAAGTGTGCAACTCATGGGATAAGGAGGGCTGATATAGGGGAGCTCACACCATTGCTTGGTTTCAGGAGAGAGAGGAAAGCACAGTGAAAGTTCCATGTTTCCAGGTTTGTTCTTGTGATGCATAGTAACTAAAAATATAAAATAGAAATAAATAGAATTATAGAGAGATGAAAACAGAATTAATCTGCAAAACATTAACAGGAACCACAGGACTCGGTCTTTCTAGTTAAGAAGGGATCAAAGAGAAGTTCTGCATGAATGTGGGATGCATTAATGTGTTGTACAAATATGACTGCCTGAAAGTAGTATTTCACAAAGCACAGAAAACAGAATCAGTCTTTTGATAAGCCTTTTCATGCAAGAATTTCAAAGCTCTTTACAAATAACTGAAAACCATACAGAAAACCTATCATGTAAGATTTACTCTTTTTGTGCCTCTGAACTAACTATAATGAAATGTGTGAGGGAAGTGAGAAATTGTGATGGTTAGAAGGCAGGTTTTCACTAAGTAACTGTCAAGTAGATTAGTTCAGATTGAAGTCTTTTCTTTCCCCGAGTAACCAAATTGCATTTTTTTAAAATAAGAAGTAGAGAAAAAAAAAAAAGGAATTTTATTTACTGTAAGTTTGCTGCTCTGCAAAACAGTCAGTGATTCTTAAGATTTAAAACCATAACTCTCTTCACGTTAACTACATCAAGAGATCAGAATTAGTCATTTATGTGAAAATATTTAAAAGCAAGCTATGAGGTCTTTTAAATAAGTTTTGTTAAGTTTGGTTGGAGGAGGATCTTAAGCAGTTTAAATTAAGTCCAGCAACACAAACTAATTAAGAAAACAATTCCAGATAAGATCATAAGTGCAGCACCATATGCCAAACAAGTGATACTGATTGCCCTTTGGCAGAGTAGGTGAAGATATAAAATTCTAAGTCACCTGCATAGCTGGTTTATCATGAAATTCACAGTGTATGATGTTTTGAAAGTATCTTTTTTGGGGGGGATATTAAAACATTTGACATTTGAGAGAATTTCATTTTGTAGCTTACTGCTCTGGGGAAGATTTTAGAAGACTAAGTATCCCTTTCCATAGCTATTGCTATAAAATGAGTGTGCACTTCCCAGAAACACCATTTATGGTGCTTATGTTTCTCCTTTATGTTTTGGTAGATAAGTTTCTTCTGAATATGCCACAAAGGTGTTACACCCAGACACAAAAAAAAAAAAAAAAAAATGACAGGCAGCACACCTAAGAAAAGTCATCACTATGCCTTGATGTCAAAGAAGTTGTCTGCTGTGGGACATCCTTTGTTTCCCAATTCTCGGATGGGGAAAAAGCCTGGGGTGTGCCATGTTTCGTCAAACCTTCAATGGAGAATCAGGATTTGCAGTGGAGCAGGAGCAGAGAAAAGGATGCATGATTACATTCTCCCTTACATAGAAGATGGATGCAAACGTGACATGCACTTGTGTCAGCAAAATGCCTCCAGGAACTGCTGCTAAGATTCAGAGCCAGAGAGGCAAGCAGCTTCACCTCAAACAAAAGATGACAATCAGCTTTCTAAGTATCAACAATTGAAAGTTGGATTTTGAAACTGAACTACTACTTAGTATGTTGGCCTTCTAAATACACACAGGTCACAGACTGCTAATAGCAAGGGAAAGTTCTCAACCAATTTAGTTCTTCCTTCTTAGAAAAGCCGGGTGTGTCCATCACTAATGAGAACAATTTCTTTCTTAATCTGAAGAGGTGACTGTATGAAATTGTATTTCTCCTTACACCTCCCTTAAACCTCGGTGTTCATGTTTTAGAGTAAAAGAGTTTAGAGTGTTTTTTTTTTAAATCTAGATACTGATAAAATATTACCTACTCCTGAACCTCTGTGCAAATAAACTTACAAAGATGAGCTCTAAGTTTCCTTAAACATTTCTAACATCTTGGCAACAAAAACAAATTTTTAAGCACAGCAAACAAAGCAAGAAGTATTTGGGTGCTATGAAAGGCTAATTATAAGCTACACCTAGAACACTATTATGACTAGACTTCCAAAAGTCTTTTCCATATGAATTCAGAAAAAAACAAACAAAAAAGCAACCACAAAACAATCCCATCCTGTCAAGATAATTGTGGTTCCACTTCTAAATGAAGATTGGATGTTGAATATTTCCAGCAAATGTGTCTTCTAAAGCTGCCTTTACAGTACTTCAACAACTTTATCTACAGCATTTCTGTTCATTACAGGTTATGTAATCTTTGATTCCTTTATTCCTTTTTTGTTTGTTTTGCTATGTAACTACTTTGAATGATAACCACCAAAATCCACAGCTTTATTTTACATACATACAGGACAGATACATTTTCATCAACTAATCTTAAGTTCTAACATAATATATTACAAATTTGCACCCAAGCCTTAAACTTAAGTCATAATTTAATGTAGTCAGTCATAAATCGACATACTTCTTCCTTCAACTACCTCAAGAAAGTTACCAGCTTATTAGAAGTCCCAAAGGGATGATATTTTACTACTAAAATATCCAGAGAGTTCTCAAGATTGGTTAAGTGTGTCCCAGTTTTCCCCCCTGCCTCAGCCAGACCCACATGGGGATTGGGTATGAATGCAAGTGTTAACTGCAAAGACTTCAATTAACAGTAGTAGTACTGGCCTGGTTTTGAATATTGGCACAATAAACTTGCAACCACCTGTGCTCGAGAATTTCAGGCTATAATTGTCAGACGCTTTCACAAAAAAAAAACAACAACAAAAAACAAACAAACAAACAACAAACAAAAAAACAAAAAAAAAACCACCAAAAAAACAATAAGCTGTTCCGGGGATTTGACAGCAGTCCAAACAGACTCTCACACACAGCTTTAAGAGAACATACAGACCTGTAGGAAACATCTACTTAATTAACTTGACTCCAAGAAAAAATATTTACATTTGAAATAAAACAGGTACTACGCAGTCAGAACAGGAGGAGCCTCTGAACTTAGGATCATTTCATTTTCTATCTACCTTATTCCCTTCGCCCCCCACTCCCAACTCCCCTTAGACATCAATTCACCAATGGATGGTTCTACCTCCGTGTTTATTTAAATGCTGTGCCTAAGAATATATAAAAGCCTCAAGAACACCAACAGAAACAATCTGTAACCCTTCTGTAACTTTCTTGTTCATGCTCTGTGTCTTCCATTTCCACTAATGAAATCACATTCAAACAGATTTGAAGTTAAGAGGTGGCAGATGAAGATTTAGGAGAGCCTAAACAACAGCAGTTGATTTAAGCTACACAAGAGAAGAATGTAAAACCAAAACCTGTGCCAGACTGGACTCTCAGGCTGGACTAAATAAAGTAATAGCATTAAATATTAATTGGTAGTTTATTTTAACATGAATGGTAAAGTCTTGGATGCTGAATTTATGCACGGGACAGCTTAGCAAATAAATTTTCTGTTTCAAGAACAGAATTTTCCAGGAAAACTGCTAAAATAGTTATCCATGCTATTGCAAGAATTGCATGCATTATATTTAGAAGTCTTAGAAACTGACTGTAGGCGATCATGCCTATATACCAATAATTTTATGAAGTTGGTTCTCGTTTCAACAGCATAAAATATTTCTTAGAATATTCCTTCAATAAAAGCCACATCAACTACCTTGTACTTCCTCTGTAAGGCACATTAGTGTGTAATTTAATGCAAGCATATTCAAAGGCTATAATTTTGATGGAATAGATGGAAAACGGAACACAATACCAAGACAGGCAGACAAGAACACTATGTTTCAGATGTAACATGACATACGTATGCATCATACATATGCGTGTATTATATGTATGAACTGACATATATATGACTGTTGTGTTTCTAGCTAAAAACTCCTTGCAGATGTGAAATAGTAAATACTCACAAAATTTTTTCTTTAGCAGTAACTGACTTAAAATTTTAATCTGAAACCACCAGAAGGATCAAAATTATCTCACAGCAATTTATACCCAAACCACCACCCATCTTCAGTACCTGCTCAGTACTAACAAGGGTAAGAATTTCAATACAGTGTGACAGTAGATCATGGTATTTACATCTATGATGAATTAAAACAAAGTACAGAAAGCAAGCACTGAATATGCAAAAATATATTAGCTAAAAATTCACACAGGAGTACAGCTGCTGGGTATTTTGGAGAGAGAAAAGGCTAGAAAATAAAGCATAAATCCTATTTACATTAAGATAAAAATGAAAACTAAAAGATGAGTACAACATGGAAACTGAATTATTTCTGCATCCAGGTTAAAAAAAAAACAACATTTTTAATTATACAATAGAACAATCTATCCATTAAAAGGAGAACAGGGAAAGATTAAGAATTGCTGCAGGAAAATAAAAGCTGAAGGCTCAAAGAGACATCATCAAGATTCAGTTTGTAAGAATACAGAACGCATAGAGCAAGTTGCCCCTTTTGCTAGCACTTTTGTTTTCCTCTGTTGTTTTACTTAAGCCTAAGATAAAGCTGATGGACAAGAGATGCTAGCGCAATGCTACTATCAATCTGAATAAATCAAGCACACTCCTAACATCAGGAAAGACTGAAGTGCATCCATGCATAACTAAATTTATTGTACTGGGAAGTAACACTTAATGTGGTTACTGTATATAAAAAAAAAAAATAACCAATTAGGCTACTTTTGGGGAGGAAAAAGAAAAAGAAACAGGAGAGACAGATCACCATATCTAACATTATTACTGTGAAGAAGCTTTGCTTCAGTTTTTAAAAATTGAACTGACTAAAAAACTGTCATTGTCATATGTCAATAAGGTATATTAAAAAGTTTAAAATGTTTTACCTGATGCATTTTCATAAGGTTTGGAATTTAAAAAAAAAGTAAGTTGAACCTTATACTTTCCTGAAGTTTGTTCAATTAATATGGTATAAATGGGTTCAGGATGCCCTGAAATGGGTTGGCAAGAATTGTTACTTTCATATGTTAAGATACAACATAGAGAAAAGTTAAAATACAGTTGAAATACAAACCTGGTTAAAATACACTTAATACACGTAAAGTTTTAAGAGCTTCAAAGGAATGTTCCCCTCCCCCCCCCCCCCCCATTCTTTTTGAATGCAGGGTCGTTATTTCTGTACATGACAAATATGAGGTCAAGAGTGACTTAAGTTCTCTTCATAGTTTTCGTATCAGCAAAAGCAAAAATCTTCTACCTTAAGATCAGCAGATGAATGATGGCATGACTATTATTGTCCCGAACCTGCTACATTACTTTTTGCTATTGCTTACTCTTCAAGTCAAAGAAGAGTAATGGAACACAAATTAATATGCATCTGATTTTAGAGAATGTGCACATCCATAATTATGACTGAAGTCAATGGAGTCTAAGGTTTTTCAATATCAGAAAGCAGCCCTACTTTATTCATACCTAGTTTTCACCTCTGATTAGCACAGACATTTATCAAGATGTTTATTACTTACGTATTAGTAATGATAAGAAATCAATAGTGACAGAGAGTGCAGAAGTTCCTCTATTCCACATAATTGATTACTTTGAATATTCGTGACAAGTCTAAATAAAAATATTTTGATTCTGAAAAGCTGCCATTCACAGACACAAGTCACTTAATGTCATTATCCATGATGCTCTGTAACTAGATTCAATAAGTAATGCGAAAGAAAAATAATTTCAACCTTTTGCAAGGTTTTACCTTTTACCATGCAAGAAAATACGGACTTTTCAGACTGTATTTTAAATGAGAACTCTAGAGATTGATATCAAAACATGAGGTTATTGAGTGAAAACTGGATATAATAATAGCTATATGAACACTCAAATATGTTTCTACCCAACTTCTATATTGTTGAGGAAGTTTTCCCTCATACAAAATGTTCACTACTATGTCCTTTATTAAACAGAAAAGAATGCATGTATTGGCACTATGTTAGCTGTTACAGTCTTCTGTTCACATCAAATTTTAATAATGGCTAGCATAAAGGAACGTACTAGAAATAAGATTTTTCTTTTACTGTTCTCAGTGCTTTTTAGAAGTAATGTTATTTTTTCCGGATTTTTTTTTTTTTTAATTACCATAAAAAAATGTATTCTTGCTTCTTTATCAGAAACACTATAGCGATTTTGCAACACAAATTAAAACCAAAGTGAATTATATCTTCCTTAATTCAAGGAGTTAAACTTGATGAAGTAAATATAACTTCCTAGTTCTTACAATAAAGAGGTCTGTGCTGAAATCTTATAGAGGCTTTCAAGCAAGAGAAAAACAAACAAACAAACAAGACTAATTCATTTTAGGGCTTGTAGAAATTTATGGAATGTATTCAGTGTTTTACCCTTAACAGAATCCTCCTTACATAAAGGAAAATATGATATCTAGAAAAACAGGCTGACAACAGGCACTGTTTCTTTAAAGATTCTGCTGCTGCATCAGATGCATGCAGTATTATTTCTACAACCTAAAAGTATACTGCAATAAATGAAGTTCTAAGGAAAATCCAAAAAGTCCAAAAACAAAGGTACTGTCATACCTCCTTTAAATCCCTCAATACTCTGCTTCATCTGACTACTGTTTCTCTACAGAGAGTAGACCTAGTTCCATTCTTGCTTGTATCTGCAGTGGCTGTAATTACACCTCTGTCTGCCACATCAGCCTAGAACAGCAAAACATTAACAGAAATACTCAAAAAATAAACCACCAACAACACAAACAACAGCATCAAACTGCAAAGAATAAACAAAAGGCCCCCACATACCACTCTTAACAGGAGAAGCATCACCCCTAGTTAATCCCATGACAACCTTTAATTTTTTGCCTACTGAAAAACACTTTTTTGTTGTTGTTGAATGGATGGAATGACAGTACGCAATCTTGCCAAGCAAAAGATAATCCCATGCCATAGCATGTAATTAAAACTGCATGGTTCCCATAGGAACACATCAGACAAACAAAACACTACGATGATGGGCACAGCAAAGGAATATGAACAAAACTTGGTAACTCAATGCTTAATAAATGTCATCCTGGTCATAAGGGAAAGGTTTCCAGAACATTTAAATAGTGTGAAGGTATGATGAGTAGAGCCTGACTGACAAAAAAAAATAAAAAATTACCTGATGATTTTCATTAGTTTTTCCAGAATTACTATTTATATTTTTACAAACCCATGATGGGTATAACAGACAATTACATGTTTTAAAATGCTTTTACTGAAGAATTAATTTCACAATTTTTTTTTTCTTTCAGATTTTCCTTTCCTCATACCGATAGAACAGAATGTTTATTCTGGAAAATCAGTTCAGAGAATAGTATTCTACACAGGACTTCTTTTATACACGTGCACAGAACTCTCCGATCAAGTCAGCCTCTTAACATAGTTAAATTATTCTCTGTGATTTCTTTAGACTAATTTTTTTGTTATTTTTGCCATGATAACAGCAGTGGAAACCTGTAATGCTTTAATAAGCTAAAATCTGTCACAAGAATTAAAAATAGGGGCATGTTTTGAATATTCTAGTCATTACTTTGTCTGTACTTATAAAATATCAGTAAAGGAAGAAAAATACACACATGTCTGCAGCTCATAAATTTCAGGGATTCTTTCCTAACAACGTATCTTTGCCTAACAGGAGAAATACCTTTGTGAAAATGGGTTATCCACCTACATTGCTCTGGCACAAAGACTGAGCAGTACAGCAAGCCCTTCTCAGGAAGTGTGAATGTTAGCATACTTTTCAGATATTCAAATCTGGCTGGATTTATGAACTCACCCTTAGTAGCCTGTTAGAAATGTACTCAGTTCATCTTCCTTCTGCTCTGCCTTTCTGATTGCTTCTGCTGAAAGGATAACAAAAGCTGCCTCAACAACACTGGATGCTCCAATCTGAGCTGAGCTAAAGCTGCCAGCTAGAACAAGTGTAGGGAAGCAACAGTGTGCACTGAGACTGGCAGCTGGATTTTCAGTGCATCTGCAATACTTATAAAAATCTGAGCAGGAAGACAGGAAGTACAGTTCTACAGCACAAACCAAGCAGAAAGATGGGCAGGAATATAGTGCTTATTTTGTAAATTTTCTACTTCTTCAAACCTTGAAAGTTTGAAGCCTACCTATAAAACAAAGACAAATGGTTGATACAGGCTTCCTAAACAGCTTCACACAACTTAGTGCTGCAAAGCTAGTTGTATAGAAATGAGTAAATAGCCAAAGCTATTACAATTTTCATCTCTCTCAGTTCCAGCTTCAGGCCTGGCCACAAATTTTGGTACATCATTCCACAACATTTTTATTAGGCAGTCACGTAGGACTGTGAAATTCACCTCCCCACTCTAGAAGATGGACACAAATGGATGAATTTTAGTTCAAAGGCATAATAACAAATATAAACCAGCTTTGTATCGAATGGCTTAACTTAGACTTTCTTCATTTATATTTATTTCTTCTTTATAGACAAACCTATAAAACTCTATCATGCAATCAAATTATTTCTTTTAAGTGCCATGAAAGCAGATGTTAGAGATCATTAGTTTTTAAGGCATGTTTTCAGATAACATTGAGGACCACAGGGTACAGAACTTCCAGTACTTCTTTTTATCCTAAGGATAAGACCTTCTAAATCAGCAAAGAATTTTGGATGTTTGATAGTGCTTAGGCAGCCCAGGAGCAATCTGGGAAGGAAAGGGTTTGTGACCAGAGTAAGATTTTTCTCCAAAAACATCCTTTAGAATCCTTCAGATTCTGTACATAAAGTACTATATAATATAGGCTTAGTAACATGCAAAGGATTTCATCCAGATGGAAATACTTTTATTCCAGTAATTTTTAATAAGAACTACTCATAGAGTTAAACTGGAGTATCGTTTACAACACTGCGAGAAAAATCACTGTCAATAATGGTTCTAACCCACGTATTCCAATGGCAAAGGATCCTTGTCTGAAGTGAATTTTTTGTGTGAATCAATACATATAACGGAAGCATATCCTATAACAAAGCCCTAAAATAACAACACACACAAAGAAAAAACTTGGAGGCAAGCATCCACTGAGCATTAGAACCGATGACCTACACTTCAAGAGGAAATTTGTCTTTAGTTTTGTACGTGACCCCAAGTTCCTCCTCCTTGCTCTAGCCCCAGCTGACCAAAACAGCTTGTTTTAGTATGTTGAAGTTTCACCATTCAAGAGTTTCTTTTTTTTTTTTTAATCTTTATGCCAGCCAAAGCTAATTTGACCCAATTTCACAAATACTGCTAGCAGTTATAAGCTGCATTTTTAGGCGAATGAATGCCTTGCCAAAGCAAATGCTACTCTGCTCTGCATAAAATACTTTGTTCAAAATGTGGATCCTTCCCATGGCACACAGGGTACCAACCACGTGGACCCAGTCTATCAGAAAATCACCTAGGTCTTGCTCCCAACTCAGAGCTTACATGCTGTTTCAGGGCCAACTTAATTTCACCTCACTTCTGGTAGATGTCATCCTTAGTCAAAACTGAGATGAGCAGGAAATTTATCTACCCAGAATGAACTGAAAGCAGGTAATTTGTTATACATTTTAGGAGAGATGTGGCCGGGTAATGAGTGCTTCTTTTACAAATTCAGATACCATTTGTTGTTCAGAGTATTCAGACTGAAAGGTGACAATTAGAGTGAGTACCTGCAGGTACTCATTTTTCTTAGAACTGCTGCAGGTATTTACTTTAGAGTATTCTAGTTTAAATGAACGTCACAATAAACTGTTCATTTATGAGATGCATGCATTTCTCCATGCTGAAATAACCTAACATCACTGTCATGTATTTAGTGATAAGGTCTCATTCGAGTAATAAAGTCATGTGGAATGCATTACTCAATTACTCATTACCTATTAAGTATAAAACATTCAGCATTTATTTACCAGATTGAAAGAACTGAGTCCTTAAAAGGTTACACTGCAGTGCAGAGACTAAAATATATCTAGTATCCCATTGATTTGACAGCCTGCCATAACTGTCTCAGTCCTAATTAGAGCACAATACATACACATATGCACACACACACAAAAAAAACACCTTCTGGGAAAACATTACCAATTACTAAGAAAAAAAAAAAACATACCAAAAACTGCTTACAAGAAAATGCTTTTCACAGCTATTACATGGACTGTTATAATTCTGCAGGATGCCTACTGTAAATGGAAGATATGCATCTTCCGCAGACTATGAAAGGTAATGTTAGATTGAATAAAAATCAGTCAGCATCTTAGTCCCATCCACCCACATGACACATCGCTGACTTCAGCTTTTGCTGAACTTTTCATCTTGAAAAGAGGGGGAGGAAGACTGTTTGCCATTTCTCTCTATCAACATAACCCATACACCTATTCAAATAAAAATCAGCATTTGAGAGGGGAGGAAATAAGATGCTTTCATGTCTTCATTGCCACTGAAAATATAAGAGCTCCACCTTGAGGCAGAACGTAGTGGATGTCAGTGCAAGGTGCAGTAAAGCTCAAGCATGAAAACAGTTGCATTGAACTACAAAATAATTTGACATGTTCTGAATGTCCCTGCCTTCTTATTTTCTTAGCATAAAAGAAGCCCACATGTATACATGTCTGCATGTTTTTGGACAGTTTCAATCTCAAAATTAAATTCATGTCAAACACAAAGTTTAAAGAAGGGCTTCCAAGGATAATACAACTCTGAACTCCGGAGTAATTTGCTCATCAAGCATTGCTGAAATTCTTTACACTAGTTATTTTGAAAATTTCAGTACTCAATATCAAATTGCTTGTTCTTCAGGCTGCTTCAGCTTACATTACATTTTGAATAACAATGTATTAGCATTTAGAACTTTTCTAGTTAATCTGAATTACACCAGTTAAATGAATAGGTTAAGGCAAATCAGAGCCTCCCTCACATTTAAAAACACACTTATCAAGATAGCGAGATAGATTTTTTTACAGTACTAATGATAGATTTGGTTGAAGATGATAGATGAGGTTGCCGAGCTTCCCGCCGCCATATCTGAAAAATTGTGGTGATCTGAAGTCCTTGTGGAGGCTGGTCACAAGCAGTGTCCCTTAAGGGTCAGTCTTGGGACCAGTGCTCTTCAACATCTTTATCAATGACATAGACAATGGCATCAAGTGCACCCTCAGCAAGTTTGCAGATTACACCAAGCTGAGCGGTGCCTGCAGTCAATACACTGGAGGGAAGGGAAGCCAACCAGAGGAACCTGGACAGGCTGGAGAAGTGGACCCATGAGAACCTAATGAGGTTCATCAAGGCCAAATGCAAGGTGCTGCATGTGGGCTGTGGCTATCCCAGGTATTGATACAAACTGGGGGAAGATATCTTTGAGAGCAGCCCTGCAGAGAAAGACTTGGGGATCCTGGTAGATGAGAAGCTGGACATGAGCCAGCAGTGTGCACTTGCAGCCCAGAAGGCCAACTGTGTTCTGGGCTGCATTAAAAGAGGAGTGGTCAGCAGGGAGAGGGGGGTGATCGTCCCCCCTCTACTCAGCTCTTGTGAGACCCCATCTGGAATGCTGTGTCTGGGCCTGAGACCCTCAGCACAAGAAAGACGCTTGGAGTGGGTCCAGAGAAGGGCCACTAAGATGATCAGAGGGCTGGAGCAGCTCTCCTATGAGGAAAGGTTGAGGGAACTGGGCTTGTTAAGCTTGGAGAAGAGAAGGCTCTGGGAGACCTCACTGTAGCCTTCCAGTACTCGAAGGGAGCATTTAACAGGAGGGGCAACAGCTGTTTATGAGGGTGGACAGTGATAGGACAAGGGAGACACAGGAGATTTACGTTAGACATTAGGAGGAAGTTTTTCACCCAGAGGGTGGTGACACACTGGAACAGGTTGCCCAGAGAGGTTGTGGATGCCCCATCCCTGTAGGCATTCAAGGCCAGGCTGGATGTGGCTCTGGGCAGCCTTGTCTGGTGGTTGGTGACACTGCACATAGCAAGCAGGTTGAATCTTGTATGGAAACTGTTAATCACAGCCTGAACCTCTGATTAACCCTCTGAGGCAGGTGATGGCTCAGCTGCGGGAGCACAGGTGAAGGTAATTCAACTGTGCTCCCGGAAGGGGTGGAGCTTGACTCCACCTCTCCTAGATCCCATTTAAGGGCTGACTACCACTAAGGCAGCATCTCTTTTGAGATTGCTCCTGTGTGGAGTTCCCTGTGGCGAGCATCCATCCTTGCCGTGAAGCCTCAGAGTGGGTGAGTTGTTCCCTATAACCTCTGGATATTCATTTGTTACCACCTTGTATAATAACAACCATACATTTGGCGAGCCAGCCAGGAGAGAGAATGTCTTTTCTGTGGAGAATGTATAAATGGGTCAAGGGGGAGAACATCACCCCCTTAGACAAGATGATTCCGGGGCAGATCCCAGGGTTTATGGGTTCTCCCTATTATCAAATGGCTACTATAATTAAAAAATGGGGTCCCTTGAGGGTTATGGGGAATTTTTCTCCATTCCGCATGACGGAATACTTTGAAGGGCTAAGTAACGACATCCTGATTACGAAAGAACGGCAATTAGCTGCTTCTACAGTGGCATGGCCACTATTAACTGCTTTAAATCAAGCAGAAATTAGATCAAATGTATTGGAAAGTGAGAATCAATTATTAAAGGACCGCATTGGAAAATTGGAGCAAGAGCTTAGTATACTGACAGGAAAAAGACCCCTATTACACTCCCCAGTCCCTCAGGTCCGTAATATTTTGATAAATGATGATTCTGTATCTGAAACAATGGACCAGGCTAAACAAGGGGATGAAAATACTAAAACTGACTTGGAAGAACCTGTTATGACGGACGCATTACAACTCCGTCCTATTATAACACAAAAAACAAAAAAGGTCCAAGATAGACCAGCAGGGGTGCCTCCTGATCAATGGCCCCCTGCTGAAACTCATTTTCATGTCACGGCCCGACCATACACGGCCACGGAATTAATGGACTTGGTGCAGCGGTTTCGACAAAAACCCAGAGAAAGTGTGCCAACTTGGTTGCTACGCCTATGGGATTCAGGGGCGGAGAGCGTTACGGTCAGTGGGCCTGAATTATCGAAATTGGCCACTGTAACTGTCCACCCTGCCCTTAGGCAAAGATTATATGGCGGAACCCAGTTCCCAGAAGAAAACCATTCTATTCTGGATTGGTTGATGGCTGCATGCCGTATGGTCTGGCCAAATAAGTCAGATATACCGTTAAATGCAGGATTATGGTCCTCTATGGAGGACCTTCAGAATTATATCAGGGAGCTAGGAATGAGAGAGGCCATTTATGAAAATACTTTTGATAGCCCTGATATGGTTAGATTCTCAGGAGGAATGAGGGATCTAATCTTGCAACAGGCCCCTTCTCATATGTATGGCACTTTAGTGTCTATACTGAACCCTTTAGTAGCATCGGAGGCTGCAGTTCAACAGGCGGCTCAGCTAGTAGCAGATCTAGGAGAAACAGAGCGCCTGCGAACTAAACGCAATATTCGAGTGTTAGAAGAAGCTGAAGTTATGCCGGTGGTTAAAACTAAGGGGCCGGCTCCACGAGCTTCTCAGTCGGGACCCATAAGGGTATCCCGAAAGCAAATGTTCAATGATCTTATTAGGGCTGGCGTTCAATTTGCGAAAATTGATCGGCAGCCCAACCACATCCTCCTTCAATTGTGGAAACAGTTGAAGGATGATCAAAAATTTCAAAATTACCCTAGCAAATCAAGGGTAAGAATTATAGAAAGAAAACCATCAATAACATGGAATTTAGCAGACTTTATTGTTCCTAGTAAGAGAAAGAAGCCACCTCAGGTGTCTCGAGCCACAATGCCCGAACCACCAGAGGTAAAAGACTTGAACCTGGCTCAGTATATAGCATGACGAGGGACGTCAGTCCCCCTAGGGCCTCCAGACGGGACCGGAGGCCCTATGTAGAATTAACGATATTCTGGTCCCGAAAAAATATTCAAAGAGTTATGGCCCTAGTCGATACAGGGGCAGAAACATCAATAATTTATGGGGATCCAGCCAAATTTCATGGCGATAGAGCGATGATTGGAGGTTTTGGGGGACAGACTATTCCAGTCACCCAAACCTGGTTAAAATTGGGGGTTGGGCGTCTCCCACCTCGGGAATACAAGGTATCTATTGCCCCAGTCCAGGAATATATTCTGGGCATAGATATCCTATGGGGTCTGGCTCTCCACACGACTGTGGGAGAGTTCAGGCTCCGACAAAGGTGTATTAGTGTCCGGGCGGTACAGGCAATACTAAGAGGCCATGCAAAGCATGAGCCTATTTGTCTGCCAAAACCGCGCCGGATTACTAATGTAAAGCAGTACAGACTCCCGGGTGGGCAAGAGGAAATATCGAGAACAGTGCAGGAATTGGAGAAAGTGGGTATCATAAGACCTGCACATAGCCCATATAATTCCCCCATATGGCCAGTGCGGAAGTCGGATGGAACATGGAGAATGACAGTTGATTACAGAGAACTGAACAAGGTCACGCCGCCTATTCATGCAGCCGTACCCAATATTGCCTCCCTAATGGACACACTGAGTAGAGAAATCAAAACATATCATTGTGTCTTGGATTTGGCAAATGCATTCTTCAGTATTCCGATTGCTGAAGAATCGCAAGATCAGTTTGCATTCACGTGGGAAGGCAGGCAGTGGACCTTTCAGGTCCTGCCTCAAGGGTACGTGCATTCGCCAACATACTGTCATAACCTAGTGGCGCGTGACCTGGCTAAATGGGAAAAACCAGATAATGTCAATTTATATCATTATATTGACGATCTCCTGTTAACATCCGACTCATTAGAAACAGTGGGGCAAGCAGCAGATTTGTTAACCACCTATCTGCAGGGAAGAGGATGGGCTATAAATCCTCAGAAGGTGCAAGGCCCGGGCCTCTCTGTGAAATTCCTGGGGGTAGTTTGGTCTGGGAAAACCAAAGTACTACCCAGTGCTGTAATAGATAAGGTTCAGGCGTTTCCAGTCCCTACGACACCAAAGCAGCTGCAGGAATTTTTGGGTATATTGGGGTACTGGCGCTCCTTTATACCTCATTTAGCGCAGCTGCTAAGACCATTGTATAGACTCACGAAAAAGGGGCAATTATGGGATTGGGGGAAAATAGAACAAGACGCTTTCCAACAGGCAAAACTGGCAGTTAAACAAGCCCAGGCATTGGGTATATTTGATCCTACCCTCCCAGCTGAATTAGATGTTCATGTTACTCAGGATGGTTTTGGCTGGGGCCTGTGGCAACGCCAGAGTTCTATTCGGACCCCCATTGGATTCTGGTCTCAGGTTTGGCACGGAGCAGAAGAAAGATATAGTTATGATCGAAAAACAGTTATTGGCTGCCTATTCAGCATTACAGGCAGTAGAACCAATAACTCAAACAGCAGAGATCTTAGTCAAAACCACTCTGCCAATCCAGGGGTGGGTGAGAGATCTGACCCACCTTCCTAAGACGGGGGTGGCCCAAGCACAAACGGTGGCACGATGGGTCGCCTATCTCAGCCAAAGAAGTAGTCTGTCTTCGTCACCGCTGAAAGAAGAACTACAGAAAATCCTAGGCCCAGTGACATATCATAGTGATGCACCAAGAGAAACATTGGTCGCTCCACCAGAGAAGAGTCCCGTTCAGGAAGGAAAATATCCTATTCCTGAAGATGCGTGGTACACGGATGGATCCAGCAAGGGCAACCCAAGCAAGTGGAGAGCAATAGCATATCATCCCTCTACTGAGACAATCTGGTTTGATGAGGGGGACGGTCAGAGCAGCCAATGGGCAGAATTGCGAGCCGTGTGGATGGTTATAACCAAGGAACCCGGTGATGGTACTCTGAACATCTGTACAGATAGTTGGGCTGTATATCGGGGGCTTACTCTTTGGATTGCACAGTGGGCTACCCAGGAATGGACTATTCACGCCCGACCAATCTGGGGTAAAGACATGTGGTTAGACATATGGAATGCAGTTAAACATAGGACTGTATGTGTCTACCATGTCTCTGGTCACCAACCCCTACAGTCACCGGGAAATGATGAAGCCGACACACTGGCCCGAATTCGATGGATTGAGAGTTCGCAGTCCGAGAACATTGCCCGTTGGTTACACCAGAAACTGCGACATGCTGGACAGAAGATAATGTGGGCAGCTGCTAAAGCATGGGGACTGCCCGTACAACTATCTGACATCACCCAGGCATGTCGAGATTGCGACGCTTGCTCGAGGATGAGACCGAGATCGTTGCCCGAAACAACAGCCCATATTGCTAGAGGATACAGTCCTCTGCAGCGATGGCAGGTTGATTACATCGGGCCCCTCCCTCGGTCTGAGGGGGCGAGGTATGCCCTGACCTGCGTCGATACAGTAAGTGGGCTACTGCAGGCCTATCCAGTACCAAAGGCAAATCAGGCATATACAATTAAGGCACTCATGAAACTGATGTCTGCCTATGGGACGCCTCAAGTGATCGAGAGCAACCAGGGGACTCATTTTACTGGTGCAACAATACAGCATTGGGCAGAAGAGAACAACATTGAATGGCGATTCCACCTGCCATATAATCCAACTGGGGCAGGCCTCATTGAACGTTATAATGGTATTCTCAAGGCTGCCCTGAAGACAGACTCTCAGTCCCTGCAGGGGTGGACAAAGAGACTCCATGAAACTCTGCGGGACTTGAATGAAAGACCTCGGGATGGCAGGCCTAGTGCCCTAAAAATGCTACAAACAATATGGGCCTCCCCGCTTAGGATCCAAGTTACGGGCACTGATAATCAGGTAAGACCCCAGATTGGTAATGAAAATAATCTTCTGCTCCCTGCCCCTGAGAATTTAGAACCAGGAATCCATAAGGTAAAGTGGCCCTGGAAGGTGCAAGTAGAACCCAAGTGGTGTGGTTTACTGGCACCTTGGGGGAGATTATTGGAGGTAGGAGGCTCAGTAGCCCCCTCGGTGATAGGTACATGGCCTACGGATATTGTGGTCAATACTCCAATCTTTATTGCTAAAGGGACGCCCATCATGTCCCTGTGGCAGATCAAGACACCCCCTTTGGTGCCAGATATAGTTATACAACCACAAATAACTGGCCAAAGGGTGTGGTATAGGCGACCGGGGCATGCTCCGGTACAAGCTGAAGTATTGACCCAGGATAGAAATACGGCCTGTATCCTACCCTGGAGGGCAGATCTTCCCCTCCTGGTACCTTTGAAACATCTGTATTACTCCCCCTGAGTCTTTGAGCTTCCAGAATCATCGGAAGGAATGGGACTGATGAAACAGATGGACGTGCACCTCATGATTGCTTGCCTCCAACAACATCAATCGAGCACTGGCCCATGGAAGACCGTGAACTTGCATCAATCATCGCTCGAATTATGTCAATATATTTTGCGACGGGAAATTGTATAAGCGTCGCGTTGGATCCCTGTAATAAGGAAAAACTCACCTAATCATTGGTTCATGCTGTGAAGGGGTGGAGTGTATGGAAACTGTTAATCACAGCCTGAACCTCTGATTAACCCTCTGAGGCAGGTGATGGCTCAGCTGCGGGAGCACAGGTGAAGGTAATTCAACTGTGCTCCCGGAAGGGGTGGAGCTTGACTCCACCTCTCCTAGATCCCATTTAAGGGCTGACTACCACTAAGGCAGCATCTCTTTTGAGATTGCTCCTGTGTGGAGTTCCCTGTGGCGAGCATCCATCCTTGCCGTGAAGCCTCAGAGTGGGTGAGTTGTTCCCTATAACCTCTGGATATTCATTTGTTACCACCTTGTATAATAACAACCATACAAATCTAAATGATCATTATGGTCCTTCTCAACCCAGGTCATACTACTATTTCATGAAAAGTACCAATAAATGGAAACCGTATTTGAAGTAGGACAGCAGAATGAGTTGTGCATGTAGAAGAAACTGATGACAAAAAAAATTGAAAAGGATCATTAGTGAAGTTAACAGCTATAAAGCAAAGATAGCACATTAGTAGGTAACTTGAATAAAGAGTGGAGTTTACTGTTTCAGAGACATAGAAAACAGTCTGACAACTTTGTAAACACTCAGTAAAGTGAGTTTACAGATAAGAGATGAAAGAGGCTTCAACTCTGTATTATTTATGTAGTCTAGTATTCTGTCATTAAGATAAGCCTGACCTTATCTAGTACTTAATCTAGTGTTTGGAACCTTGCCTGTAGCAGGAGGGCTGGAACCTGATGAATCTTGAGGTCTCTTCCAATTCAAGCTATTCTATGATTCATGGATGAAAAAAAAAAACAAAAAACAAACAACAATCCTTGGGCTAAGCCTTTGAGTCAGTCTTTATTGTTTTGTGTATTCCTGTCATGACCCTACCAGCCCTGATAGTTCTCTAGGTCTGTAAATTTCAAGTACTGTAGATTAACTGAACCATTTTATAACTTATTTGCATTTAATAACACCTTTGAAGCCAATGAGAGACTTCATTTAAAAACACATTTGACCAGTCCCAAGATAACAGGAATATGAATCAAACTTTCAAACTGGATAAATGGGAGTTATAGACATTTCAAGATTGTTCATTAATTTTTAATAACAATTAGTATACAAAATCATTTCAAATCTCTTAATCATTGATAGTTCAAACTGTGACTCTTCTCGGAAGTTGTAGGGTAAACTTATTAACTTTGTGTTCCAAATTACTTTATTTCTAATTTTATTATCATGTTATCATGATGTAAAAATGCAGTACAAAAAACATTTAGATTGATTTTAAAATTCAATCAGCATCTGTAATTTGAAATGCAATCTTTTTTATGGTTTATTAAAATAAGTGAAACAATTTTAATTCTATACAGCTGAACAGCCTCATATAAGTTTGAGAGTGCAACAGATGTTTCTGCTGGCTCATTTAGACTGCTTCTCCTCACATTCCTCTCAGATGATGGGGTGCCCTTCTATGTTAGAAGGAATTCCTCTTATATCACAGTGGTACAGCTGGTTAAAAACACCATCTGCCCTCATAAATGCCTGGACTGTGTTTAGCCACACTATACAAAATTTGAGAATAGCTACTGAAAGCCGGAGATGAACTCCTACAGTACACTGGATGACATCCGAACACATCCAACAGTTAAGTGAAGGACCAAATACTATAAAAACCCAGGGTAGGACTAATTCTTTTTCCCTTCAGTTAATCTTAGTTTGCTTTTTTAAAATGGCACATCACTACTTCATTTGTAAGAAGGGGGAACAGCCTTCTTCAAATCTCTTCTCCCCTTACAAAAAAAAAAAAAAAAAAAAAAAAAAAGAGAAACCATACACTGATAAATCCTGTCCTGTTTGGTAGAGTGTAGTAAATCAGATTTAATTCAATAACATTCTTTCTGTTGCCACAGCACAGTTTCCATTGCCTGGCAAACAATTATGCTCGTCACCACTTATTTCTAGAAATGTTTCAGGAGCTCTAATTCTCATGAGGCTCAATTAACTTCATTGTTAAATGAGACAGCCAAAACACATTAAAATCTTTCGTAACTTAACTCTTACTGCCCACAGAACTTAATTCTGTTACATGCTTCAGCTCTTCTACCGACCAATATTGCTACTCCATGGCTGTTTGAGCCTAAACATCTGTTTTCCCCACAAACACATATTCTTGAGTGCAGAAAAAGAAAAAAAGTACATAATTTACTTTGGTAAGCAATATAGCCACTAAAGTGTTACTGTATCACCTGATAAAAGAAAATGCATGTACAGAAGCAGTAGCACTGAAACTTTTCCACGTATATTAACAAACTTAGAAGCAACAACTTCCTAGCTTATGTTCAGTTCAACAGTGCTCCAGAAAGATGATCATCTAAACGGCAACAACATCCACTTAGGTTACAGTGTCACTGAATAAAAAAACCCGATGGTTAGCTACATTCCATTTTTGTAATGGTAATGGAACATCAGAGCAGTACTGCAGATATAATGGAGATCTGCTTGGTTAAGATACTACACAAATGCACTGAGATTCTTCTCTTTACTAAAGTGCTTTGCAAAATGTCATGCTTCGTAATTACAGTCTGTGCTTCATTTCCACCTCTTCTTTCATGAGAGTCAAGACAATCAGCATGTAGATTTCTAAGTGATTAAAACTTTTCTTGAATACTGGGACAAATACACATAAATAATAATATATTAATGTATATTATCCCATATGAAGCTCTAACTTGATGGACATTTTTTTCTTGGGGATTCATCCTCACCTTCTTAACATCAGGCAGCTTTGGCACAAAATATAAATTCCTTTTCTTGCCAAACTATTGCCATCATGCCCATTAAATTATATGAAATCTGGAAGGCAAGAATGATTCATAGTGGTAAAGCACCTAGCCCACGCATAAGTATGATGGTTAACGAGATTTTCTGTAAGTGGTCCCTGTAGCACAGAACACAGTGAAGCTCTCTCTTCACATAAGCAGATGAATACTTCTATATTTCTGGCTTTTCTTGCTGTTCAAAGTGAAAACTGAAGTAATATCTAGTTTCCTTAAGGAAGAACACTTATGAATAACATGAGCAATGCATACAACAAGTTTTCTTTAATGGTATACAGAGTTCTATGGATATTCAGTTTTTAAATGAACTGATATTAATTTGTTATTGATCAAGAGACAGAAGTTGAATCTTACAACTAGTCTGAAGTAGGACGAAGGTCAAATTAAGTGGTTACTCTATTCAAATGCAATACTTAGTCCTTTCAAAGCTGTTTCCCAGACTTTAAGGTCCAACTAATTACTGACTAATTTCAATTTTATTTCTCTAGGCTTGTTAAAGTTCTCATCATGTACCTACGTTTAAATTTAAAAACTTAAAAAAAATATTTTCAAGACAATATACAGATAATTCACCTTTTCAATAATAGGCCCTTTTGAAGGAAGAAATAATGATTTCTCTCTCCAAGGTTTTTATAGATATGTTGATCACATCAGAGTTAATGACTCCTATTTTTTTCCCCATGAAAACTACAACAGATGCAAAGAGCAAAATAACACCATTTGATAGAGCAAATCCTTAGTTACAAAACACTATTTTTCAAGTAACAACCCTTAGCTACGTATTTTCATCAGTGGTAAAGAAGAGCTTGCATGCCACACTCATTCAAAACTGCAGTAGCAGAAGTGGCCCACTGTTGCTGTCACCACTGCTGAAACACACCACCCACTCCCTCACTGTACTCACATCTACTGTTTGGTCTCCATCAACATTCAGCAAGTGTTGATGAATGTCAATGGTTTTCCGCATGGAGGAATTCCATGCCACACCATTGCTTCATGCGCATTTCTGTGTCAGATACCATACTGTCAAGACTGCTCCTCTGCTGCCATCTGTCACGTGGCAACAACATATAATGGAATGTTGGTGGGAAAGTTTTACCTCTACTACATCCACCTCTGACATCATAGGCCAACATAATAAAACAAGAGGCATTACTTGCAGAGCAGCCCTTCTAGCAAGTAGGTAACATACATCTACAACTTGTAGTTCTCAGGAGCCAATTACACCTGTACTTGGTAATAACATATATGATTAGAGAAAACATAACTTTTAATGAGGATCTGTCTACACACAGCCTTAAAATTAAAAAAAAAAAAAAATATATCACTCCACTGAAATGGTAAGATTTCACAGAACTATAAAACCGCAGGGGCTGGAAGTGACCACAAGAGATCGAGTCCAACCTCCTTGCTAAGTAAGCTTCCCTACAACAGAATTACAATGCTAGAACATTAATCAGATCATACCAAAGAATTAGTTTTACACTACTGAAATAACCAGAAGTTTGTCAGTTTAAAAGGAATTTATCTTCCATTCTTCTAGGAAATTTTATTAATGAAAAGCATGTTACGTAAAGCAGGGGGAATTACATATTATAATATTCTTTTGGTATTGTTCATTACCAGACTTGACTTCACTAGAGGAACAGAGATTTATGTGAATAATTAAAACGTAAAAAATAAAAGCTCCTCCAGCAGACATTTATTTGTTACTATCTGATTAACTACATGTAAATTCTAAGTAAACACAGAATTTTAGTGTAATTCTCTGGTCAGTGCTGGCCGCTGATTTGATCTACATCACTGAGCGTCAATTCATAAATGGAGAAGATAACAATCATCACATCTGCTTGGAGTTACACACATCTCAAAGACTATGTCCTTGGAATTACAGTAGTTTCGTTAATTCTAAGAGTCTGTCCTACTTAAATAAGTACTATTGGTGAGTACATGTCTGACAAGGCTATCAAAACACAGACAGAGCTAACATTAACATTCACAGCAGCGTCAAGATGTTGAGTCTACCTATCAGATGGTAGTCTTGGCTAAGACAGATGCTTAAAACAAATCTACTTGCCTCCAGCCCTTTCTTTGGAGTAGTGTAACAATCTTATTTGTGGGCCAAGAACAACATATCCCATACAAAAAAAAAAAAAAAAAAAGCCACACCTTGCTTTTTATTTCAGTAACTGAGAGAAAGCAAACTCCACTTCTATTACTTTCATGGTCAGCTCTGAAATATTTGATTTCAGCACAAATTCTCTCCTTCAAGTGTTCAGAAAATATTTACAGAAATAATAAATTTAAAACAGCAACGAACAAGACATTCCCCAATTTCAGAGTATCAGCATCGTCAATTTACTGAATAATTCCACTAAAAATTTTGAACTTGTTCTTACAAGGCATATCTTTGAACCAGTCTTACCTCTGTTTTCATAAAGATGGTAGATGATTTTATGTGGCAATGTTACTTACATATCACAAGTTTACCTGTAAAGTAATTGCTGGAATATTGATTTTATTCATAACAGTAACACAACCAGGAAGATCATTTTCCTTTAAGAAATGCTATTTTGCACATAGAGGTAAACGCAGAAATTATTAGAGAAGGATTGCTCCATTCTAGCTGTTTAAATACTTCAGAATTCAAGCCACAAACATGGTATTCAGAGACTGGTATTAGGCCTATTATATACTTAGATCAAACCTTTAGAACTTTACAGATTGTCCCAGTTTTAAAATTTTCTTCACACAAAGATTAATGGAATTCACTTTCTGATTACTGTGTTTATTATGATGCAACAGATTCTCTTCGCAGGTCTGCCAAAAGACTGAAAAGAATAAAACTATAAAATCCATTGCTATGTTTAATCTAAAATCCATTTGTTACACACAAAAGACAAGTTCCAAACCATAAAAATTTTGTACAAAACGTAAAAAGGGACGGCAGCATAAAGAAGAATACAGAATAGGGTGAATCTTCTAAATGGAAATATTTCACTGTATAGAGAGGATTCAAATAGCAACTTAGCAAGAAAATACTTATATAATCAATCAAGAAAATAATTACCCTACAGCATATCCTGAGAGCCTTCCTAAGCATCCTGAAAGATGCGAACAACTCTTTGTTAGGCATATTTTCTTTTAAATCTATGAGAATGCTGCAGTAAATTCAGAACAGAAGACCAGCTATTTTCAAATACCTTACCAATCTCCCCAAAGGATGATACAATTCTAACAGAAATTCTGCTTGCAGTTTTTTTCTTCATTAATTCCAGATTTAAATATAAAGCTCATTAGTCAAGGTTTTAAGTAGTCCTGAATCAGGAAATCAAGCTTAAAAAATAAAATAAAATCAGAAAATACATGATTATCTGAAAAGAAGTATTATAATACAATATGACTTATATGACAATATATGACAATATTGCTCAAATATCCAAATATTTTTCTAAAATTAGTACTAATATTAGTACTGCAGGGAAAATATTATTTAATAGTATTGAACAGTGTTAATGATTATCATGTGTTTTATGAATTTTGGCTAAAGGCTTGGTAAGAGAGCAACTATTCTGAAGAGAAACACGTACATCTATACTGAATTAGTAGAGCCCCTGCAAATTACTGTGGATATCCAGGCAACCATTCACCTGCTGCTATTAAACTAAAAAAAGAACAGTTACCTTGGCAACTGCTGTATCTGATATTACACTGTGTTACTTCTAATACAAAAAAAGAAAAAAAAAAAATCTTCATGGTCTTTGGACTGGATTGCTGAGGCCAAATGAGTTTCATGTTTTCATTAGCAATGTTATTATGGATATCACTGCAGACTCACTAACAAAGCTATCCTGATTTTCAAATAAACACAATATGACTGCATTTTCATGATATTAAATCAAATGACGTCTAGGTACATTCCCTATCTTTGGTAATGTGAGGGCTACTCCAAAAGTAATGCCTCCTATTTCATTCTGTCAGCCCACAACATCAGAGGCAGCTGTTGGTGGTACAGCAGTAGAGGTTGAACCTTCCCACCAATATTCCTTTACATGTTATTGCTGTGTGACAGATAGCAGCAGAGGGGCAGTCTGACAAAATGACACCTGACATGAAGTGCGGATGAAGCAATCGTGCATCACTGAATTCCTCCAGTCAGAAAATACTGCACCCACTAGCACTGATGGATGCTCACTGACCACTGACAGATCAAACAGTAGATGCGAGCACAGTGAGGGAGTGGGTGGTGCATTTCAGCAGTAGCGACAGCAGCATGAAAGACCAACCACGTTCCAGACAGCCATGCAGAATTTTGTGAGCATAGCATGCAGGCTCTGGCAAAAAAAAAAAAAGAAAAAGAAAAAAAAAAAAAAGAAAAAAAAAGCATAGCTAATAGTGACTGTACTGCAAAATAGTGTTTTGTAACTGAAAATTCGCTCTATCAAATGGTGTTGTGCTTTTTGCATCTGTTGTTGTTTCTTTGGGGGGGGGGGAGGGAACAAACAGGTGACTTTACTTTTTGAGTCACGTGTGTATAACATAAGACTCAAAAGGATTTTGTTTCCTCAGTATTCAAAATATATGATTAAGCTACATATTACCTACCAAAAATAATCCATAGAAAAGAGATCAGTGACTTCAGGACACGTGCCTTTCCCACGGCACGAGGAAGCTTTGGCATTACATGGACATATGCAGAAAAGAGTCACTTCCTTGGCCTGCCCTATAGCCACAGACACTCCTGTTGCTTTTCCCAAGCTGCAAACTAAGGACTAAGCACCCTGTGCCCTTCCTGCAGCCAACACTTCCCTGATGTACTCCAGTATGCGTACAGGGAACCTCAGACAGCTCTCAGCTCTCCCACCCACTGGTCCTTTCTGTACTCATAGC